>JAGDYQ010000039.1:6329867-6575633 GCA_021962125.1 Bulinus truncatus
CATGAAATTTAGAACATATTGCCACTGTATGTATAGCGCTCGGCAGGTCTAACACACATACTCACTATACTCACACAAAGATACACACATACACACCTTACTTAATAAAGAAGCCGTTAACTTTAAAGTAATGACATCATTACATCCTTTGATTGGATTACTTTGAACGAAGATTGCATTGCCTGACAATGTTCACTGCAACGTAATTGTTACCGTGTCAATTGTTACCGTGTCAGTTAGTGTGTGATTTTGTTATCAACCACCAATAAACTGCATGTTTTATCTTAAAGTTTATACAACATGTTTTTTACCACTATGGAATCAGCCACAAGGCGAAATGTAATCGTCATAGATTATATAATTATTCGAATTCCAAAAATCACGAAATATTTTCACCTCGGACATACATAATTATACCCTTATATGGTTTATACCCGCTCAGATGTCTTACAGAGCAACAAGCATCGCATTGAAGTATTGCTTCATGATTTAATTGTAAACACAACTCTCCCGAATAACAACGAAATATTATTTTAAGAAAATGGGAATAGTTTTCTTTTCGTATCTATAACTATTTCAAAGAGTGGAATGTAATTATACTAATTTATACTTATTTATCTCACCAGTTTCGTTTATTGAGTCAAAGCAGTAATTTAACAATTCTTTTCTAATACGTAAAACTTAAATTCGGTTTTTTTGTTGTTTTTTGTTATTTTTCTTTGGCAATGAAGTCATTTATTTCATTTAGTCTAGCCTCAAAAACTAATATTTAGAATATTAATCTTCCTACCTTGAAAATGTAAGTTTCGGTTGAAATATCTATATAGAGGATATATATATATATATATATATATATATATATATATATATATATATATATATATATATATATATATCATACAGCCCAACTGGCAAGTGGAACAACTTGTACAGTTTTATGATGATCGTCTCACTCTATGACACTGGTTGGCCAGGTACTGACAGTTGTTATATTTTATTGTATATAGAACTATGTATAATTTAGTTTTAATTATTTCTCTTTTGTCGCAATATGTGACTACTGGTAGAGTCAGCTTCACATTGACAATAAACTCAGTTGAATAATAAATGTCGGGCGCCGGTGCACTTGGCTTGATAAATAAATCAACCGGCATATCTTTGTCTTTGTGAGTTAGATGAAAATAGCAACTGTCAACTATCTGGTAACAGTAAATACGGAAGAGCGGAGATGGCTCCACACTGATCCAAGTGCGATTGTCTCTAGCGAGGCATGGAGTTGCTGGGGGGAGGGGGGTTTGATGCAGCAGGGCTCCAGTGGTAAGTATTTACATATTTCTAATCCTGGACCCCCCCCCCCACCCTTTTACCCATCCGGGGTGGGTCATGTGGCGGTTGCTACAGCTACCACCGAAACTGCAGTGAACATTCTAAATGTGAGACAGTAACCATTGTACCATGTGACAGTAACATTTCTACCATGTGACAGCAACATTTCTACCATGTGACAGCAACATTTCAACCATGTGACAGCAACATTTCTACCATTTGACAGCAATATTTCTACCATGTGACAGTAAACATTAATACGTGTGCAGTAAACAATATACCGTGTGACAGTAAACATACCGTGTGACAGTAAACATTATAGCGTGTGTCAGTAAACACATACCGTGTGACAGTTAACATATACCGTGTGACAGTAAACATCATACTCTGTGACAATAAACATATACCTTGTGACAGTAAACATATACCGTGTGACAGTAAACACCATACTGTGTGACATAAAACATTATACTGTGTGACAGTAAACAGTAAACCGTGTGACAGTAAACATCATACCGTGTGACCGTAAACATTATACCGTGTGACAGTAAACATTATACCGTGTGACAGTAAACATTATACCGTGTGACAGTAATCATTATACTGTGTGACAGTAATCATTATACTGTGTGACAGTAAACATTATACCGTGTGACAGTAAACATTATACCGTGTGACAGCAATCATTATACTGTGTGACAGTAAACATTATACTTTAACGAAAAAAAAGCCCATAGATTTATAAAAAAAAATTGCTTCTTTGAAATAAATGTTTCATTAGAATAAACACGTTTTTTTAGCTTGATTTTTTACACTGATCAAAAACTTATTTGAGATCCAATATAAAAAAAAAAATTTTAATCATGTCAGATCTGTAAATATATTTATCTATACAAGTATCCGCATAATAAACATACTTATCCAGACAGTAAACAAATTATCCAGCGAAAAATCGGCAAAAAACAAAAAAAATAATGACAAATCCGATTAAAGTATCACATTTGTTGAAACAAACAGTTGCACAGTTGGAATACGTCACAGGTTATTTTATTGAAATAGTTTATAAAGTGACGGAAGCAAACAGTTGGGGGGGGGGGGGAAGTCTTCATTGATGACAATGATCTGTCTTGTGTCTATATATATATATAAACTGAGCGGGAAAAAAGGTATTCGACCCGCCTCCAGATGTTTTCTTGACATCAATATGTGATGTGTTGTGACAACCCCCAAGCACTCACCCTCCATCCCAGCGTACTCACACAGATGTGGGTCTCATATTACATATCGCCGTATCGGATTATATCAATATATGTGTTTGATCTGTAGGTGTGTGTGTGAACATAGTCCAGTGAAAATGATACGCAGCTATTGCGTTCATCTCTTCCAGCCACTGCGGAGGTCAGTACGGCTAATTAAATTGTATAAACAGACCGATATAGATAGATAGATAGATAGATAGATAGATAGATAGATAGATAGATAGATAGATAGATAGATAGATAGATAGATAGTATGATAGCGTTGGGGTACCAAAATAACATGAAACTAGTCCTAATGTTATAGAACATAAAAAAAAACACAGTTTGACTACGTCAGAACTCCACAAAGTCCTGAGTTTTATCCCGGACTATTGCAGAAGGCCAACAGTCATGACCGATACTTCAGTATACATCTGATACACAGAATAACTCTGCAGTCAGTACAAGACATTACTTGGTAGAATTAATACGACTGTCTAAAACTGGGCACACGCTTCCACTCGTCTTCTATTCTGACGTGACCTTTCACCTCTACGACCTCGAGAGGTTAAGCAACTAAACAAACCATTATTGTCGATTCCAAAAGTGAAAGTAGTTAAGGCCCTGTATAGGCTGAAACTCATCGATGTATTAGTCAATTAGTCATGGCATCCTGGGGGGGGGGGGGGAGTTGTTGCGCCTACCCCATGTCACGGACCCATTATTAAAACAGGTGACATATCAAATTGAATACGACGGGTATCGTGCGTTGTCCGAATTCGAGCCCCGTAAACTCCAGTATGTAATCGCTCCTTCACCACCGCGTTGCTGTTTCGCTACACACAAACACATACACACACACACACACAAACACATGCACGCACACAAACACGCACACATACATACACACACATGCACGCACACACACACAAACAACACGCATATACACACAAACACACACACACAAACACACACACATACACAAACACACACGCGCGAAATCAATAACTGCCCCAATATTTAATTAGTTTGATATTAAGATACAAGTAATAGAACTGTTCATTGTTATAAAACAGGGCAACCTTAAATTACCCAGAATTCAACTATTGGTGTTGCAGTAGCGTGTGTGCGCAGAAGTATCCATGTTTAAAATATGATGTATTTATTATCTTACCCCTCCCTGGGCCATGCTCCCTCACACCTACACTCTTACACACACACATAAAGATACTTAATAACCAACCAGAGGGGCTGTCAAATCACGCCCACTAAATCGCTACTCACACGCCAAAGTGTATCCATGCGCCAGGTTACAATAATTACAATCCAGATGTGTGAAGTAACGACTGTGTTTACTCGGCTGCCTATCACTAGATAATTGTATGACATTGTCTTCCAGCTAGATTTTTTTTTTGCAAGTTGGCTGTTAAAATATATATCAGACTGTCTACATTTTTGTTTCAATCCAACTGAATGAAACTATGGACAGTGGTTCTAAAAAAGTGTGGGAGCGACCCATTGGTGGGTCAGGGGATGGATAATCTTGTAGTTTATACAGCAGGGTCGTTCCTATGCAATAGGAGGCCCTGGATAGAGCGTTTCGGAGATATGTAGGAGACACTGGGCATTGATGCTCTCTGGGAGCTGATGGCATCATATTGGGAAAGAAATAGTTGCTACCTGTAATTCGTTTGTCCAGCTATATGTCTGTTTGTTTGTCTCCACTTTCACACTCTCCACCTGTTTACCTGCTTGTAAACATTCAGAACCATTGTTAGGTATTTTGGGGAGTTCCAGATTGGGCACAGCCAGTTGCAGCGCTGGTCACTCCACAGAAACCGTCCTGGTTTGCAGTGTTCGCGGCTAATCTGACCTAATTCATTACGTCCACCTCGTGTTTACATTGAGCACGCATTTTCTTATATCAATGCAACACATACACTCACACACACTCACACACACATACACACACATACACTCACACACACATACACTGACACATTTACATGCACTCACACACACATACACACACACTCACACACACACACATACACACTCACACATACATTCACACACTCACACATACACACACTCAACCATGCACTCGCACACTCACACACACTCACACACACATACACTCACACAAACACACAAATACACACACGCTCACACACATACACTCACGCACTCACACACACTCACACACACATACACTCACACACTCACACACACTCACACACACACTCACACATATTCACACACATACACACACTCACTCGCACTCACACACACTAACACACACTATACACAAACTCACACACGCACACACTCACACTCACATACGCACATACACACATTCACACACGCACATACTTTCTCACACATATAGACACAATATCAAACACACACTCACACACATACACAGACACACTCACATTGACACAGAAATACACTCATACATTCATATATCTATACACACATGCATACACACATACATTCATACATACATACATTCGTTCATACAAACATACATACACACATGCATAATACATACATAATACATACAGACAAACACTATGAACTCTTTTTATATTTATCGGTCAAACATTGAATGAAATACACCAGGTTGTATATATATATTTTTTTTTCAATTTCTGTAGATTTTTTACCTTACTTCACGAGCATGATCTATAAATAACCTCACCTGAGTATTGGCGTTAAAGGCGTTAGAGGCGGGAGGGGGGAGAATTTGTGCGTGGAGATCACGTATTTGTGTCAAATTTCAATTTTATGTAATATGTAATTTAACGCTGTCACGATCTGAAGTGTAAATTTCACCGATAGTACTTTATTTTAAATGGCAGTGGATCTCTGTCTTTCTCTCTCTCTCTCCCTCCCTCCCTTTCTCCCTCCCTCTCTCCCTCCCTCTCTCTCCCTCTCTCTCTCACTCTCTCTCACTCTCTGTCTGTTTCTCACGCCCTTCCTCTCTTTCACTTTCTCTCACTCACTCCCTCTCACTCACTCTCACTCTCTCTCTCTTTCTCCCTCTCTCTCCCTCCCTCCCGCTCTCCCTCTCTCTCTCCCTATCTTTCTCATTCGCTTTCTCTAATTCTGTATGGGGGCCTTTATTGTTAAGTAATTTCATAGCCGCGGAATAAAGTCTAGCGCCAAACGAAATGTGCCCCTTAAGGCAAGGCTTCAAAATGAATGTGGAAATAAGGGTTTTAGGAGCCAGCAAATATAAGCAAAAACGTACTTAAAACGCCCCCTTTTTCGGCCCTCAGAGGTCCTATCGCGAAATAAACTTTTGATGTACACTTGGCAGGCCAAGACCTATAAAACGATATATACATCATGGGTCTAGGACTCGTGGTTGCTGAGATATAGGGCGCTCCTTTATTAATAAAGCTTATATAGCAAAAAAAACGGTACTTAATATGCCCCTTTTTTTCGGCCCTCAGAGGTCAGATCGCGAAATGGACAATAGTCATTTTTTGGCAGGCCAAGACCCACAAAATGATATATACATCATGGGTCTAGGACTTATGGTTGTTGAGATCTAGGGTGATGACCGAAAAGACAGACAGACAGACAAAACGGGGAAAATATAATAAAATTAGATAAAATTAAAATAGGCAAACTCGTTTAACGCCGAAAACCCCTTCATGGCCAGAGGGCCCTTTTCTAGTAAAATAAAAAATAATCCTACATTATCTGATGCTTTAGGGGGCCCCCAGAAGGAATGTTTGTCTATCCCTCTCCCTCCCCTCCCAAATATCCCAAATGCCCCTGTCCAGGATCTCCACTAACCCCTCTAGATGGAGCCTATTATCTGATGTAAGGTTTCCAGTTTCGGCCAATGTGGATGGCCGGTACGCCCACTGGACCCGATGAAAGATATTTGAACTTAACCCACTTAAGGACCGTGCGGTCTAACTCAATACAAACAAGTCCCACACAAAATTGGAAATAAACTACATCGAATGTAAATGGTGGGGGGGGGAGGGAGGGGGCGAGGGAGGGGTAATTTTTGTTAATGGGTAAGTAAGTCAAACTGTAATACTAAGTCGATAACATTGCTCCCCACCACCCCTCCCTGTCCCCAACCCGATGTGGCCTCCAGTGCTCATGACTAACTAACTATACAAGTGCTACCGAAACCCCATCAACCCTGACGAAACCAGCTGTTGAGCTAATTGTCCACATTAAATACTTGAGACTGAAGGCTCATGGCTACAGCTGCTAATGGCTCTGGTAATGAACTATAATTCAGTGAGTCGTTGGTTTGTTTGGTTTTTTTTTTATTTTTTATTCTCCTTTGTGCGAATTGGTCACGTGACTGCAGAGCGCACGCGAGAGTTGAGCACGAGTCCGCACGTGAACGAAATGTCAAGTGCACTCACACACACACACACACACACAAAGATAGTAGCTCCTCAGCCATGAACGCAATACTAGAGACGCGCGATTATTTTGTCATTACTACTGGCACGGTTTGTACATTTCCTTTGCTCACCCACAAAGTTTTCAACTGTTCATCAGACAGTATCTCAGATCAGAGTCGAATTTATACCGGCGGGCTGATGCTAAGTTCAACTTTAAACCCCTTTTTTTTATATCACCCTAGTTTTTGAAAGGGGCTCGGTCCTTTCTTCGGTATCGCCATGTTCAAAAATAATAACTCAATATGCTTTTTTTCTGTGCCGTACAAGTCAGGCTGGATAGGCAAACTTGGCGGTTGGTTTGGGCCTAGGCAAATATGATGCTCTAGGGGCCCCACTGACAAATCTGATGCTCTAGAGGGCCTAACTGTACTTTTGCCTAGGGCTTCTTATAACTTTTTAAGTCTCGGCCTAGTACATAAAAATGCATAAGACTGAATAACTACAACTTTGCTGAAGTAGTATTACACAAATATTAGGTTAACATAAATCAGTAACAACTGAGCATAATTAATCATTAAATATTAAACTTGAATTATGTAATATTTTAATACAGTCTATTGTATTTGATTATTTTTTTTTTACGTGTTGACGTATATGTGCGTGATATTCGGTGATGCGCCGTCGGATTAACTAGCGGATAAGGGTTGGAGTCAAAGACTTCATTGGCTATGATTAACCTTGACCCTTAGTGCGGATTGTGCAAAATGGTGTTAACAAGATATTTCAGTAATGAAAGTTACCAGTTCAACGAAAATGGGGAAAATCTTCGCCTTACAGCTGAAAGACACATGGGGAAAAAGTTTTGTTTGTGTTTTTGGAGGTTTTTTTTTTTCCTAATTGTTTCGTTGTTGTTGTTGCTTTTTTTGTTGTTGTTTTTTTTTTTTGCTAATTGTTTCGTTGTTGTTGCTTTTTTTTGTTGTTTTAATTGTTTCGTTGTTGTTGTTGCTTTTTTTGTTGTTGTTTTTTTGCTAATTGTTTCGTTGTTGTTGTTGCTGTTCTTTTTTTTTTTTTTTTGCTTTTTTTAAATTTGAGATTTTCTATCTCCGGGTGTTTTTTATATTGATGTTTTTGTTTTCAATTGATGATAAGTTGTTGTTTTTTTTTATCAATAATCCGTTTTTATACTTTTGCGCAAGCAACAAAACAAAAAGTTGAAATTTGAAACAATATTGTTATGTGCGTCAAGCAAATACATCCGTTGAAAAAAAAATTACCCATTCACATCATCAAAATAAAATCTCAATGAGAAACAAATTAGGTGAACTTACGTGCGGAAACATTCGGAGCTTTGTGTAATAAAAACTAAACTCATCCACCAGAACGTGATTTGTCACACACTTATTGAACAATTTATTCCAAATTAAATATCTTATTATCGTGAAAACATCCAATGAAATCGAAATCACCACACTAAGAAAGTCCCACACTGAAATAGCAAAACACGCATGCGTACAAAGTGGTAGCCATATTTATTACAGTTGCTGATATAAGTGACAGACGTGATATACGTTCCTATATATCAACACTGGAACGTGGTTTCCGCATTCACTCACACAATAAAGTACAGAAACATAACTCACACTTACTGTAGCTAAATGGCGTACGTAAATTGTTCAAATTAGTTCATAAATATGTCAATGGCATCTGGATCTGTCGGACGAAAGCTGAATGTATGATATGAAGTGACTAAATAGCTATTCATTAGCATATATATATATATATATATATATATATATATATATATATATATACTAGTTGCAAGTACCCGGCTTTGCCCGGGTTTAAAATAAGGTTTTCTGGTTACCTTCTGTTTTCTCCATACCCCCTCTCTCCCTTCCTCTCTCTCTCCCTCCCTCCCTCTCCCTCCCTCCCTTTCTCCCTCCCTCCTTCTCCCTCCCTCTCTCTCCCATTTCTCTCCCTCCCGTCCTACCTCTCCCCCTCCTTCTCTCCCCCCTGTCCATCCCCCCTCCTCCCTCTCTCTCTCCCCCCTTCCCTCCTTCCCTCTCTCCCTCCCTGCCCCCCTCTCTCTCTCTTCATCTCTTCCTTCCATTTCTCCGATCCCTCTCCCTCTCTACTTCCCTCCCCTCTCTCTCCCCCTCCTTAACCCCCTCTCTCCTCCCTTCTCTCTTCTCCTCTCCCTCCTCTCTCCCTCCTACCCCCCTCTCTCCCTCCTCTTCCTTTCCTTTCCTTCCTCTCCCTCTCCCATCTCCCTCTTCCCCTCCTTCCCTCTCCCATCTCCCTCTCTCCCCCTCCTTCTCTCCCCTGTCTCACCCCCTCCTCCCTCCCTCCTCCACTCCCTCCTACCCTCCTTTCCTCTCCTTTCCCTGCCCCCTCTCTCTCTCTCACTTTATCTCTCCCTCCCTCCCTCTCTCTCTCTCTCTATCTCTCTTTCTCTCTCTCTCTCTCTCTCTCTATATATATATATATAACTTATAAGACGCATTCGTTGTCTGTCTGTCTTGTCTATCATTCCCTTATAACTCAAGATCCAGACAAACAAATAACGTGAAATTTGTTACACATACACATAATTACATGGGGAAGGTTGTAGGACAGGTTTCGTTTCATATCGATGGGTAGTTAAATTGTAATTATTTTTTTTTTATTTTAGTATTTTTTTACTATATTAAAGTAATCTCGACGGCGCCATAAATAAAATTCCTCTGTGACGTCATTTCCTATGATCGAATAGAACTTGCGCGCTGGTGCTGTATTGTGCCTTTGTGATGCAAAGAATTGTTGATGTTTTTTCAGGCTCTCTGATGTGTACAGTTTGAGGAAGGTAAAGGAATGAAGAAGGATTTTAGAAGAAGTGTGAAACCATAAGAATAAGTATATATATATATATATATAGAGAGAAGAGAGGGAGGGGGGAGAGAGAGGAGGGAGGGGTGACAGGGAGGGAGAAAAGGAGAGGGGGAGAGATGGAGATGGGAGAGGGAGTAGGGGGAGAGGGAGCAGGGGAGAGGGAGCAGGGGGAGAGGGGGGAGAGAGAAAGGAAGGGGAGGGAGAGAGGGGGTAGGGAGGGAGAGAGAGGGGGGAGGGAGAGAGGGAGGAGAGAGAGATAAAAAGTGAGGGGGGTAGGAGGGAGAGGGAGGGAATGAGGGATGGAGGAAGGGGGAGAGAGGGGGAGGGATAGAGAGAGGTGGAAAGGGGGAGGGAGGGAGAAAGGAGGGAATGAGCGGTTAGGGAGGGAGAGGGGGGAGGAAGGAGGAGGGGGAGAGGATGGGAGAAAATGGGAGGAAAGAGATAAAGAGAAATAGGGGGGCAGGGAGGAGAGAGAGAGGGAAGGAAGGGGAGGGAGGAGCGGACGGGGGGGAGAGAAGGAGGGGGGAGAGAGGGAGGGTGGGGGAGAGGGACGGAGAGAGATTTTAGAGAGGGAGGGAGGGAGGGAGGTAGGAGGTAGCAAGTAGGAGGGAAAGGGAGAGAGGGGGAGGGAGGGAGGAAGAGAGAGAGGAAGGGAGAGAGAGGGGTAGGGAGAAAACAGAAGGTAAACAGAAAACCTTATTTTTAAACCCGGGCAAAGCCGGGTACTTGCAACTAGTATATATATATATAAATAATTATTATTATGGCTTCACACTTCTTCTAAAATCCTTCTTCATTCCTTTAACTTTCTCAAGCTGTACAAATAGGGAAGCATAAAAAAAAAAAACATCAACAATTCTTTGCAGCACAATGACACAATACAGCACCAGCGCGCAAGTTCTATTCGATCATCGGGAAATGACGTCACAGAGGAATTTTATTTATGGCACCGTCGAGATTACTTTAATATAGTAAAACTAGTTGCAAGTACCTGGCTTTGCCTGGGTTTAAAATAAGGTTTTCTGTTTACCTTCTGTTTTCTCCCTACTCCCCCTCTCCTCCTCCTCTCTCTCTCTCCCTCCCTCCCTCTCCCTTTCCCTTCCCAGGCCTTTCTCTTCCCTCCTCCTTCTCACTCCCTCTCCCTCCATCTCTCTCCCATTTCTCCCTCTCTCGTTCCCTCCTCTCTCCACCTCTCTCCCTCTTCCTCCCTCCCTCATTCCCTCTCTCCCTCCTTGCCTCCCTCACTCTTTATCTCTTTCCCTCCCTCTCTCCCACCCTCTCTCTCCCTCTCTCACACCCTCTCTCTCTCCTTCCCTCCCCTCTCTCCCTCCCTAGCCCCTCTCCCTCCCTTACTTTCTCTTTCCTTCCCTCCCTTTCTCTCTCCCTCCCTCTCCCATCTCCCTCTCCCCCTCCTTCTCTCCCCCTGTCCATCCCCTCCCTCCCTCTCTCCCTTCCCTCATTCTCTCCCCTCCCTTCCCTCCCTCCTCCCTCCCCCTCCTACCCTCCTTTCCTCTCTCTCCCCCTTCCCCCTCTCTCTCTTTTTATCTCTCCCTCCCTGCCCTTCTCTCTCTTTATCTCTTCCTCCCATTTCTCCCCCTCTCGTTCCCTCCCCTCTCTCTCCCTCCCTGCCCCTCACTCTCTTTATCTCTCTCCCCCTCTCTCCCACCCTCTCTCTCTCCTCTCTCCAACCCTCTCTCTCTCCCTCCCTCCCCCTCTCCCTCCCTACCCCCATCCCTCTCCCTCTCTTTTTCTCTTTCCTTCCCTCCCTTTCTCTCTCCCTCTCTCTCCCTCCCTCTCCCATCTCCCCTCTCTCCCTCCCTCTCCCATCTCCCTCCCCCCCTCTTTCTCTCCCCCTGTCCATCCCCCTCCCTCTCTCCCTTCCTCTTCCTCCCTCCTCCCTCCCCCTCCTACCCTCCATTCCTCTCTCTCCCCCTTCCCCCTCTCTCTCTCTTTATCTCTCCCCTCCCTGCCCCCCTCTCTCTCTTTATCTCTTCCCTCCCATTTCTCCCTCTCTCGTTCCCCTCCCCCTCTCTCCCTCTCCTCCCTGCCCCCTCACTCTTTATCTCTCTCCCCCTCTCACCTCCCACCTCTCTCTCTCTCCCTCCCTCCCCTCCATCCCTCCCCTCTCCCCATCTCCCTCTCCCCCCCTCTTTCTCTCCCCCTGTCCATCCCCTCCTCCCTCCCTCTCCCTCCTCCCCCTCCCACCCCTCCCTCCTCCCTCCCTCCCTCCTACCCTCCTTTCCTCTCTCTCCCCCTGCCACCCCTCTCTCTCTTATCTCTCCCTCCCTGCCCCCTCCTTTCTCGTTATCTCTTCCTCCCATTTCTCCCTCTCTCGTTCCCTCCCCTCTCCACCTCTCCCTCCCGCTTCCTACCTCCCCTTATTCCCTCTCTCCCTCCCTGCCCCTTCACTCTTTATCTCTCTCCTCCCTCTCTCTCCCACCCTCTCTCTCCCCTCTCTCCCACCCTCTCTCCCACCTCTCTCTCTCCCACCCTCTCTCTCTCCCTCCCTCCCCTCTCTCCCTACCCCATCTCCCTCCCTTCCTTTCTCTTTCCTTCCCTCCCTTTCTCTCTCCCTCTCTCCCTCCCTCTCCCATCTCCCTCTCTCTCCCTCCCTCTCCCATCTCCCTCTCCCCCTCCTTATTATTATGGTTTCACACTTCTTCTAAAATCCTTCTTCATTCCTTTACCTTCCTCAAACTGTACACATCAGAGAGCATGAAAAAACAGCAACAATTCTTTGCATCCCAAAGGCACAATACAGCACCAGCGCGCAAGTTCTATTCGATCATAGGGAAATGACGTCACAGAGGAATTTTATTTATGGTGCCGTCGAGATTACTTCAATATAGTAAAATACTAAAATAAAAAAAAATTAATTACAATTAAACTACCCATCGATATGAAACGAAACCTGTCCTATAACCTTCCCCATGTAATTATGTGTATGTGTAACAAATTTCACGTTATTTGTTTGTCTGGATCTTGAGTTATAAGGGAAGAGACAGACAGACAGACAGACAGACAGACAACAAATGCGTCTTATAAGTATAGAGATACTAAAATAACAAAAAATTAATTACAATTAAACTACCCATCCATATGAAACGAAACCTATCCTATAACCTTCCCCCAGTAATTATGTGTATGTGTAACAAATTTCACGTTTTTTGGTTGTCTGGATCTTGAGTTATAAGGGAACAGACAGACAGACAGACAGACAGACAACAAATGCGTCTTATATATATACTAGTTGCAAGTACCCGGCTTTGCCCGGGTTTAAAATAAGGTTTTCTGTTTACCTTCTGTTTTCTCCCTACCCCCTCTCTCCCTTCCTCTCTCTCTCCCTCCCTCCCTCTCTCTCCCTTCCTCTCCCATCTCCCTCTCCTCCCTCTCCCATCTCCCTCTCTCCCCTTTCCCCTCCTTCTCTCCCCTCTGTCCATCCCCACCCTCCCTCTCTCCCCCTTCCTCCTTCCCTCTCTCCCTCTCTCCCTCCCTGCCCCCCTCCCTCTCTTTATCTCTTCCTCCCATCCTCTCTCTCCCTCTCTCCTTCCGTCCCCTCTCTCTCCCTCCCTATCCCCTCTCTCCCTCCATTTTTTCTCCCTCCCTCCCCTCTTCCCTCATTACCTCCTCTCCCTCCCTCCCTGCCCCCCTCACTCTTTATCTCTCTCCCTTCCTCTCTACCACCCTCTCTCTCCCCTCCTTCCCCTCTCTCCCTCCCTTTCTTTCTTTCCTTCCCTCCCTTTCTCCCTCTCTCTCTCCCTCCCTCTCACATCTCCCTCTCTCCCCCTCTCCCCTCCTTCTCTCCCCCTGTCCATCCCCTCCCTCCCTCTCTCCCCCTCTCTCCCTCCCTACCTCTTACCCTCCTTTCCTCTCTCCCCCTGTCCCCTCTCTTTCTCTCTCTCTCCCTCCCTCCCTCTCTCTCTCTCTCTCTCTCTCTCTCTTTATATATATATACTTATTATTATGACTTCACACTTCTTCTAAAATGCTTCTTCATTCCATTACCTTCCTCAAACTGTACAAATAGGGAAGCATGAAAAAACAACAACAATTCTTAGCAGCACAAAGATAAATACAGCACCAGCGCGCAAGTTCTATTCGATCATAGGGAAATGACGTCACAGAGGAATTTTATTTATGGCGCCGTCGAGATTACTTTAATATAGTAAAATACTAAAATAAAAAAAAAATAATTACAATTAAACTACCCATCGAGATGAAACGAAACCTGTCCTATAACCTTCCCCATGTGTATGTGTAACAAATTTCACGTTATTTGTTTGTCTGGATCTTGAGTTATAAGGGAACAGACAGACAGACAGACAGACAGACAACAAATGCGTCTTATAAGTATATAGAGATATATAAACAATTATATGGTCACATATTTACTAATGGAAGTTTAACAAGCCCATCAGATACATGTTTACAAATGTTACTTTAATGATCATTTACCGTTGAAGGTTGGTTTAATATTGTTCACCTGGTGTAAAAAAAATGTTTCTTTTGTTATTTTTAAAGTATTGACCAAAGAATAGAAACTATAAAGAATGCGCATATCGTCAATTTAAAATGATTATTCTACAAGCCGCCATATTTGCGTATTATTCTATTGTGCATCAATATTTAGGTGCTAGCCACTATAAAAAAAAAGAAAAATAACAATATTGGTAACATTTTATTTAATCGTTGATAGAAAACTTTGTAAACAGCGATGCGCTTTCAGTCGAGTTTACAGTAATACCTCGTGATACGAATTTATGTTGTTTCATTACGTTGCCCGTACGTCAATTCGCTCGTATCTAAAAGAAATTTTTTTTCTAATTGAAATTATTAAGATGGCATTATTCCATTCCAACCCCACAAAATGCCACCCCATTGTTGTTATTGTTACGTGTTTTTTTTTTAATTTGAAAAAAAAATGTATTTATAAATGACAAATATTTTGAGAAACATAATAAAAGAGAATATAAAAACATAAAGTGGTTTTATGCAGTGTATTTACTAGGAAATTCGGCGAATTGATTTTACGAACAATGCTGGCGGATGTGTAGGGTGGAGAAGATAGGCGGAGGAGCTTAGCAATTATTGTAACGCCCTTAGCTGGTGTTATACACTTTATTAACTCCTACTGTTTCAGCCCAGTACATATTGTTGAAGTACTGCGCTGCCCTGATCGGTCAACTCACAATAAAGTATTATGACCAATACCTTGTGTTGGACATTATGTACAAAATGTAACCATTCATTTTTTATCACACTCCTTGTATTTTGGTGTATTTCTTCGATCTACGATTTTTTTTTCTTCCTCTGACTTTTGATCAATTGCTGCTACGTCTGCCTCGTCATAGAGCTCAAAGTGATTTATTGAGGCAACGCCTCACCCCACCCCGCCACCCCCACCCCCTCTACGGTCCGGCGGGAATTCCCTTTAAATCAAGCCAGAAAGTGAGCTAAAAATAGCACAGCGGTGGATGGGACTCTATATCGCTTGTTATTGTGAGCCTAGTGTGATGTGACAGAAACATCGAGGGGGGGGGGGCGTTTATTTGTCTAGAGTCTAGTGGGACTTGTTTTGTTTGTTTTTGTAATCAGAGACGAAATAAAATTACTGAAAATAAAATGAGCCAAGGAGAGCAAAAAAAAAAATTTTGCATGTATATAACGCCTGCAGTAGACAATGTTTGCAGTAGACAACGCCTGCAGTAGACACGCCTGCAGTAGACAACGCCTGCAGTAGACAATCCTAAAGTAGACAACGTCTGCAATAGACAACACCTGCAGTAGACAACGCCTGCGGTATAAAATGCCTGCAGTTGACAATTCCTAAAGTAGACAACGCCTGCAAAGTGACAAAACCTACAAATGATTTGATTCTGGTCGTACTCCTAGACCTCGCACGATATGAGTCATGAAATAGTGACAATCGGGCACCTACACACACCAGAACGCACGCAATGACATACATCGACAGTTTTGGAGGGGAAAACAGCTGACACCGTAAACTGCCATGGTCTGTTTATGAAAGAGACGATGCTGTGATTCGGGGGAGGGGGCCGTGGCACAGCATTGCCAGAGGAAGAGACAGAGAGGACACAGGGAACACACAAGCAGGGGACACACAGGGGACACTCTGCGACACACACCGAGGACACTGTGACACACAGAGCACACACAAAGAGGGTACGACACACACAGAGGACACTGACACACACAGAGCACACACTCTGAGGACATTGCGACACACGCAGAGTGCACACACTGAGGACACGAGACGCACAGAGGACACGAAACACACAGAGGGCACAACACACAGAGGGCACGACACACAAGAGGACACGACACACAAGAGGACATAACACTAAGAGGACACGACACTAAGAGGACACGACACTCAAAGGACACACACAGAGGACACACACAGTGAGCAGATGAGTTCACGAATAGTTTAGAATCGATCACCGGAGATGACTAAGTCTGTAGTTGCAGCGAGTTCGTTATTGACACTTTGCCATATCACTCACGTTCAATTCGTTCAACTGAGTCATTGGATCGCACACAGACTCCTGTTTCCCCCAGACTATTATAAACCTGTATGTTTGATTCGGACTGTGAATAAATCTTGTAATATTCAATGAACTTATACTCGAGCGCCGGACATAGACAATATCGATACCTTTACACTGTCAACACAATTAGATATCAGTACAAGCTAACGATACCCACTCCATGAGTGCCATTGTAAGCTTCAGGTTGAACCGTTACGTACAACGATAAATCTATTTCTGTGACTTTAAATCATTTCACAGCATCAGTCAAACTTATCCCTGTTATCTGCCCGGGGGGGGGGGGGGGGGTATGTTGTTGTTAAAAGATGTTTAGGGCAGAGCCGAGGCAAACAAGTCGACTGTCCTGGGCACCCCGCTGTAAAAGGGTGTTTCCCCCCCCCCCACTGAAAGTATTAATTCTAATTAAATCTCATGTTAATTAAGATGGCGCCAATAGTCCTTTTGCCTAGTGCCATCCAACATCTTTGGAAATCTCTGCCCATGTCACCCTAATACCTATGTCCGGCTTTAAAACTCACGGAGGACGCTCTTTCAATTTATATGACGACCCACCGATTTGGTTACACGGGCAAGTGTCAGGGCCGGTTCCACCGTTGGGCTATATAGGCTCTAAATAAAAATCGGCTTCCGTCATGTATCGATTTCTCACACATTTGTGTTATGTTTTCAATATTTGGCCCTTTTTTGGTAACAAATCTTGGGCCTGTCGTAACCTGAGTCAGGCCATGGGCCGCGCAATCATTGAATATATCCTGGGTCTGGATGAAAGTGCGCGAGATGCCATTAGTGCTTCGATGAGCATAGCTTTAGAACCACTTGTCTAACTCTATGGGAATGTTCAATTGGAGGGAATACAATATACATCTCGCATAACAATTATCTCCTATGAATCATGGTGGTAGAGCTAACTACCGATACATGAAGAATATTTGAATGATTATCGCATAAATAACCAGAAGAAAAAGAACTGCCATGAAATCCATAAATAAATCGACACTTATAAAGATATGGGTGTTTATTCTTATAAAAGAGAATGAAGTGAAATAGTACTATTAATTAGACATGCCATCGGTGGTAAATATTAGTACATAGAGAAGTAAAATAATAAGAAGACAGCGAAAAAATAGTATTTTTATGTAGTGTAAATATATATTTGTCTATAAAATATTAAGGATTTTTTTTTAAATAATGATAATAATAATAATTCCTATTTTCTTCGTTCAATCAATGACATTTGAAGCAATTAACTATGAACAACAACAACACATGTGTCGCCAACTGCCGACCAATCCACAAGATTGTTGAAGAACACGTTTGACAGATTGATTCATATATTTAGAATTCACTGATTACATTGAAGTAACTTAGTTTTATTTTTTTTTTACTTTCTAAGCTGTTCAGTGAGGGCGGGTTCGGGCTCCAGCTCTGTAGAGGCTTAATACATTCTAAGTCGCTAGTCTAAATGGGCTGTAGAGCCAAAGGAAGAAGAAGAACTTAGTTTCAAAAGGTGGGTGGGGGGGGGGGTAAAAACCAAAGGTTGTGACTGACATAAATAAATAGGGCATGGCCGTTCTTGTGGCAAGGCAAACTAGGCAACCGCCTAGGGGCCCCACTGATGGGCCCTTTCTGATGCTACAAGTGTCCCTCCCACTGGTACTTTTTTTATAAAGGCGCCAAACATATCTCTACCACTCTGCCTAAGATATGGCCTGTTACCCCACAGATATATGTGTGTCATCTCTAGCCATTTGTTCATTGTTAGTTTATCATTTACAATTAAAGAGTTTAGAGGTTCAAAGGTTACAATACTTACAAGGCATGTCCTAGACTTGATGAAGACAACTCATGCTGGACTAATCCTCTGATCTTATATCTCCATTCAAGTTATCTTCCCTTTAACTTGTGTGTGAATTATCAAGATGGGAAAACAACAGCTTTCAGTGTACGCTACCCGTTTATTATTAGCACAGAACAGACATGTATAAGAAATGTTATTGTCTTGTAGCCTGGGCTGAAACATTCAATGAAGTTCCGTGAGGCACTGTTGGATTCCCTTGGAAGATAGTCCCAAGTACAGAGTTGTTTTGGTGAGGAGGTATGTGAGGAGTTACGGGGGACTTGGTGGCGAGCTGTAATATGAATCAAAGAAAAATATTATTGACAAAATGTTTCTATTCACTTCTATTTTTTGACACTGCTGTCATTGCACACTTTAGTTATTGGACATTTCCACTTATATTACTGTCTTGTGACAATATCCACTGACACCAACTGTCTTGTGACAATATCCACTGACACCAACTGTCTTGTGACAATATCCACTGACACCAACTGTCTTGTGACAATATCCACTGACACCAACTGTCTTGTGACAATATCCACTGACACCCAACTGTCTTATGACAATATCCACTGACACCAACTGTATTGTGATAATATCCACTGACACCAACTGTCTTGTGACAATATCCACTGACACCAACTGTCTTGTGACAATATCCACTGACACCCAACTGTCTTGTGACAATATCCACTAACACCAACTGTCTTGTGACAATATCCACTGACACCAACTGTCTTGTGACAATATCCACTGACACCAACTGTCTTGTGACAATATCCACTGACACCCACCGTCTTCTAACAGCCACCTCTGACAATCCTGTGAAAGATTCCCTCTGAAACAAGCTAACTACACCACAAACGTCCCACACACATAATACAAACATACACAAACACACACACTCAAACATACAACCAAACCAAAACTTTCAGTTACTTGGATTCATTTTCTCCACAATTATCGAGA
The DNA here is from genome assembly GCA_021962125.1 of Bulinus truncatus. NCBI lineage: Eukaryota > Metazoa > Mollusca > Gastropoda > Planorbidae > Bulinus > Bulinus truncatus. Next base: position 6,349,063 of record JAGDYQ010000039.1, read on the forward strand.
CCAATTTCTCCTCTCTTTCCTTCCCAGAACCAATTACTCCCCAAGGAAACACTAACTCCTGTTTCCTGGATGAAAAAAAAAATTGGCATTATTTCCCTTGTGTTACAAGTGTCGACATCCAGACTTGGCCGTTCCACGAGAGACACTTAAATCTTACTGTCTCTACGGAGAATGTAATATTCAGATTATCAGCCGATCTGGGTTTGCAGAGAGCCCTTTAATGGGTAGGCTAACTATGTGACTTGTTAGGGCTCCCCGCTTCATTATCCAAGGGGGCCCCACCAACCAGTATTAGTTCTTATTTAATCTTATGCTAAGAGGGCCCTGACAGTTTACTTTTGCTGGTGTCGCTTAATATTCCTGGAATTCATGAGTCCAAGGCCCACAAAGACCCAAGACTGGCTCTGATAATAATAGGTCTAGCTTTGTGCTTAGTTCTCATTGAAGGAGTTTTGTTGCTTTCCGTTAATAAAAAAAAAATGTATCGTCTTTAGCAGTGGGTCCCCCCCCCGCACCAACCCCCGGGCCGCGGACCACTACCGCCCCAGATACGTTAAATTATTTCTTTTTTTTTTTTACTTATTTCTCTCGGGACTTTCCATGGACGAGAAATAATCAACTCCCCCCCCCCCTTTTCCAGTGAGCCGCGGTGAAATCATCAAACGCTGACCGGTCCGTGGCGAGAAAAAGGTTTGGGGGACCACTGATCTATAGAAACACTTACTCTTAAAGTCTTACCTCGGTTTTACGTCCATAATAAGTTCGGAAACAATCGACCAAAATCCGAAGATAACCGAATCAATTGTTTACATTTCAATCAGAGAAATGTTAACGTTTCAGAAAGTATTAAGTTTATGTTTTTTTTTTAAAAAGTAGCAATAATTATTAGAATTTCTCTTCAATTTAATAGAAATTTCATCCCAAATAACTGTGTTAGTAAAAAATAAAAAAACAAACAAATTCAGTACTTACTTTGTAATATGTGGCTTAAGTGGTCGATCGGTGGGACATTCGAGCTAGCGTTGCAGTACTGCCGGGTTCAGAACTCTTCGTTGAATAACTTCCTGTGTTACTATAGCAGCGGCCAGAACTGATAGGGAAAGCTTTGTGTGGTGGTGATTGGTAAACGATTCCTCATCAAAACGATGGTACTGAATGTCATATGTTAGTTTATGTGTATATCAGTTGTATGTATAATTTATGTTTGCTTCTGCTTCTGGTACTTCAGTTTCTTGGTAGGTGTAAATATATTTCAGTCTCTTCAGAGTATATGATTAACTAACTTGACTTGGTGTATATTAAATTATATTTAAAAGACGAACTACATGTAAAAAGCACTGAGTAGACTTCTATGTATACATATACATATATTTATTTATTTATAAAGGAACTTCTTATTTGACATTGTACAATACAAATGATGTGATAAAATATATTCTAACACTAACTGATTATTATTACACTGAACAACTGAACAAGAGGGCACAACTCTTTCGAAATGATTACATTTACTCCAATACTGCATTATCTTCTCATTGTGGATTACATTATTCATATTTTTTGTATCGATTGTATGAATGCAGACAAACGCCAGAGAGGGAAAAAAAGTATATTTTGGGATCACACATATAGTAATGACATAGTACACCTCTCTCTCTCTCTCTCTGTCTCTCTCTCTCTCTCTCTCCCTCTCTCTTCTCCCGCCCTCTCTCTCATATTTATTGTACTATTTTCTCTCACAGGAAATAAAATTAAGTCCGGTATTGTCGCTGAAATCTGGAGACAAGAGGAATAGAGGTGTGTGTGTGTGTGTGTGTGTGTGTGTGTGTGTGTGTGTGTGTGTGTGTGTCCATGACGTCAGTGAGCGGCTTTGTCTGTTTGTGGAAGAAGACATTTTTTTTGTGTCTGTCTGAGACATAAAGAAATCTGTCGTCACAGGTCAACACTGGCTGCTGTTTTGTTTGTTTGTTTTTTTTTTTTGGCTATGGTAGAGACCGTTTACAAAACACATGACGTAGTTGGGGGTATGGGTGGGGGAAGGGGGTCTGGCTCTATGTTATAGTTTGTTATGTAGTAAGAGAGAAAGGGGCTTTGGTCATTTCAGTTCATATCAAATGGTAGGTATGAAACAAAAAGAGTCAAGGCTGGTATAACTATTGTATACGTATGATGTGTACTATAAAGTACATGGAAACACACAAGGCGTACTACATTGATTTAAGTGTTATACTTCCTTCAGAGGCGTAGCTAGGGGTGGGCATGGGGGGTCATCATGCCCCGGGCGCTACTCACAAAGGGTATATTTGACGTATAATATTATATGTTTTCCGCATGGGAGGGGCGCTAAAAAGCTATTTAAAAAGTGGTATGCCCCGGGCGCGAGTTAAGCTCACAACGGCACTGCACATGTTGGGTGTGAGTGGGCCACCAATAGTTTGTGTCTGTCAAAGTTTGGGTGTGAGTGGGCCACCAGTAGTTTGTGTCTGTCACAGGTTGGGTGTGAGTGGGCCACCAGTAGTTTGTGTCTGTCACAGGTTGGGTGTGAGTGGGCCACCAGTAGTTTGTGTCTGTCACAGGTTGGGTGTGAGTGGGCCACCAGTAGTTTGTGTCTGTCACAGGTTGGGTGTGAGTGGGCCACCAATAGCTTGTGCCTGTCACAAGTTGGGTGTGAGTGGGCCACCAATAGTCTGTGCCTGTCAGAGGTTGGGTCTGAGTGGCCACCAATAGTCTGTGCCTGTCACAGGTTGGGTGTGAGTGGGCCACCAGTAGTTTGTGCCTGTCATAGGTTGGGTGTGAGTGGGCCACCAATAGCTTGTGCCTGTCACAAGTTGGGTGTGAGTGGGCCACCAATAGTCTGTGCCTGTCACAGGTTGGGTGTGAGTGGGCCACCAGTAGTTTGTGCCTGTCATAGGTTGGATGTGAGTGGGCCACCAATAGTCTGTGCCTGTCACAGGTTGGGTGTGAGTAGGTCACCAATAGTGAGTGTGTTTCCAAGTGTGTGTGTATGTATGAAAACTAGGGAGCGACCGATATGCCTTTTTACCGATAGTCCGATACCGATATTTTTCCCCAGCATTTTTGCCGATACCGATACCGATATTTTGCTATTAATGAAAGGGTGTCTTGCAGATGATTAGAAGATTAGAAAAACAAAAGGTTTGAAAAGACAGACCGAAAGACCGAAGTCAGAAACATAAACCATGCCTGCATAACCTCAGAAATCTGCATGTTTATTGTTTAAAATTAAACTTATAACAAACAATTTGATGTTTTTACTTTTTACTTGTTCACAAACAGAAAAGTAAGATAAAGTTGTAAATAATTCATGTCAAACTAAAAAAGTAAAAATGTATTAATTAGGGCTACTGATTAAACTGCGTTAATTTGCAGTTAACGCGCCAAAAAAATTTGCGATTAAAATTTTTAACGCAACACTTAAATGCGTTAATTGACCAAATGCGGAAAGTTCACAAAATCGATAAATAACAGAATTTGACTCAACCATTTGAAGTTTAAGTTCCGTCCACTTATTAAGTAGATCTACCACCCCCACCCTGTCGCAATTCGCACATACCCTCACCCCCACGTATGTCGACTGAAGCCAAACTTGTAATAGATAATGAAGATGTTTTGGTTATTTAGCCCTTCGACAAGTAAACCTCCTGCTCCCTTCTCTGTTAGTGTAAAAAGAGAAAACTTTCATTCACTAGTTAACATTATATACTGTAGTGTATCGGTGAAGGGTTTCAACTGCTGCCTACGAAGTTAAAATCTATGTTGCGATTGTTCTGTCAATGTTTGTCTACAGCTAGGCATCATTTATTGCCTGGCAAGTCTATTAATTAATTAACGTTCTGAAACTAGCGATGTCGATATGATGGAAAGGCATATTTTCGTTTGTGCTTTGTATATAGCAATAAAAACATCAATAGATTTTTCTCTAAGAGTTAAACCGGCACTCACGCCTCGTCCCTGATACAACTGTTGCTTTAACCAAAATGAAACGCAAGAAAGAATTTTTAGTGTTGACACACGTGAGAAAGAAAAGAACAGAAGATGAAAAATGAAAGCCGACCGATCAAAATTTTGCTTTGAATTGCCATGCGGTAACATCAAAGAGTGTCATTTTACAATACAATTTCTTTTCTGTTGTTCACTAAAACACTTAACAAATAGTTGATAGTAAGAAAGTAAATGAATGAAAGAATATAAGAGTAACAAAAGAAGATTAAAAGTAAATTTGTCCTTCAACTCGCCGACCCTGTTGGTACATGACGTCATCTTTGTGCTGCTGTGTCTAAAATGAAACTGGGTTGGGCGGAGGGGGGGAGGGTATAAAAAAAAACGCGTTAATGACAAGGGAGCGATTACTTTCTTGCTATATTATTATTTTAGGAAGGGAAGGCACATATAAGATCTAAAACCCATAGTGCCAATATCGGTCCGACTATCGGTCGCTCCCTATCGGCCGATCCGATATTAACCGATAATGCCAATATCGGTCCGATACCGATACCGATCCGATTATCGGTCGCTCTCTAATGAAAAGAGTTGTGTCTGGGAACGAAATATCTTCGACTGCCACGAGTTTGCATGCGTTTGTTTTGCAACTGGACGAGAGAGAACAAGAAAACGTGGATGGAAAATGACGAGAGCGAGACCACGGGTCAGTTGCGTGGAAGGGAGTTGAGTAAAAGGCGGCAGGTGAGCAAGGCGTATTTTTTTTGGAAGTGAAATAAGTTGAAATGTTAGAGTCCCACGTGGAGACTGCATGTTTTTGTTTTTGTCGATTACCGGAGACTGCTATTACGATTGTTTCAATTGTTCGCTGACTTGTGTGGTAACCAGGGCTCGATTTACCGCCGGGGATGCTAGGGATATCCCCGGCACTGAGACCTGTGATCCCCGGCTCTGCTTTGGCTAATATATCCCAGCCTGGTATGAAATCATAGACATTTATCTCCGGCTCTGCAGAAATTTTTTTCATCCCCGGCACACGTTTTTTTTTAATCGACCACTGATGGTAACCATGGACGCTACCCGTCCTTTTCATGGCGACTGCCAGTGATTCTTTATAATTCAACTTGATTTGTTTGAATCGGAATTGTGTTCAATGGTTATTGTTTGTTTCCTGATTGTTGAGTTACACTAATCAGAAGGGGGAATAAATACAACGACAGCCCTTGATGCACAGCCACACACCTGGGTTTCGACCGGTCCTACAATTTATTTAATAACTCTTGAAACGGCCCCACAAAGCATCAGACTGAATAGGTCTTGTACTGGAACGGGGTTCCCTACGAGGTCTAGTCGGCTAGTAGGCAGATCGGTAGGCATACATACCCACATCTCGGCAAGTAGTCAACACAAATTAATCGTTTCCAGCACTTCTGAATAATTTGCTAATGTAAACTTTATGCATAAATGAAATACCACGTATTTATTTCACTAAGTCATTATATACTCGTTAAAACCCGATTTGTCTAAGAATAGTGCGCCCCATAATAAGCTCAAAATCGTATGTAACGTACGTGACAGATCGCTTCGCGGCCTTTTACTTAGAACGCAGGGGTCGTATCAAAATTCGCTACAAAAAGCTGGCACAACCAAAACATGCCGTTTGTTGTGACATATCTTACCCGATAGGAGAGGTACTTAAACACCATATCTGTATGGTAGCAGATTTACCCCTACGACATCACATGTACGGAATAAATCAAAGTACATATGAAAATCATTCTTTCGAATGGTGTATGCCCTAGGCATCTGTAAAGCGATGGGACCCGTGGCATCATAACATACATTTAAACATATTGTGATATGGGAGATTATTCAGTGAGTGCAACTACATTGTCAAAAATTACATTATAAAAAGATATTTTATAAAAAGCAACGTTTTTTTCGTTTTATAAAAATTAGAAGCTCTTATAAAGTCTATTACCATGTGACCAATTTATTCAGAAAATTTTTCCAGGCTCATAGAAAAATTATCTTCTGCTTTTTAGTACGCAAGAAAAACGTTGTTTTTTTATAAAATATATTTTATAATATAATTTTTATTTTACCTTTCTATAGCACGTTAAACATATTTGTGCCGCCTTCTCCCTTGTTTGGGAAGCCTTTGTTTATATTTTTTGCGTCATCACTTACTGCGTACTGTGTCTCAACATAATCTGTTGACGATGCAGATGGCGATCGAAGGAAAAAGAAGACGACTCACCCATCCACCAACCCCTTACCCTCACCCACTCATCCACCACTCCATACCCCACCCACCAATCCACCGACCCATCCAAAGGAAACACAGGGCAAAGCATTATCGTGTTTTCAACTAACTTCACTCTTGTAACGATCGCAGTCAGAATGACAAAATCTCTCAATGTAAAAACTGCACTTGTGTAAATATTTATGAATGGTTGAGCTGTAAAGAGCACTTTAATGTCCCGGGTTCGATCCTCGGTGAGAACCAAGGGTTTTTCAAGTTGAAAGATGGTTTGTGGTCCCTTAAGTCCACCCAGCTTTAAATGGGTACCTGACTTATAATTGGGAAGTAAAGGAGGCTAGCGTGTTGTGCTAGCCACACAATCCCACTTCATATTCCGTGTGACAGTAATAGATGAATTCTAAATAGATAAATAATCTATAAATCTAGATAGACATCCACGCTTATATTTTAGGGATGATAAGTTAGATAAATATTTGTATGATCAAATGAGTTATTATTATTGATTTGTACTTTTCATTACATTTGAATGAAAACTGATTTTTAAAAAAGTTTATTTTGTTATTTATTTTTTTCAGATTTATTTATATTCGTCTTGATGTCGCCTCTGATAAATGTATGTATTATAAAAGTAAAGTTTACTAACCCTAATGGGCCATTGGGGCAGATGAAGTGTAGAATTCATCTGTTTCTATAACCTATATGAAGGGGTTGTGTGGTTAGCACAACGCCCAGCCGCCTTTGCTCCCCCAACTTAAAGTCAGGTACCCATTTAAAGCTGGGTGGACTTTCACCAGGACCTGAAAAAATCCCAAGGTTCTCACTGAGATTCGAACCCGGGACCCTACGGTCGACAGTCGAGCGCTCTACACCGCACGACCACCCGTCCCCCGTATGTATTATGAGTCTAGAGAATGATGGTGATGAGTCTAGAGAATGATGGTGATGAGTCTAGAGAATGATGGTGATGAGTCTAGAGAATGATGGTGATGAGTCTAGAGAATGATGGTGGTGAGTCTAGAGAACGATGGTGATGAGTCTAGAGTATGATGGTGATGAGTCTAGAGTATGATGGTGATGTGTATAGAGAACGATGGTGGTGAGTCTAGAGAACGATGGTGATGAGTCTAGAGTATGATGGTGATGAGTCTAGAGTATGATGGTGATGTGTATAGAGAACGATGGTGATGAGTCTAGAGAATGATGGTGATGAGTCTAGAGAATGATGGTGATGAGTCTAGAGAACGATGGTGATGAGTCTAGAGTATGATGGTGATGAGTCTAGAGTATGATGGTGATGTGTATAGACCAGCAGCGTAGGAATGGTAGAGAAAAATCAATACATCATGGGAAAAATAAACAAATTTGGCGCATTCTGTATAGTTTGTATATGTACAATTTTCTAGCTCAGAAAGCAAATCTTATCAATATGTTTATCCAACGGGCCCCTGCCACGCCCCCCCTCCACTAACGCCTGGCCTACCTTACACTTGTTTTTATTTTGTATGTCATTTTTTTCAGGGGGTGGGGGAGGGGGGCTGTGTCTTATTCTACCTTAAAAACCTCCTATAGAAGTGACATTAGCCACATGCTAGGTAGAAAAATGCCTAGCACCACTTCACACAAAACTGCTATTTTCTCTATTCCACTGACCAGCGGTACCTGTTGAAAGCCGTATCCAAACGATCACACAAGGTAAGTACCACTGATATTTTTATAATTGTAAAAAAAATTATTTTGCATAATATTTGTATTGGTCATACAAAAAACAATCTTGAAATAAATAAATAATACTTTATAATTTATTGTATAAAATAAATTACTATAAAGATTTATTTTAAAAACTATAAAAAATAATATATTATTTAATTAAATTAAGAACCAATTTTAAAAATAAATGCAAAATAATAAAAAGCTAACTTAAATTTTATTATATGTTTAATTAAATATTTTTTTTTGTAAAGTGATTGACGACTATTGTAGTGTACTAAAAGAATTGCAATTTCTAGATGCGATTTCTAAATCGCTTAAATAACTTATATCTTTATTGGAAGTTTTAATCTAAGTGGACACAGAGCCCAAGGCGAATTTCGCGTATCTAGGTAACTCGCGAAATTCGCCCTTCTTTCCGGCAATGTTATTTATATGGAGATGCTCAAACCGCGGAGAATTTCGCGGCATCGCTTCAGAGTTTTTCCGCGTTTCGCGAGTGACAACAATCCAAAATCGCTGCTTAGAAACATCGACTCAAATGAAAATCAAGGCAAATATTGATATAAATGTCTTAAAAATAACAAATAAGACTTAAATGTATACATAGAAACATGAATTATATCAGATTATACCAAAAAATAAGTGTTTTTCCCCACTTTTTACTTGTAAGAAAACGAAATATATCACAAGTTCCATTTTCAGCAAAGACATAAGACTAACTAAATTGATTAAACTTATCGAACATGCCTGATTAAACTATTTACAAACACCCCTTATAAATAATGAAATTCAAGCACATCTATTTCTCTATTAAATTTGTTTTCTTTTCGTAAAGACAATGAGCATTGATTTTTTGAAAAACACCAATATTATAACATATTTTTTTCTAAACAGAGAAAATGACTATGAGTTAAAATGACTACACAGTTCACAGAATCACTAAGAGAAACAATTGAAACGTACTCCATTTTTTTGTATGACATGACCCACCCTGATAATAAAATTATTCGAAAAAAAGACAATTTATGAAGAAATAGGGTTGTATTTTATTGAAAGTGGTAAGTGTTAGGTCATTCATTCTATGCTTACATTTTTAGTATGAGTATTAGGATGAGTAGTGGAGACTCTGATTTTTCATGTTGAATATCCAAAACATTATTCACATCATATAAGATATTATATGCCCAACTGACTAAGAGTAACATGTTGAATATTCATTGATGTTATTGATAATATTGAATTGTCAAACACTTGTTTATGATCATAAATAAAAATTACATTAACAAAAAAATATTTAATAAAAAAATGTTTTTTTTTTCTTTCGTACTAAAAAGCAGAAAATTTTGTCTATGAGCCTGGAAAAATTTCTGAATAAATTGGTCACATGGTAATAGACTTTATAAGAATATATATATATATATATATATATATATATATATATATATATATATATATATATATATCAAAATAGTTTTTGGTCGGTATATTGTGATATTACCAAAATCCTCTTACAGCCTGTAAAATATCAGTTTGTTTTTTAACCTGGAGATTAGCTTTTTGTTTTTCAAATACTAAAAATACTAAGCAATAATTTCATTTCTGAATATCATCACACTTCCCAATTCATTTACGTAAATTTAAATAAAAAACTTTTTCAATGTCATCAATATGGATGCAAAGGAAAAAAAATAGATTTAAATATCTTACAAAATTTTATCACTGGCTTGAAGAATGTCTATCAAAGGCTAGGAAGTCGATTTATATACATCTGCTGGAAGTTTTAATTCTAGTCTAGAGAGAACAAGCTTGCTAATAGATGTAATAAAAATAATTTGCTGGTATGTTTAAGAAAAACAGAAAAAAAAGATAAATATGATTTCAATAGCCTCAGTCAATATTCTATTTGTTATTGTATCGCTAGTACAATGCTTACCAACTTTGCGTGTCAATGGAATTAATTTTATGTCAGGCTAATAACGGAAACAAGCACTACCAACATCAAACATTAGGGTTGGAGGCTAGGATAACTGCGACAGGAAATAATCTTTCAAAATAATTCAACGGCTATTTCTCTTTGACCATATTTTTGAAATGTGATTTTTTTTTTGGATTAATTAAAAATTATTTTGAATTATTATATTGTAACATTTTTAAAAAATTCACAAGCCGTAAAGAAATTTTAACGTTAAAGACAGACAGGCATGTATGCATACATTAACACATAAACATTGAAAGATGATAATGTTGTAACATCTGGCCAAAGTAAGAGTGGCAATCATAAACGTAAACTGAAGCAATCTTGCTTTTATGTTTTACCGACGATTGAAAGCTTGTGCTATAAATCTCACATATGAAACCAAGCCTGCTGTCATTTGAAACAAAACAAAAAAAGAAAAGCGGTGCCGGCCGAAAAATCCGTCTCTGACGACATACATGTCATCCACCAAAAGACACAGTCCATGAGATCCACCCATATGAGACCGTAAACCAATGTTTTTAGCACAAATAATTCGCTTTGACCAGTAGGCATGACTCTTGTTTACTGTGCGGGCAAGTTGTTTCCCCTTATTGAAACCGCTAGATTGGGTCTTTCCTCTAACTGGAGCTGGCTCGCGGCCTTCTAGGCAGGTCTAGGTGGCCGTGAAACGTTTGTCTAAGCTTTGTTTACATATTTTTAAGATATAGCTGGCAGTATCCTCATTGGCTTTTTTTTTAGTTAATTGTACACAAGTCATACACCAGCGGACGTTTACCGTGTGTGTGTGTGCGTGCGTGTGTGCGTGCGTGTGGGGTGTGTGTGTGTGTTAGGCTAGTGGTTTCCCCTAACTGAAACTTCTGTTTACATATTAATAAGTATAGTCAGCTAGTAGTATCTTATTTAGTTTTTTTTCTCCCCATTTATAGTACACGCATCAACAGGCACATTTTTTTTAAGTGATTCTCTATAATTAAACTGTTGTACTATGTTTTGTTTACATACTTATAATGTTTTGTAAGTTGGGAGCATGTTGTTTTTTCTAGGACAGTGGGCATTACCAGAAGCAGATTAATGTCTGTTGACGCCCGGGAACAGAAACTTTTATTAGGACTCTTCTAAGAGACACAGGGAAGTAATGGCGCAAATGTAAAGTTGATGTTTTGAGGTGGGGGGGGGATTTTGAAGACGGCGCTTATGGTAGGCGCGCGATGCACCCTTTGTTCAATCCGCCTCTGGACACCTCACCAGCACCCCCTCCACCCCACTTCAGAAACTGTTGTAAAGTTTTATAGTTAAATTTGTTAGATAAAGTTTGGGTTATAAAGACGTTGAAGTCTTTAGTTGATGCAGCTAGCACACAAGGTACGTGATTAGTTCATACATCAGAACATCATCCATGTTACTACACTGCTATTGATTGCCAATGAATTTAAATACTATAATAGATCACAAAACAAGACAAAATATTTTAAGAAATCCTTCAATTCCATAGTCTTTCATGATGTATGTAAAGTTTCAAATATGATATGTTAACATGAAGACAAGTCGAAAATTGATTCTTGGCTAATACATTTTACAGAAAATAACCAAAATGGATTTATTAAAAAAACAAGCAATTAAGCCTGTTCCATTCTGGACACAGGACGTGTTAGCGCATTTTCGTGTATGTATCAGTACGTATGTTATATTTCAGTAAATATTTGTAAATTTTGGAAATGTTTATAAATTCAATTGTGTAATGCATATATCTGTAAAAAAATATTATAAAGACGTTTCTTTATATTTGAAAAAAAATTATTTTCTCTTAAATCTAACTACAAGTGGTTTGTGGTTACTGAAATAGGACTCATAATTGAAAACATTCGAAATTGTAGTCATTTAATCGTCCGAAAACTCCGTCAATTGTTGCATAGCTCTGATACTTTCAATTAAACTCAGAACACAAGCTTACTATTTCATTTGATGAGTTTCTTAATAGATCTTGGTGAAACTACGTGCTGCAGTATTTCGCACCAAATGAATGGGTTATTGAACGTACAAGGTGTATATATAATATATAAGCCCTTTAGTAACCCTGAAGCCCGGCCCTCAGAGGTCCTATCGCAAAATGAACTTTTGATGTACACATGGCAGGCCAAGACCTACAAAATGATATATACATCATGGGTCTAGGACTTATGGTTGCTGAGATATAGGGCGCTCCATTATTAATATAGCTTATATAGTAAAAAACGGTACTTTATAAGGCCCCTTTTACGGCCCTCAGAGGTCAGATCGTGAAATGGAAAAAAGTCATTTCTTGGCAGGCCAAGACCTACAAAATGATATATACATCATAAGTCTAGGACTTATGGTTGTTGAGATCTAGGGTGATGACAGACAGACAGACAGACAGACAAAACGGGGACAATAGAGCATTTTTTTTTCGAAAATGCTCTAAAAACATGGTGCAAAGGGAAGTAAACATAAATGAAATTGGACTTGCTTAATGAACAATTTCTTCCCTTAAAATCTCAAAAAAATAATAAATTATAAAATGACTGATGTGAGATATCTTTATATTTAGAGAGAGAAACAGACCGAAAAATTGCAGTTGCCCCGATATCATCAAATTAAACAGGAATTTGTACTGAAACGTTTGCCGTCGTGGCATTACCTGGTGGCCTAGTTTATCTTTTAAGAAGAACGGCTGCGCATCCTGGCATGCTGACAGACAAAAGACAGACAGACAGATAGGAATTCTGGGTCCCCAGACAAAATAAGGCAGCGGGGCCCTACTGTGTTACAAGCAAAAAAAAAACACAAAATAAATGCTCGAAAGCAGCAAACCTCTTCCAATGCTTGGGGGCCCCTGACAAGTGTATGGGTTGTGGGCCCCTGACAAGTGTATGGGTTGTGGGGCCCCTGACAAGTGTATGGGTTGTGGGGCCCCTGACAAGTGTATGGGTTGTGGGGCCCCTGACAAGTGTATGGGTTGTGGGGTCCCTGACAAGTGTATGGGTTGTGGGGCCCCTGACAAGTGTATGGGTTGTGGGGCCCCTGACAAGTGTATGGGTTGTGGGGCCCCTGACAAGTGTATGGGTTGTGGGGCCCCTGACAAGTGTATGGGTTGTGGGGCCCCTGACAAGTGTATGGGTTGTGGGCCCCTTCCATCTAGCAGCGGCCCTGGATTTCCAAACACGGATATGTCAGTGATCCTTTAATACTGTTGATACTGTTTTTGGTCATTTTTACTATCGATTAAAAATGACCTAGTGTAAAAATGACCTAGTGTGAAAATGACCTAGTGTGAAAATGACCTAGTGTAAAAATGACCTAGTTTAAAAGAAACATTTCTGTGGTAATAACTTCTTAGCGTTATATATTTTTTTATTATTTTTTTTTTGCTTTTTGAAAACTTGGTTGTTAGCTATCACATCGCATATCTTGGTGTAATTTGAATAATTGAAACACAATTAGCGAATGAGCATTTTGTTCTAGTTTTTTTAGGTTGGTTGTTGGTGATCAAAGTGTCTAGCTAGCAGACAGTAAATATCTTAGTGACTTACTTGAATTCTTTTTTTTTTTTCTTTTATTTTAGGGTGTTTATCTATTATAAATAAATATATATATATATATATATATATATATATATATATATATATGTATGTATGTATGTATGTATTGTAAGTTTTTATTTTCATCAAAGTCAATAACATAAAAACCAATTTAAAAAATACCATTGGCAGAAAATGTGTTAAAATAAATTATAACTATATGTATCCAGTAATTACATTTGTAGCTCTATAAAAAATTAGCTTACATCAAGATTCACCGGGTCGTTCTCATACTTATGCTAAAAGATGTTTCGTCCCCCACCCCCCCCCCCCAAGGACATAAAAAAAGAAATAATTCATGATTTGTGCCCCCTTGTTAATTAAGTCAATGAACAACGGCCAATGATTTGTCTTAATTAAACAACAACATGTAGCTAAAAAAAGGGTTAGCCAATGTGTACAGTATCATGTCACTTGTGACGGTCTTCCCCTCCCCCCCGCCCTCCTTCCCCTGCCCATCACCACCCCACCTTCGTCTTCTGTCCTATATTCATCAAACGTATAATATATTAAATTAACTTTTTTGTTCAATAAAATTATAACACTGTATAACAGATAACAGTTTTTTTAAGAATATTATAACAATAACTGTTACTGTAACAATTTTTTTAACATCAAAGGCGTCTTGATAGAAATAAATGGTACAATATCATAACTGTAATAGATGGTTATTGATAATCAAGTCCGCAATACTAGTAAATGTAATAATAGAAAACTATAACAATAAATAACAATAACGATAAAGAAGAGAAACCTGAAAACAGATAATATGCTTTTAGTTCAAACATACCAACATGCAACATATCAACATTGGGATAGTTTTAAAAATATAAATTTACAATTGACTATGTCATATCATAAAGTTTACTTAAAACCAGTAAAAAAAACATTAATTCTACATTTGACCAAGTCACATAATTCTGCTTACAGTTGACCAAGTTAAATAATTGAGTTTACATCTGACCAAGCTACATCATTCTGCTTACAGTTGACCAAGTCACATAATTCTGCTAACAGCTGACCAAGTTACATCATTCTGCTTACAGCTGACCAAGTCAAATTATTCTGCTACGGTTGACCAAGTCAAATAATTCAGATAACAGTTGACCCAAGTCACACCATTTGCTAGTTCTAAATTAATTCAAACTTTTCATTTGACCATCGTACACTCATGGGCGTCGCTAGGAATTTTTCCAGGGGGGGGGGGGCAAAAGTTTTCCAGGAGGGGGGCAAATAACAACTTTATGACATTTTTTTTAATGTGGGGGGGGGCAAATGCCCCCCTCTTATATGACATTTTTTCAAAATGTTGGGGGGGGCAAATGCCCCCTTTGCCCCCCCCCCCCCCATGAATACGCCCATCCGTACACTAGTAAAATATTGACGCTTAATATTTCAAACAATAGTCCGTATTTTTCCTTTGTAAGTAGTTCCGTGTGTTCACGACAAGTTGAATAACACAATAGTAGACACAATGTTCATTAAACTCCTCCGTTCTATTTCAAATATGATAATAACCAAAAGTCCCTTTAGTAAACGCTTTTTATTTAATGAAAACTGAAGGTTCTGTCAGGTGAACGCTGAAGTTTATTTATTTATTTTTTTTAAACATCAAGGTCCAAACGGGGCCCCTCGTTTAGGTGAACCAAATGCACTCAGGGCCAGTGCCTGAAGCTCCTTGGCTCTCTGTTTCTTCATTTCGTCTCTACGTTGAACTGTCATGAAAAAAGAAATACAAAATAGTGTATTAAATAATAACATACATACTAATGCTGTGCTATTAACGTACATGAAAAGATATTCAATTAAATAGTGTTGCCAGGGGAGGATTAAGGCAGTGGCGTGGAGAGCTTAGCTCGCGCCCGGGGCACAATACCTGTTTAGCGCCACCAGCCCCCCCCCATTCGAAAACCATATAATAGTATATGTAAAATATACCATTTGGCACCCCTTTGTGAGTAACGCCCATGGCATGATGCCCCTTTGCCCCCTCACTACGCCACTGGACTAAAGTTACTGTTGACCTAAGGCTTGTACGTTTATCGTTTAAATGTATGTGTTTACCTCAGTATTTACCTTTGTTGTTTTTTTTTACCTAACAAAAGCAAAATACGCTCCTACATATTCCCATAAGCTCCCACATATTCCCATCCCACATATTCCCATAAGCTCCTACATATTCCCATAAGCTCCCACATATTCCCATAAGCTCCCGCATATTCCCATCCCACATATTCCCCGCCCACAGATTCCCATCCCACATATTCCCATAAGCTCACACATATTCCCATGCCACATGTTCCCATAAGCTCCTACATATTCCCATCCCACATATTCCCATAAGCTCCTACATATTCCCATAAGCTCCCACATATTCCCATCCCACATATTCCCATAAGCTCCTACATATTCCCATAAGCTCCCACAAATTCTCATCCCACATATTCCCATATCCTCCCACATATTCCCATAAGCTCCCGCATATTCCCATCCCACATGTTCCCATAAGCTCCTACATATTCCCATAAGCTCCCACATATTCCCATAAGCTCCTACATATTCTCATAAGCTCCTACATATTCCCATAAGCTCCCACATATTTCCATAAGCTCCCACATACTCCCATAAGCTCCCATATATTCCCATAAGCTCCTACATATTCCCATAAGCTCCCACATATTCCCATAAGCTCCTACATATTCCCATAAGCTCCTACATATTCCCATAAGCTCCCATATATTCCCATAAGCTCCTACATATTCCCATAAGCTCCCACATATTCCCATAAGCTCCCACTTATTCCCGTAAGTTCCCACATATTCCCATAAGCTCCCACATATTCCCATAAGCTCCCACATATTCCCATCCCACATATTCCCATCCCACATATTCACATAAGCTCCCACTTATTCCCGTAAGTTCCCACATATTCCCATCCCACACATTCCCATCCCACATATTCCCATCCCACATATTCCCATCCCACATATTCCCATACCACATATTCCCATCCCACATATTCCCATCCCACATATTCCCATAAGCTCCCACATATTCCTATCCCACATATTCTCATCCCACATATTCCCATCCCACATATTCCCATAAGCTCCTACATATTCCCATAAGCTCCTACTTATTCCCGTAAGTTCCCACATATTCCCATAAGCTCCCACATATTCCCATAAGCTCCCACATATTCCCATAAGCTCCCACATATTCCCATAAGCTCCCACATATTCCCATAATCTGTCCGCCTATGACAATGACAATAGATCTGCCAATGGTAGCACTGTATCACTGTGTACTGCGTAGACCGATTCTGTATACATGCCTTAATTACTCATAACAACTTATCATAAAAAGTCATGTTTTTGGTATTTAAAGTCACTTGACAGGTGGCGGGTACTTTTCCCCGAAGCTTCACACGTGGATTCAAAACAGCTAACATTTGATTTTCAAATGATTGGATGGAATTTATTTAGTTCAAATTGAAACGATCTGCCAGCAGACGACAAAAAAAATTTTTTTTTTTTAAATAAAGGTTTTCTGGGGATCAAGATACGGATCTGTCCATGTTAAAAAGTTTATGGGAGGAAAAATTTAATGAAAGATTGAAGGAAATGAAGCGATGATTTGAATACAGATTAGTTCGTACTCTGAGGTAACATTGTATTTAAGAACGGCAGATGCCGCCCTCTTCCCCCCCCCTCCCCAGCCACAGAGTTATCGCTTTCACTAAAAGTTCGATAAATGCCGCTCCTTAAATTCAAATAAATAATGTAAATAATCGAGTTTGGAAGGATCGAGCTAATCAATCCATTTTAAGTGATTATAATTTAGAAAATGATTAAGAATTTGAATGATTAATGTGGGATTGTGAGATAATGCCGCCATCTCCGATGGCAATGCGATTGATGTATCAATGTAAGGAAATAAATGCCGATTTAGGACAGCTTCAAAAATATTTAGGAAAAGTTTCTTTAGTGCAAAATATTTCATTGCGTAACATTTACAAGAAAAAATGAATGATTGGAAACCTGAACTAGTAGTAATTCGAACAATTTTTAATACACATGAAGTTCGTATTTTAAGGTATTATGACAGGGGAGGAGGGGACGTCACAAGTGACATGATACTGTACATTGGCTGTATTTGTGTGGGTGTGCGAGTGTTTGCGTGAGTGCGTGCGTGTTTGTGTGAGTGCGCTCGCAAAAACGTGCCAGTCACTTGAACACAAAAAAAAATTGTATTCAGGTCAGCTCAAGCCGTTGATCGATCCGGTTTGATTTTGATTGACATCATCGACAAATTGACCATCAAGTTCCAGAACAGTTTCAACCAAGTCTGTCATTCAACACAAGTTTGGCTATAACTGGTATGTGCTTGTTTCAAGTAGAAATACTAGAGCTTTAAGACACACTGGTAACACACTAGATTGACACGTCACTTCCTACACACATAGGCCTGTGTACTTAAACTTATGATGAGCGAACAGATGAATTTATTAGCGGAATATAGCTAATTAGCTAAATCGTGATGTTTTCGTCAAAGACCGCCGACTAAACCGGTTGAGAAATCAATAAATGAAATAAAGTGGAATAAAAAAAAAGCGACCATTCTCATAGCTCTTAACTATTACTTTACTTCGAAACTAAATATCCATTTTTACACATTCTTGAATATGTCACTCCTGCTGTTAAAACCTTTTTTACGTCCCTAGAATAAAATCGATAAATCTGTCTCTCAATCTCATTCATTGATTGGGCCGATACAAAAAGAACATTAAGATGGGTGAATTTAAAAGTGTGCCTTCGTTTTACCGAAACAATAATTGATACAAACCAAGCAAATAAACGTGTCCCTTGACCTTTAGTTTAATGATATGTGTATATATATATATATATATATATATATATATATATATATATATATATATATATATATAGGGCTGTGCCGTATTACGGTAAACAACACGATGCCTTGTAAAAAAAAGTTTTAGAATTATGGGGCAAAAATGTCCCTTCTTTTTTTAAAAAAATAAGCCACAGACTGCTTTCTTGTGAATTGTATGGACAATAATATCACCTAAAATCCAAAGTACAGCATTTAGAAATATTTGTGTCATTAAAAATGATGACATTTTTCTTGCCAGAGGCTTTACTGTGTGTGAAGTTCCTGTAAGGATGAGATGAAGCCATGGACTATTCCCGTTGCAACAAACAGAGAAACTTCGAGATTTTAAGAGGAAAAAAAATGAAAAATATTTTTATTAAACTTTTTTTTTTTAAAAGAAAGACTTTTATTAAAATGTACTAAAAAGTAAATTAATTCCTTACTCAAAAGCTCCTAAGTCTCGGATCACACAAATATATATAGAGAGATTATATTGACTAAATAAAAATGTGATTATTATGAATATGGATATACTAATATTAGTTATAAATAGAGTTAGAAAGACACGCAAAGTCTATTATATTTTAATGTTAAAATTGTGTCATTTTATCAATACAAACGAAACAATTTGACACTCATACTTTTATTTAGTCAATAATTCTTAATATTTGGAGCCCCCCCCCAGACACACACACACACACACACACACATACATCTATAACGAATTAGACCCCACTATAGACCATCAATATGTATAGATCCCATTATAGACATACGAACTTCTTTTCCCAAGACGTACCCAAAATGACGCTTCTGGTTTTATGCAGTAATTTCGCTAAGTTTAAAAAGTAAACCTGGCTGCTAGCTTTCCATTGCTCTAGCTTTTTTTTTCAAATAAGTTCAAATGTACTTTGTAAATTAAGAGTTCGTGTTTTCTTGTTTTTCTATTAATGAATTTAAAAAAAATCAATGAGCAAAAATAACTCAATTACAAATGCTTTGACGTGAATTCGATTACTACTGGTCGTTAAATCCATAAAAAAAAAACCTGCCAGTTGGCTCAATGGGTCTATTTGTATTGTAATATTTACCCTAACTACAAGGGAGTCAATTAGGCAACTTGGTAACTGCAACAGACTTCTTGCCAGATAAATAATCCCTGTTTTTTTTTTATAAATTATAACAAAAGGTTATTTTAAACTGGAACACATCAAAATTATAATTATGACTACGAGCTAAACTTCTTCCTTATATGTTTATCACGTACAGCGGCAGTAAGAAGTGGTAAATGGCCCATAATTCATTTCTACACTGTATGTATGTTTATTTAATAATAATTTAACTGTAGGTATAGTAGAGGATTAATATGTCACTGTATTAATAAAGTGAAATTATTTTTTTTTTAATTTCGATTTTAATGTAAGCCATTCTCAGTTTTCTAAACAATTTGTTGAACAAATTGTTATATATATATATATATATATATATATATATATATATATATATATATATATATATATATATATATATATATATATATATATATATATATTGAATGACACACATAAAGACAGACAGACAAACATATGCATGCATAGAAAGATGCATACAAAGATAGATACATAGAAGTACCCAAACGGTCGAGAAATATCCGTTCCTTCTAATAAAATATTCTTTTCCCTTGCGTTTTTTTTTTACTATCATGAAGTAAGGTTTGTGAACCTCTGTAGTAAACAGTTGCCTTTATGATGCATACAAATACATTATATCTTTAGTGGGGTTTTGTATTTAATTGAGGAGTTGGGGGGGAGGGGTGTGAGACTGCACATCCCGTCCAAGATTATCCCCCCCCCCTTTTTCCACAAAATAATAATTGGGTCTCATCATACCACTTTATAAAAATCTGGCCACCGTGTACAAGCCTAATTTAATATTTTGATAAGAAATGTAAATGTTTGTAAATGGTAAATAAAATGAACAATTCACCTGATAGAGAGACCATCTGTATCCCCCATCCTATGGACCAAAACCAGCCAACTAGTAGAAATGTGACTGTAAAAAGTTGGGCTAGGCCGACCATACAGTTGGCGCAGAGCGTGGTTAAAATCTGGTCATTCTTGTTGGACACCCGAGCCTGGCCACAACATAAAATTGACAGGCCACTTAAGGCAGTACCTGTAAATATCAGATTAAACGTGCAACATAAAAAAAACCGGGATTGTTAAAATAAAATCGTCCCCCTTTTTTTGTCGTATTTTATGAATGGACTTAATAGCAATCTGTGTTATCTATTTTTGTATTACTTTCGTGCAAATCATCAATGGTAATATATATATATATATATGTATATATATATATATATATATATATATATATATATATATATATTGATATGTACGTATGTTTGCCTGTCTATATGTTGGTCTATGAATCTTTATTTCTGTTTGTCCATCGATGTATCCAAGGTTTCAAAAAGGTGTATTTGTTTGTAAATATCAAAACACTTATAACGATGTGTAATACAAATGTATTAACCAATGCTGGTCTTTGAATCGTTCAAAAACAAATGTGTAACAACACCGACTGGGGCGAAACGAATTAAGTTTTCATTGATAAATTCTATTCACCCTGATGTACAGTTTGTCTTTTTAATAAAGTAGTCCGTGTAATTCGATATTTCAGTTGATTAATAGACTCAGTCAGGGCTCGATTTACCGCCGGGGATGCCGGGGATATCCCCGGCTCTGAGAACTGTCATCCCCGGCACTGAGAACTGTCATCCCCGGCTCTGAGAACTGTCATCCCCGGCTCTGCTTTATCTAATTTATCTTTACCGGGGATGAAACCATAGACATTTATCCTCGGCTCTGCAGAAATTTTGTTTCATCCCCGGCACTGGTTTTTTCTTAAATCGAGCACTGGACTCAGTGCTATTTAAGTTCAATCCAGTCTGAAATCTCGCATGCTTTTTTTTTTTTGTCATATTTATTGAACAACATGCATTTACCTTTCAATGGAGTTATGTATGGACTTTGAACGTAGTCAAATCCTAATCCTTAACCCTAACCTTAACTCTAGCCTTGTATATTGTTGTATTTCTCTGTTATTCGTTGTTGTTGTATTGTTTGTTTGTCTGCTTGATTGTTATTATTGTTTTAATTGTTTCTGTATTGTCTCAGTGTAACTCAAGTCAACAAAAAATGTCAAAACAAATTAAATCTGTACCCAGTGACACAGTCAGCTATATAATAAACGAAGTGTACAAAAAAAAGTTATGCTGTGCTCACCTGATCCAGGTATGATAATGTTCAGTATAAGACACACTACCGCCAGACTAAGGGGCATGTAAGGTATGGCGTTCTTGATGAACGTCTCCTCATTGGTCAGCACCGATTTGGGCTTCTCGTCGGTCACCTCCGGCACTATTGTGGCAGTGGCGTTCTGTATGCGGTAATCTATGGACCTCCTGGAGCCGGAGTCCCTTCTGGAGGACAGCGAGATGTTGTCCTCGTCTTGCCCGGAGTCTCTCGGGGTCGTGACCCCCGCGCCGGGGACTTGGAGGGAGCTCATGCTCTGGGTCTTGTGGGCCATTTTGCCAAGTTTAGAACCGTTGCTGCTGAAGCTGGTCTCCGGGGATGGAGAGCGCGACCTTTGGTTGATCGGAAGAGCGGATGACGAGTTCATTGAACCTGTCAAGGAGCTGTCCTTCAACTTTTGTTTGATGTTGGCCAAGACAAGGCGGCCGGCCTTACCGTGAGGGTCAGCCTTGGTCTCGTCGACAACTGTGAGAGCCGCGGGAACTTCCGAGACTTCTGGTTTCGCTTTCTCGTTTTTCGGAGGCTCCGTCGTGATGATGATTCCGTTGATGGAGCGAGCACTCCGCGGAGTTGTACTATTGGTGTATTTAGACGAAGAGTTATCCCCCTGGTTTTTCTTTTTGTTCCCCCCGAACCAGTTCCTGAGCCCCGAGTTTTTATTCTCCCCACCTTTTGTTTTCGCCCCTGCTTGTTCTTTTTGTTTTAGCGTTGTCGTCGTTTTGTTCTTGCTGCTCTTATCAGCGCCCTGGGGAATGTCTTGGGCAATGTTTTGGGGAACGTCTTCTTTATTTTTACCTGTCATGTTTTTAACTTCATCTTGATCTGTCTCCATTTTGGCATCCACAGCCGCACGTTTATCCTCAGCTGGGTTATCGTCTGCGAGAGTTTTGTCATTTTTGTTATTATTCTCACCGTCATCAATACGTTCGTCCATCAGGACTTCATCGCGGGTATCATTCTTCAGATCCCTTTCATTTGTATCCGGCTCGGCCTTAACTAACCGGGCATTGTCCAGAAGCGACGCCTGTACAATGACGTCAGTTCTGACTTCTAGCGTAGTCTCGGTGATCCCTAGTGTTTCCTCTTTGACCTCTGACCTATTGACCGTTTCCTGTTTAATCCCCACTGAGTTTTGTAAAACTGGCTCCTTGACGTAATTCATATTTTCATCGTTCGTCTTGATTTCCGACATGCAAACAGAAGTCTTGGTTTCAACTGCCGTCGCTTGTTCTTTGCGCTTTGGGACATTTTTCTTTTCTTTTTTAGCGCCCTTTAGCCTGTCTAGCCCGGGTGCTTTTCCTGAAACTGTTCGGGGCGTTTTCTCCTTTTTCAGAGACGCTGAATCTTCTGTCTTCCTTCTGTTTTCCGCTTGTTTCGATTCCGAACCTGGAGGATGTTCCGCCACTAATTTCCGCTGCTTTGACTTTTTCTGTTTGCCGCTGTGCTGACCTGGTTGATGGTGCGTCCCGGCAGGGCTGGGGGCTTGTTTGCTATACGCCCTGGCCAAATGCTCGTTGTACGGGGCGTACTTCAGTCTTTCCATGGCCTTCATTTCTTCTATGGGCTTGTGGGGTGCCGGGGCCCTGTGGTGGGCGTGGACGGAAGCTGACTTTGAGTGAGCGCTTGTTGAACTTTTGTCTGTTTTGAATGAAGAGTGATCTAACTTGTGCTTGGTGCCTAGCGCCTCAACTAAATCATTTTCGTTTTCTTTGTCATGATGGACCTTTGCGTGGTTGACTCCGGCTCCAGATCCATCGTTTCCCGTGGCGGCCTTTTCATCATCATTGCCAGTAGATGATATTCCATCGTTATTGTCGTTCTTTTCAATAATGACATTGCCAGCATCGTCACTAAACTCATCAGTTTTCGGAGAATCAGTTTGCGGCACGTTTGCCTCGTTCTCGTGGATATGACCTAGATTTGTGCTCAGGTGGCCTTCTGTGGGAGGGTCCCCAACATGGCCGCCGGAGCTGTTATCTTGATGACCAGCTAAATAGTCACCCGTAATTTCTTTCAAACCCAGATGATCATTGCCCCGGTCATCTAAACGGTCAACAGCATTAGCTTCAGGACGGTCATTAACCTGGTCATCAGCTTTAACAGTTATTCGGTCATCTACATAATCAATATTATTATCGCCTTTGTTTATTCTCTCAATGTCTGTACCACCACCATCGCCATCACCATCATTATGTTTATCATGCAGGCCAATATGATCTCCAGCGGACTTCTTGTCGATACTTATGCTCGGCGACCGTTGAGTCTCAGTTCCCTGTTTAACGGTTTCTTTGTCCCCACCGTCATTGTCTCCATGACTGTGTTTGTCGCCTTGTATGTCATCATGTACAGTGTCGTCTGAGCTCTTAAACATCGCGAAATAAGAATTTTCCACCGAATCTTCAAAATCTATTCCCTGTTTTTCAGACTTGTAGGTTTGATGAGAATTTGTGTCCTCATCTTTACCGCTTGTCAAAGTGGAAGAGTACTCTAGTGACTGCTCGCCGTCAGTTATCTTATCTGGCTCACCGCCATCCTTTGAATCATCTTCTTCATTTGACTCACCTTCCTGATCTGAATCGTCCTCGTAGCTAGAATCTTCTTCGTGATTCAAATCTTCATTCTGATTCGAATCATATTCCCGATGGGACACTCTTTCATAATATGACTCGTCTAGAGCTAAATTTTGGTTGGTATTAAGTTTTTGTACAGATGACCTCTGCAAACTGCGACTTGACCTATTCTGGTCACCTTTGTTCACTCTACGAGTAGGCGAGTCGTCGTCGTATATTTCATATCCCCTAGCTCCTCTCAATTCGTCTGTCTCATTGTCTGTGTCTTTAAACGAATGTGTCTCCCCGTAGCGCGGCAGAGAGTAGCTGATGACGTCACTGACCACCTCATCGCTGTAGTGGACGTGTTTCTGGACGTGTTTCTTGAAGTCCACTTTGTTACTGCCGGGCTTCCTAGCAGCGGTGGATCCTTCTGCAGCCCCCCTATTCCTTTGTTCGTTAAGGACCCGCCTCTGGGTGTCCTTCGGAGAATGGTCAGAATTTTCCCTGAAGCTGTCTGTATAGCCATCGGCATGGGCGTTTACGGTGCCAATTTCATGGGCGATTTTAGAGCTATCGCCATGGGCTTTTATAGAGCCGGCGCCATTGGCGTTTATAGAGCCATTGTCATGGGCGTTTATGGAGCCATTTCCATGAGCATTTACTGAGCTATTGTTATGGGCGTTAATAGAGCCATTGTCATAGGCGTTTATGGAGCCATTGTCACGAGCGTTAATGTAGCCAAAGTCGTAAATATCGTCAGAATCATCCTCGGCTTTTGATTTGACGTGAAGTAATTTCTGAGGATTATTCACCATAAAGTGATTGTCTTCTCCGCCTCTGTTTTGGTCTGAATCTTGTGTTTCAGAGAAGTCCTGCCTGTCACGGGAAGGAGGACTAAAAGGCGAACGATTGTTTGTGTTCTCTATATACCTGCCGGTGTCCAGAACAATGGTGCCCTCCTCATCGGCCCTGATGTTCAAGCCACCGGACATGGTGTCAGGGACCTTTTCGAAAAATTCCATGATGTCCGGGTTTTCTATGGGGGTAATGTTTCTAGATGATCTAAGAGACGACGCCGACATTTTAAACTGGACATTCCTTCACTGACCGATGTCAAATTTAGCTATAATAAAAAAGTCAATATTAGTCTTTCAAAATTCAAAGCATTAATATGTTATTGATGAACAGTTAAGTTAAAATGTTTTACTGCAAAATTAAATATACGGCAAAGTTTGCATGGAGACGATGTAGATACAAAAATGGTGTATATGACAGATTAATTATAGCCTAAGTATAAATGGAGACACAGAAGATACCTACTGTGACAATAAATTCACTTGGAAATATAATCTTAAATAAATTGAATGAGTCCAATTGAAAAACTCCATTTTAGAAACAACTATTGCAGACCGTGGGAAAGACTGAATTACCTCCCATTTTGCTTGACACTAAGACTAAGATGAAACTGCTCTCGTTGACTGAGATTGTTGTGTCGTGTTGTTATTTTTTATTAAACGGGTTATATTTAAGCACCCTTCAAGCAGTGCGGGCTAAGAGTACAGGGTTACATTTTAGCCCAGGGGTGGGTAAACTTATTGAGTCGCCAGACACATTGAATTTGTAATTTTAACAGACGGGCAGAGTATTTTTTTCTAGGAAATCAAGTTCATAGTAAACACATATATTCACTTTAAGGTCCAGAAAATGATTTGCGTGTGTAATCTCCGCAATGCGCTGTTTAGCAAGAAAGAAAATTACAAATCATTTCCAAGAATAGACAATTTAGTAAAACCATTTTAATAACCCTTTTATTTTTTTGATAGTGCCAATACAGTTTGCGACTGCAATCAAAATATCAGCATGTTCCTTAGGCAGCCATGAGCCATATTAATTATCCGGACCGCAACTTGTTTCACGGTGAAGCACATCACGTCTTTTATGTTTATATTCATTTCATATTAGACTTCATTTTTGTGTTTATGGTGCGGCCAGCATGTTAAACTTACGAACCTAATGTGGCACGCAGTTCAAAATGTTTGTCCACCAGTGTCCTAAGGTAATAAATAAGTCGGTGTCGTAATGGGAGATAACCCCCTCAATATTTTCACCTCGATCGAAACACCGTCAATGGTTCGTTCATTCAACGAGCTGGGGCCATTCGATACATCGATGGGATCGATACCGAGACACCCCACCCACCCATCCGACTACAGTGGTTTCTCATTTTGTGCCATTGTTTCAGCCTCTGGGCGATACACAGTACTCGCAGACGCTCAATGCTCATCGCCGTATACACAACTACCAAAAAAAAACAAAAAACAATTAAAGTAGAGTTGTCCTACTTTGTCCTTAACGAGCTCTTCATTTCTGATACGCAATTAATTGTGTCGCTATATACTGTTGTTGTTTTTTTATTTACCACGTATCTATATATAGGCAGTTATGGCTTCTTGATAAACGAGAGAACTGTTGCCATACAAGTTATGCGTACTATTTAGTGTTGCTAAGGGCTGGTACCATGACCGGCACTACGGCAGACAGACAGATTAACTAAAGTCCCTTTAGGAATGAGATGTTTATATCATAATTCTAAACCACAAATGAGACGTTGTTTGTTTCTTGTTTGTTTGTTTGTTTTTTTTTAAGTGCCATTTTTCATCCCCCCCCCCCCCATCATAGCCGAGTGCCAATAGCTATGGAGGCACCACGGGTGTCAAAGGTGTACTGGCTGGGACTTCAACTTGTAGTCTACAAATATTTCACAACCCGAGCTCCTCTGAGACAACAAGTCAAACTCTTCAGTTTGCATGAATACTTTTCGATACAATATTTACGGCCATTGAGGAAAAAATAAGCAGAAATGAATGTTTGTTTTTTTTAATCGTTATAATAATAATGTCTTGATTAGCCAACAGACAGTAAAATTGTTTATACCCTTATAACAAATAAACACTTTATAGTTTATTCCACTCTAGAAAATATTTTCTTGTTCTATCAAACATTACTCATTTTATTATATTGGTGGAAGTCTGTGTTCTTTTTTTTTTTCCTTTTATTAAAAATCAGAAATTTAACTTTTGAGATTTTTCGCACCAACTTTTACTTTTAGTTCAACCTCTTAATTTTTTCTGGTGTCTTCACCACGACAAAACAACAAAATGCATTTCCAAATTTAATCCAATCAATCTATTATAAATTATAGGATATATATATATATATAGATATATATCAGCCTTGACAATAAAAGAGAAATGAAAATTATACGATTGATCAAACAAATTATCTAATGGCCATCAAATGAATTATAATACTTTGGTATATAATACACAACAAAATATGGACTAGAATACTTTGTACGTGTGTACAATAAACTGAACACATTTGATGCATTTAGATTTCAACTATTTGTTTTTTAATGACTGACAAATTGCATAGAAAACCATTAGTATATATATATGAAACAATTGAAAAATATAACTTAAAATAATCATAAAGTGTAAACAATCATGGTTGAACAATACTGGTTATACATGAAGTAAATCTCAGAGATTGAGAAAATAGATGACCTCCATAAAATAGGATGTAAACAGTAAAGATTATTCAACACATTCCATTCATTCCATGATCAGCAAATAAAACTGATTTCATTACATGCCAGAATCTAAGAATAAGCATTGTTAAAGGCACAGCAGCAATGTTTAAACGATAAATGAAAAACACCTTTTGTTTTCACAATACAATAGGCCCACATTGATTGGTGTTGTACATTGTTTCAGTGGAAGGTCAGTGATCTTAAACCATGGGTTAGTGCCCTTGAACCATGGGTTAGTGCCCATTATGAACAAGATCCTGAGATCATCTCTTTAATTCATGAAAAGAAAACTTTTACAATCACCATATTTCTGTACAGTTCGATTGTGTCCCTTAAATGCAAAACAAAGAACAATTCCAACAGATAATTATTTTAAAAAAGGAAGTACAAAACATAGTAATAAAACCAATCAAATAAGGTAAACTGGTGTAATTAATGTAAAATTTCCCTTAAACAGCTATTAGTTATTTAAGAAGCACAAATATACTAAATGATAATTTTTTGCGCATGTGAAAAACTGTACCAATCAGAAAAAGCTTAATGAAACTTTAGTTTTTTTTTCTTCTAAAAACAATACATACTTTATGAAATTACTTTGTACATTTTTGGCAATAAATGTTAATATAAAATATATATGTATAGTAAATAAAATTTTCACAACATTTCCATTCATTAAAAAACAAACTAGATCTTTTAAATAAGCAAAAATGTACAACTATATAATAGTGTTTCCCATATTACAATAAGAAATACACAGAAATAATTAACGATAATTGCCTGTATTTTGTCATGTTGATGAAAAAACCTGATTGGCCTTCAATGTGATGAACTTAAAACTGCAAGCTTTAATTATTTTGGTTTAGGGGGTAATAAAAACCTGACATATAGATTTGAGATCAGCGATTCCAAAATTTATTTATTTTTGTCACTGCCCAGCTAAAAAAATCAAATTTCCTTCCTTTGGTGATGGTGGCATTTCTTAAAAACAAATTGATTTTTTTTTTTGTATTTGGCCAGTTTTATCCAGAAAAATGTACTGATAGCTTACTTTATAATTATTATTGCTATTCATAAATTGAAATTAACAAACAGACCCCACAATTTAGGCATTAAAGGTATTAATGTACATAAACACCCTGCATTGATCGTAAAAAAAAAAAAAAAACATCAATTATGACATCAATTTTTTACATTAACTTAGTAGACAACAAAAAAAAAAAGGGAAAATAAATTTTAGGTCAACTCAAAAATAGATAATTAAATTTTAAAAAATCTGGCTATTATATAACAGCTTTTGATTGGTTAAATCCATTTATAAATCCTTAAGGCTGAGTGAATTCATCATTTGGCTGAGTGAATCAGCCTGTATTGGTGAGTTGATTATAGAAGCCCAAATTTGTAAGCTGTGGTCTGTGTGTAAAACTGTCCAGGTCTAAGAATGGTGCTAGGGAACTGTGGCTGTGAATAGAAAAAATAACATTCATCAAATTGTATTTTTATTACTATATATTACTACAGTATATAATGCATACATATGCCCATACACAACAGAATATAATGTATACATGCGCACATACACTATAGTATATAATGTATACAATAGTGCCATTACAGTATATAATGTATACATACGCCTAAACACTATAGTATATAATGTATACCTACACCCATACACTACAGTCTATAATGTAAACATACGCCCATACACTTTAGTCTATAATGTCTACTAATCAATGAGACTATTCCCTTAAAGGAAATTTGTTCCAGTCAATTTTCAAGACTTTTTTTTACATTGAGGGTGGACCTTGGGAAATCTGGTGACTCGGCTTTAAAAACAATAGCAAGTGTGAATTCACAAAATTTTCTCTTATGCAAAGCTCCAAAATGAAATGCACAGCAGGACACAATTTAAAAATAAATTAATTAAAATTTTGTATTCTTGAAATTTTTTTTTGTATTGTATCATGAACATGTTAAAGCAAAAAAAAAAAAAAAAAAAAAATGTCCACATTACACCATTTGTGTACATAGGGCACTACAAACATTTTCCTTAAAATAATTAAATACAGTTCAGTGTACAAGTACACAAAACAAGGAAGGGAGGCTCAAATTTTTAAATAAATCTCAAATCGTACATATTTTTGTTTATTGGGCGACCCTTTTTAGTTTTGTTATAACAGGGTATTTAGTTTTTCGAAAATACACATTCTAAGAGAGAAGAGTCTTGATATAAAACAAGCTCTGGCAGGGTTTAAAAAAAAAAAAATAATAAATCCAGTTTCGTATGGCTGGTTATCACAATATTTAAAAAAAAAATTATTAGTGTTGAGATATCTACACAACTGTTAATATACAACAGAATAAGATTTAGAAAGTGTTTTAATACTATATTTAGCTTAAATCATTTAATTCACCAGAATGATATGGAAAATGTATTTTATCCCCTTTTTTTTTCAGTCCCACCTTTTTTTATTATTCATACTTTTTATTTCATATTATAATTATCAAACTGTATCTTGTGGAAGTTTCTTTTTATTCGTGTAATTATTCATTTTTAATCCATATTATCCTTTTATTTTATAATATCTAAATTATTGGTAAAAATTTTATAAAAGTTGATAAATCCTATAACTATATAATTTGGAAATGCATTTGGTTTGTCTGTCAGAAAAAATGTGCTAAAATTTTAAGTATAAATTCTAAAAATACTACAAGTATTAGGAGTTTTGATTTATTTCAAATATAATTTGTGGTTTGACAATGAACTAAGCTGCTAATAGCAAATTATTATTTCATATTTTTAAACATAAAATTATATTATTTCTATGTAACAAAAATGTATACTAAAATTAGTTTTATTTAAATTTCCCTTGCCTTTAAATTAATCAGGGGAGGGTATAAATATAAACAAAAAACATATCAGGATGCCCTTATATTATACAGTACAGTAAAAATATCATTATCAGAACTAAAAATACTGTGTTTATGACCAGAGTGGCTAGTGTGCTGCTCAGTCTACAGTCAGCATACCTAGTGAAACCTTACCTTGTTAACACTGTCAGGATAGTGTTGGGCCTCAAGACAGAAGGCGCCAAACTGGCCATAAGCGGCACCACCTTTACCGGTCATGCTGGACATCCAGAACGATGTGTAAAACTGCATCCCTGGTTCATCTGTAAACACTTCTAGGTAACGCCCAGATGGTGGATGGTCAACTCTAGACATCAATAGCAGATCAGAACATTTTGATAATCATACTATAATGTTCTTTTAAAAAATTTGTTTTTAAATATAAAAAACATTTCACGAACTAAGAAAAAATAACAATTAAAAGAGATGTTTAAAAATAAATTATTAAAAAAAAATGTACCTAGTTACTAGTTCAAATTTCCCATTATTATCTAAACAGAAATTGTTGTCAAAACCTTTTCCCCCTGGGACTTTGTCCAAACGTTCTCCTAAAGTAACAGGAGTACGGAGGTCAAATTCTGAACCATTTACAGGCCTGATCTCACCTGTAAATAGCAGAGGTATACATGATTATAATGCAAATATAAGAATTACACATGGAACAATGATTATCTAAACCCTGATGAAGTAACAGGATGTAAGACATGGAAGTGGAATGGAGGAGTATATGGCAAATAAATATTTATGTACCTAGGGTGGTGTCTAAGTGTGAACAACTATCAACATTAAAATAGCTGCACTGTAAACAGGTGAGTGATAAACATCAAGCATGTCAGAGGAAGGACTACAAAGAGTCTGTGGTAGGAGAAACATTTTAATTTGCGGAAATGACATGAAAAATGTACAATGTCTAGCTATTTAATTAAACAGTTTTCTCATTTTCTTCAGTCATTTTACATAGTCAAAAAATATGTACTTTGAAATATTATTTCAATTTTGCAAGTCATACTGGCAAATCATTTAACCTCTGACATTGGACTATTCAATAAACAATCTGAACAAAACACTACACTGGAATATTCATTAACACAGAAAGCTTTACTCCGTTTTACTCCATGAAAGAACCACCTTTACCATAGAGAAAATAATGTTATAAGTAGTTTCCTTTATAAAGCCTTTACAGACCATCGGTTTCAGATTAAGAAGAGCTCATCTGTATCTGTATCCAAGGCTATTCTAAGGGATTGTGTGGCTTGCACTATGCACAGCCACTTTTAATTTCCCTAACAATGACGGATAGCCATTTGTAAGCTAGGTGGACTTGGAGACATTGATCGGACTCGAGAAATGTCCTGGCATTCACCCAGGCTCAAACTCAAGACCTTTCGGTTAGCAGCCAAGCACTCTTCCACACTGCTACCACAACCCAGAAAATGATGCTACATTTAAATCATTTGTTGGTTTTATGATGAATGCCTGTTAATTGCTTCTAAAAAAAAGAAATATTCATATTATTTTTTTTCTTGGTGCTATACCAGAGTATAACAAAACTACTGATAAGAATCCATATGAAGAAATGTGCTGAGGACACCAGCTGAGCTTACCTGTAGGAATCATATTTTCATCCAGAGGCAGGTAATTTTCAGCATACAAGGTAACAATGTGGTCTTTGATGTGTCCAGTTCCCTACAAGTAGATTTTTTTTTTAAATGTAGATGAGCGAAAGCACCAAGACAATAACCAAAATAGCAAAGAATAATTTATCTAAATTTTTTAAATTAAATAGTCGTGCTTTACGTAAATATGGGTGGTTGTGGGGTGTAGAGCACTTGACTGTCGACCGGAGGGATCCCAGGTTTGAACCTTAATGAGAACCTTGGTATTTTTTGGTGAAAGACCCCCAAGTCTACCCAGCTATAAATGGGTACCTGACTTTAAGTTGGGGCAGTAAAGGCCGCTGAGCATTGTGCTAGCCACCCAATCCCTCAATGTGCTTAAGGGAACTTTTTAAACTCAAATGATAGAAATAAATATTGCTGCACCATTTTTCTCAAGTTTGTCATTTCATCAATTCAATTATTACTATGATAGAACCCCACTAAACAACAGAAAAAAAATAGCCATTAGTTTTCTTCCACTCCCGGAAGAGCCTGTTAGCAATTTTCCAGAGTGCCCGTTTCTGTCTTTTTGTCGGACCAATTTGAACCAAAAATGGTTGGTATACACTACATATACAAGAAATTATTAATAAGAAAAATGAATGATCTTCCTTTTCATGAAAGCAGTTTTCCATTCAGAAAGTACGATAAAAAAAATTCGCATGCTATCAATTTTTTTTTTTTTTGCCAAATTGATATTGTAAAAAAGTTTGATAATATGTTTCTACTTAAAATAAATAAGCACATTATGTGTGGTATCAAATTAAACTTTATTCTGCAACTATAAGAAATCTTAATTCAATAGATGTATACACAAAGAAGAAAGTATTTTTTCACTTTGTAGCATTAGTTGTTTGTTAAAGCTACTTCCCTTGGCAAAGAAAGCTATGAATTGATTTATTTCTTTTTTTTTTTTAATAACAAATTTGAAACATCCAGTTTTTTTTTAAATACAGATATTTAAAGAAGTAGCAATAAGTGACAGCACGGATCAGATATTAATAAGGACAGTTAATCCAGTGCTACTGTTAAATACTTACATGTCCAGCCAGATTGAAGTATGCGTGATTGGTCAAGTTTATGGGTGTGGCTTTGTCTGTAGAGGCATGATACTCAATGGTCAGCTTGTTGTCCTCGTCAAAAGTGTAGGTCACAGTGACAGTTAACTGCCCTGGGTAGTTCTCCTCCCCATCAGCGCTCACATAGCGCAATACCAAACTTCCGTCTTGCTCTGTTACTTCCCAGATTTTCTAATGCACAGAAAAAAGAAACATCAACTTTTAATGAATTAATATCATTTATATAGAAATAATCAAATGATGTTCAGTATAATCTAAGAAAGAGTGTCAGATTCATCACCTTGTTGAATGCAGCCATAAGAGAATCATATGCAACAAATTTTAAATGATTGAGATGAAAATTCAACTAATAACGCTACTCAGAAATAAACCAATCAGTGCAGATTTTTTTTTAAAAAAAAAAAACGTTTTATCAGCATGGTTTTCTTCAGTGGGAAGTGTTGCATTTGTCAATAGTTGCCCTAGAAAACTAGACAATTTATAGTGCCAAATACTCTACCCTTTTATGCTACTTTTTTCTAAGGCTATTATCTCAAATTTTAAACGGTGATCTCTAATAGTATTGTTAAGCATATATCTATCATATTTATCCTCTTTATATTCTCCATGTATAAAATCAAAACCATCCAGTCCCAAATACTTCAGTCTACATCAATAGATATCATTTTTTAATTATTAGTATTTCTAGACCCATTCAAACATTTCATTACAGCCCAATTGGAATACGATTAAGAATAAGAACTCTGTTCTTGGATTCCATGGTTAAAATTATGTTGTTTTTTTTTGCAAATTAGAATATATAGCATTAATAATAACAAAAAGTTAATTAATCAATTCAATAAGTATTACAATTCATTTTAGGATGCTCTTCTTTGCACACACAAAAAAACATATAGTCAAATGGTAGTGAATAGCTTACAGAAAAAAAAGTACCTTATTAAAACCTATTTTTCCTCCATGAAGTGAGTTGGGTCCATTGTTGATGAAAAGATTGTAAGTTTTCCCATCTAATGTAAACTGACCTCCTGCAATTCTGTTTGCAAATCGACCAATCAAGGCGCCCAAGTACCCTGGCTTGTCTTCATAATCTAGATAAAAAACATACAAAATTTAACATCAACTTTAAAAATCTTTTTTGCAAAACTTTTATATATAAAAAATCTTGAAAAAAAAAAATAACCATACTGAGAATATGTAAAGCAACCACAACAAGCAATTCTTTTAATTTATCAAGTATATGAAAACAAGATACTTGAAGGAAGCAAAAGAAAAGAATATTAGCCAGCTTTATAAAGATTATATAAAGAAAATCTGTCCACATCTAGGGGGTGCAAGTATATTAAAATCCACCACTCAATGATAACAAAGTAAAAACCTAACTTAGAATAGCAGCCATCAACATAAACGAAGAAAGAAATGTGGCCTGAAACTCAAAATCTTACTGAGGGAAGGGGAAAACAAAATTGGACTAAAAAGAGTTCATTAAAGTGTCATTGAATGTAGTAAACACAGACCCGAAATTGTCTTCAGGCCTTTAGCATTAGTGATCCAAAAAAAAAAAGGCGAGTGAGCATGCAGTAAGGAGACTTCAATAATTATATAATAGTTTAACTCTAGCTTAACTTAAGCAAGTTCTTACCTTCAACTTGATCGAAGCCTAGAGTTACATCCCCAAATGTGCCATTTTTGTCAGGTATATTGATTTCATTCAATATCCCACCAAGATCCAAAATTTTAACATTTGCCCCTTTGCTGTTAGTCAATGTGTATCTAAATAAAAGAAATAAAACATGTGGCTTAATTAGCTCAAATAGTTCATAAAATAAGAAAGATGTATACTGCAAAACAAAATTCATAATCCAAATAACTTAAATATACAATTACATAGCAGCAAAGCAAGTTATTAGTTAATGATTTCTATCTATGTAATAGATATTATTATGAATATATTAATTATGAAAGCTTTTTTGTACAGATTCACAAATGAACGAACTTTACATGCTTTAGAATACATTTAATAATAAATAGGACTTAGCCCTCTAATCTCTGGAGTCTAGTCATTAAAATACTATTCTAGGCTAGCCACTACTCTATAAAATAACGCGTTCTCTTTTCTTGTTCATACCTTGTAACTTTTTTCCCATCTTTTGTTTTACCAAAATCTTCTTTTGTTATTGTGGTGACGTTGGTCATTTTCTTAGGAAGATCTGTTTTTAACTCTGTGCTGTCTTGACCTACACTCACAGATACACAATGTTTTTACAGCTCAGTGTTTTCAAGTAAAAGAAAGGTAACACAGAAGAGCTCTACCGGTGAGGTTAAAAACTGGGTCAATAATATACTTGTGGGCTATAATATCTAAGGCTGTGGCTATTTGTAGTTCACTACAAATAGTCTGGGACGTTATTGGTAGTTGACTACAAATAGTGTCGTCACATAGGGGCGCGCTATTCGTAGTTCATTCACTGACCTACATAATTGTATATGTGTAACAACGAAACGTTACCGCGGTTGTCTTGACCGCTAATTGTAGCACAGTGCAGTAAATTATTTATGTTTTCAATGTGTTTTTATTAAAATTCTGATTATTTTTAATCGCCACGATAATTTTTGTTTACATTTTAAATATATAAAAAATCAAATGTAAACCGCATTATTTTTTAACCTTCTAAAAAAGAATCAACACATTTTCAACGTAAATATCAGTACTCTAATGTACAATGCCATTCTTTTGAGTAGACAAACCAGGCGAATACCCCGCTATATATGCCATCCCCCACCCTTTCCAGGGCGAATTCTTAAGAAATGTTATAATATTGTACTTTTACCTACCCCCTTTCCGATGCAAAAAAAAACATCTCTGTGTGTATTTTTTCAATAATTAGAGAAAAGATCCAGACGCTGATGGAGTCTTAAGGCTTTAAAAACAGTCCCCTCCTCCTTTCTGGGTATCTGCTCATATCTCAAAATTAGTACTTCTGAAATCTCATGATTAGTAGTCATATTTCTCACAATGCTAATAAGTTTTCTAATACCATGCAATCTCCACCCAATTGGGCCTCCCTGATCAAAACACGCCAATTCATTTGGTGGAAAAGGGGTTATCATCTTTGAACAGAGGCGTACTAAGGTTGGTCGTGTGCAAAAGAAAACAGTGGACCAGTAAAAATACATCAAAAAGGTATATAGCTGAGCCTAGCAGGGAATCTCAAAAGTTTGGGGGGAGGGGGGCTGATACGCTTATCCCTATTTAGTGTGAGATAGAGCCTAAAGGACTCAACATGTCTACACAAACTCTATTTACCGGGTGACTTTGATGTTTGTTTATTTTATGCTGTCAAATAATAATACTCAATTTAACAGGGGCTCTGGATAAAAGTATTTAAGAGTTAGCGGTCGTGTTGAGAACACTAGCTATCTTACCATTATTGGGGGCTTAATATTTGCATGTGACAGTCTTAACATCGTTTTTTTTTTGTGTCAGCCCCGTAGCGTGAAAATTATACAGCAGTGGCCAGGCATTCTACAGCAGAGCCAGGCCAATAGCAGGGGGGTAGGAAATAAATGTTACTAAGAAGAGCAAACAAGCAGAGGGGGCTAAACAAACGCAGGGGGCTCGGCCCCCCAGCACTCTACGGGCCTGCTTTGCGTACAGTCCCTAAATATCCCTTTGCCGGTGGTCTCCAAATATATCATTGCCTAGGGCTATAAAACGTATTTTGTCTATGAAACCCCGCCCCATATCGGCCCCATTAAAGACTTTTATACACCGCATACGCATTATTATTCCGATGGTTCACTCCTGCCTTGATACAAATGATGAAATAGTGTCATTCATCACCTATTCTTGCACATCCACGCAATGACCACCACCTTAAGTTTTGACGGGAAAATGATGACGCCTTCAGCGTGGGCGGTTTGTCTATAAGAGGCACCGTGCTGTGACTCAATGAGTACTAAGAGAAACAGCCAGTAATAGACCGGTTAATCACACACAGAGAGAAGACCCACAGTGAGACGAGTACCAGAGAGGACACAGTATGAACTCATTATAAGCATGTTTTATTACCCCTCCTCCATCTAAAGATGCCACCCAATAATGTGACAAAAGGTATTGAAATTGTGAAATATTGCCCCTTAAAGTACCATATTTTTAGACTAGAAGATCCCCCCCACCCTGAACAAACACACACACGTCAAACAATTTGGGTGCATCGTATAGTCGGGATGCAGTTTAGCAAGGCTAGATATTATTTTCTTGTTAAAGTGATCTACAAACTGGGTGCGCCTTATAGTAAGTAAAATACTTTAAGTGCTGGTCAGGTTGGAGTGCAGTGGCGTCATTTGGGGAGGGGGGGGGCAAGATTCTTACAATAATTAAATTAATTGGTTAAATCAATGGATTTTGATGACTTAATTGATGAAAAAATGAAAACCAGACGATATCCCTTTATTTGCCCCCACCCCCACACATTTTGGTGAAAGGACGCTACTGTTGGAGTGCCTCACCCCCGCACCCCAACCTAATTACGCCATACCCCCAACATTCCCCCAACACACACCTACATAGTTTTAACGAAAATTTCCGAAATTGAGTAATTTTATTGTCGATTTTAAGTAAAAAAAGAATGTTTGGAGATTATAGAGAAATCGAATGACACTTAATAATAATACCTATGATAAGCTATAAATTAAAAAAAAAAATCCTCTAATTGTGTTGAGATTCGAAGCACACCTCGGACATAAAAAAACCTAACACTAATCTAGCCCCTTGACCACTCTACTACAGTGGTTTTTTAAGGTTAAGAGCTAAGGTAAATGGTTAACATCTAACTGCGCATGCGCGAACTACAAATAGCCTGCCCAGGCTGCCCAGGCTATTTGTAGTTCGCTACACTCTCAATATCTAATCTGTGAAAAGGACAGGACTGCTGACCTCATTCACCTCATAGAATGAGGCGAATAGTTTATTTACATGAACATGTATTTTAAAAGTGAAGATGACCCCCTTATCTTAATTTAAGAGTTGTTTATGCTAACCAGATACTTATTTAATGTCCCTACATCTCATGAAATTATCATCTTACATGTCAATGATAAAAAAGAATTAAGTGTTTATTAAGCTATTACACAAGCTCCTCTTAAAGCATAGGCCAACCCAGTGCCATTCAGGCTGTTGCGGAGAGCCATAAAGTCATCTTTTCCCAGATGCGTACCTAGGGCGGGGAAGGGAGGGAGGTCAAAATTTAAAAGCCCCCGGGCCTCATCTTGAGGGGGCCCCCCAAATTTTAAGTACATTATATCATCTCATGGTGTCGAATGTCCAATTCAGTGGCCCCCAAATCCATAGGTTCGGCACTGATTTTTCCAATGGCAAGTGTGTCCCTTGAACATTATACGTTGTGGAACCCCCCTAAGTTGTTTTCATTGATTAACAAAACCAAGTATAGCACCACAGAATGGACCCAAGTTCCGTCAATGTTCATGAGATTAGGGTCCCCATGCTCAATGACTGATCATGTAACACTTACTTGAGCGCTGATAGTAAGATCCCTAACACAAGATTAGTCCTGGGGGAGGGGGGGTGGCAAATATGTTACCGTCATAGTCGTGTTAATGCTGCAGTGAATTTTTAATCAAAATAATTTAGTGCCTGAGATCTTACATTACCATCATCGCTCTATCTGGTGGCGCTGAAACCAGGGCCGTACTAATTAGGCCTGCCCTTGGGCCGATTTGACCGATTGCTCCAAATTGGGCCCCGTGCCCGGTAGGGGCCCCGCAGTGTACATATATATATTAATAGTAATAATTGTTATTGTAAAAAAAATAGAAGAGGGGGCCTCGCAAGTATCCGTTAAATTGGGCCCCACAATTCGCAAGGCCGGCCCTGCGTACTAGGACAAAAAGTAGGCATTGTTTAAACTGAACTATCAAGGCCGGCCCTGCGTACTAGGACAAAAGTAGGCATTGTTTAAACTGAACTATCAAGGCCAGTCCTGCGTACTAGGACAAAAGTAGGCATTGTTTAAACTGAACTATCAAGGCCACCACAATATGGATGAGACAGACCATTGTTGCCTCAAAGCTGTGCTTTTGGAAAATGAGAGGCAGTAATCAGTTAGTTTGGAGAATCTCAAGCATACATGGATGCATTTTTTGGAGGCCGTTAGCTTGTTACGTAACGCCTTTGTTGGCTGGTGAGGGGTGGGAGAGGGGGGCGGGGCGAAAAGTGTGACAACTCGTGATAAAGAACGGTTTAAAAAAAAAAAAAACTTTTCGAGTTAGAAGGTAAAAACAAATAAACAAAAAAGAGAGTCACGTAATAAGTGAATGCCCCCCTCCCCCTTGTAACCATTGTAAAGGGAGAGAAAGGGGGGGGGCATCAAAACTATAAATACATATGCCAGTGCTGCCAGAGTTACCCTAATGTAGGCCAGCCAATACTTTTATAAAGTGGGGGCCGGATATTTAAATTAACTTCAGCGTCTTTCATTGCTAGTTTATTTGATCATACACAGCCCACTAATAAACGGATGTTGTTTTTACAACCAGTCCCCCGGCCCACAATAAGTAAACACAATGAGTATTCATTGACAGGCATGAACAATTTGTTCATTTTCACGGTCTACCTTTGCTCATGGTTCACGACAGGTCAATTATATCGCTGCGTCTGTTGTAGGCCGACAGATTTGTAACTAGGACTTAAGTAGCTGAGTGTCTTTAAATACTTGCAAGTTTTAACGCATTCCAGGACAATAATAAATATGTCTTAAATTAACCAAACCTAGGGAGAAGGGGGCTGCATATTGTAAATGAATCCGGGGCCCAAGAATCACAACAATTTTTCCATATTTAAAAATACAATTTGAAGTATTAAAACTTTATCAACTGTAGACAATTAAAGTCGGTAACAAGACGACCATTGGCTAAGTTATGTGCCCTTGTTTTATTTGAACTCTGTCTTAATGTGATTTTGTAACTGTATTATACAGTGTCATTGTTTTAATAATTTTATTCACATATCCCATTCACACATCATATTCACACATCATATCCACACCCACACATCACAGTCGCGTGTCTATACTTCTTGTAAAGATGACAATAGGCCATAGATGTATACGAGACAATGCAGGGCCAATTAGTCTTTGTGGATTTTTTTTTAATTTATTTAATAAACAGCTTAAAAAAATTTACAAAATATTTTTTTCTATAACTTTTGAAAGATATATGTAGATTATTAAAACCTATAAATATTTAATTTTATAATCTCTTGATCAGATTTCATTTCACTCAATCGATATGGTTCAGATTGCACTCTCCAAAATCTTATAGATGAAGCATAAATATTTCACGTTGAATGTATAACATTTAATATTACACATTACCAAATACACGTCTTCATACACGATGCTTGGCTATTTTCAATGTGGCCGATACATAAAAAAAGAGACTGGCGAATGAAGCACGTTGGAGGAATCAGAACTAGAATTATGGCCGCTTTTTTTTTTTACGGATAGGCAAACTGGGTGACGTCATAGTACGCCCAAAACAAAACGGGCCCATTCAAAATTTTACTTCAATGAAATTTGATGTAAGGAGGGGCCCTACAGGTGTTTTTGTCTAGGGCTGTCGAATATCTCAAGAAAGTCTCTGCCT
This sequence comes from Bulinus truncatus, assembly GCA_021962125.1. Lineage (NCBI taxonomy): Eukaryota > Metazoa > Mollusca > Gastropoda > Planorbidae > Bulinus > Bulinus truncatus. The sequence continues at coordinate 6,390,239 of JAGDYQ010000039.1, forward strand.
TGGGCCCCCAAATACTTTGAACGACTCTGGGCCCACCTGCGGGTGGGGCCGCGTCCTAGAATAGATGATGTGTACGTAAACGCTGTTTGGGCATCTCTGTTGTATGTCTATCCACACAATACGAAATTACAATACTTACATATCTCTGTGAGACCCATTCTGACCATCTTCCTGCACTGTATGACCTGCCCACTGAGAACGGCATCGGGGTGACATTTACACACCACTTCCCTGCTGGCTCCTGCAAAGTGAACTATGACCCCAACTCCGACGGCTACAGCTACGGACAGCATCAGGAAGAGGAATCCAACCACTGTGCTGACGTGGCATCCGCCCCTTTCCCCGCGAAGGACGGGCAGTTGGGTCTGACTGTTGTCGGTGTTGTCGTTCAGTTCAATTTTCTGTGACGCCATTATCTGTCAGATGCGCACTTGAGACGCAACACTATTCTGCGAATAAAATCAAGAACAGGCCTAATATACGCATACAATATCTGGGCAATAAGTCAAACCCAATAGTTATATCGATATACATTCTGTATTTTGCGGATTAAGTCCAGTGCGTGTAAAAATGTTCCGGCAATAGTGCACGGAATAATGTGTTACATTACGTTATACACGGATCACAGGGTCTCTAACAGCTTGGATGGTCCTCCCTCTTTATAAGAATGATTCCCTCCTGTCGGGATCTTTAAAGTACAGGGGGGCTCCCCGCATCGCGGGCAGCTCGGGCACCACGCCCACCTCGAACGACCCACTGACGGGGTACCGTGATGGTAGTAGACGCCTTTTATGAAAATAAAAACGGAAAAATCTCTTCGATTAAGAAAGGGCAGCTACTCTGTTATATAATCAATTGGGGGGGGGGGTGTTTTGAATCTTGTTATACATTGTTATAATAGGGAGGAGGTATGTTTAGTCAAACTTTTTTTTGCGCTATAAGACATATGAATGGTTTACATAATATGTTATCAGTGGTCTGCGCCACATAATATCTAATCAGTGGTCTGCGCCGCATGATATCTAAAATCAGTGGTCTGAGCCACATAATATCTATTCTGTGGTCTGCGCCAAATAATATCTAATCAGTGGTCTGCGCCACATGATATCTAAAATCAGTGGTCTGCGCAACATAATATCTATTCTGTTGTCTGAGCCACATAATATCTATTCTGTGGTCTGCGCCACATAATATTTATTCTGTGGTCCGCGCTTCGTTCTAAAAATAGTATGGCATTTTTCTGTTTAGTGTTATCAAACATTATTTTATGTTCTCTCTCGAAGCTGACTTTTCACCTTAACTGAGCGATCGAGTCTACTTGTTGGCACAATACACACACCAGTACGGTGCCAGTACCGTAGGAGGGTACAACGGGTTGTGTGGGCGCACACTGCGATCTGAGGATGGGGCACCGCAAGAGCGCTGTTAAAAGTCTCAGCACTTTTCAGAGTGGCGGAAGGGCGCCAAAAAAAAATTCGCACAGGGCGCCACAATAGCTAGCTATGGCTCTGACACACACCCTCTTTCTTATTTAGGTGGTAGCAATAGTTCAGACGGCAACAAAATAGTTGCTGTTGGTCTTAATTTGCTGATCAAGAGTCCATTACTCTTTATGTCTTTATGTACATCTGTGTCGTTGTGAAAGTGAGCTATGCACCCTCGTTAAATAGTTGGAATTCTTATTAATTCTGTTAACTACATTTAGCGATCAATAAAGACGAGACATGCACTGCAAATTTTCCGTATATAATTTGTGCTACTGAATCGTTGACTGCCGTTTTCATCCCTGCTACATTAAGCCTGTAGTTGGTTTTTTTTTCATTATAATTAACGGTGCTTTTTTTTTGTAAAAAAAAAATAGGTGCCGGTACTCAGTGATGGATTGCCTAACTTTTAACTACCAGTTCGCAGTTTCGCATTTTATATTTTAATTCTTATTGCGCGTAATTTAAAAAAAAATTCAACTTTAACAAATTAAAAATATAATAAATTAATGATAAACGTTAGAATACAAGAAAAGTGATATTTTCCCCCCACACTTAAAAAGGTGCCGGTACGCCGTACCGGTGCGTACCGGCACAAAAAAAGCAATGATCATTAAGTCCCACACCAGCCTATGTAGACCCCCCTTACCTCAGCAGTTTATTTCGATTATACATATATATACTAGCTGCAAGTACCCGGCTTTGCCCGGGTTTAAAATAAGGTTTTCAGTTTACCTTCTGTTTTCTGCCTTCCTCTCTCCCCGCTTCTCACTCCCTCCCTACCCCCTCTCTCCCTTTCTCTTTCCCTCCCTCCCTTTCTCTTTCCCTCCCTCCCTCTCCCTCCCTCCCTCTCCCTCCCTCCCTAACTCCCCCATCTCCCCTCTCCTCCCTCCTCCTTTCCCTCTCCCTCTGTCCTTCCCCCTCTCACCCTTTATCTCCTCATCCCTCCCATTTCTCCCATCCTCCTCTCCCTCTCCCTCCTTACCTCCCCCCCTTTCTCTCCCTCCCTCCTTTCTCTCCATCCCTCCCCCTCTCCCCATCCACCTCTCTCTCCCTCTCTCCCGCCCTCTCTCCCTCCCCTCCCCTCTCCCTCCCTCCCCCTAATTTCCTCTCTCTCCCCTCCTGCCCCCTCTATCTTTATCTCTCTATCCCTCCCTCTCTACCACCTTCTCTCTCCCTCCCTTCCTTTCTTTTTCCCTCCCTACTCCCTCTCTCCCTCCCTTCCTTTCTTTCCCTCCCTTTCTCTCTCCCTCTCTCCCTCCCTCTCTCATCTCCCTCTCTCTCCCTCCCTCCCTCCCCCTCCCTCCCTCCTCCCTCCAACAATCCTTTCCTCTCTCCCCCCTACCCACTCTCTCTCGCTTTATCTCCCTCCCTCTCTCCCTCTCTCTCTCTCTCTCTCTCTATATATATATATATATATATATATATATATATATATATATATATACTTATAAGACGCATTTGTTGTCTGTCTGTCTGTCTGTCTGTCTGTCTGTTCCCTTATAACTCAAGATCCAGACAAACAAATAACGTGAAATTTGTTACACATACACATAATTACATGGGGAAGGTTATAGGACAGGTTTCGTTTCATCTCGATGGGTAGTTTAATTGTAATTAATTTTTTTTTATTTTAGTATTTTACTATATTAAAGTAATCTCGACGGCGCCATAAATAAAATTCCTCTGTGACGTCATTTCCCTATGATCGAATAGAACTTGCGCGCTGGTGCTGTATTGTGCCTTTGTGATGCAAAGAATTGTTGATGTTTTTTCATGCTCTCTGATGTCTACAGTTTGAGGAAGGTAAAGGAATGAAGAAGGATTTTAGAAGAAGTGTGAAACCATAATAATAAGTATATATATATATATATATATATATATATATATATATATATATATATATATATACAGAGAGAGAGAGAGGGGGGGGGAGGGAGAGAGAGATAAAGAGAGAGAGAGAGAGAGAGAGAGAGATAAAGAGAGAGAGAGAGAGGGGGCAGGGGGGAAAGAGAGGAAAGGAGGGTAGGAGGGAGGGCGGGAGGGGATAGAGGGAGGGAGGGGGTGGACAGGGGGGAGAAAAGGAGGGGGAGAGAGGCAGATGGGAGAGGGAGTAGGGGAGAGGGAGCAGGGGGAGAGGGAGAGAGAAAGGAAGGGAGGGAGAGAGGGGGTAGGGAGGGAGAGAGAGGGAGGGAGAGAGATGGAAAAGTGAGGGGGGGGGGCAGGGAGGGAGAGAGAGGGAATAGGGAGGGAGGGGAAGGGGAGAGAGAGGGGAAGGGAGAGAGAGGTGGAAAGGGGCTGGAGGGAGTAGGGGAGGGGAGGGAGAGAGGGGTTAGGGAGGGAGAGAGAGGGGGAGGGACGGAGAGAGGGAGAGGATGGGAGAAATGGGAGGAAGAGATAAAGAGAAAGAGGGGGCAGGGAGGGAGAGAGAGAGGGAAGGAGGAGGGAGGGAGGATGGACGGGGGGGGAGAGAAGAAGGGGGAGGGAGAGAGGGAGATGGGAGAGGGACGGAGAGAGATTTGAGAGAGGGAGGGAGGGAGAAAGGGAGGGAGGGAAAGGGAGAGAGGGGGAGGGAGGGAGAGAGAGAGGAAGGGAGAGAGGGGGTAGGGAGAAAACAGAAGGTAAACAGAAAAACTTATTTTAAACCCGGGCAAAACCGGGTACTTGCAACTTGTATACTTATAAGACGCATTTGTTGTCTGTCTGTCTGTCTGTCTGTTCCCTTATAACTCAAGATCCAGACAACCAAAAAACGTGAAATTTGTTACACATACACATAATTACATGGGGAAGGTTATAGGACAGGTTTCGTTTCATCTCGATGGGTAGTTTAATTGTAATTAATTTTTTTTTTATTTTAGTATTTTACTATATTAAAGTAATCTCGACGGCGCCATAAATAAAATTCCTCTGTGACGTCATTTCCCAATGATCGAATAGAACTTGCGCGCTGGTGCTGTATTGTGTCTTTGTGCTGCAAAGAATTGTTGATGTTTTTTCATGCTTCCCTATTTGTACAGCTTGAGGATGTTAAAGGAATGAAGAAGGATTTTAGAAGAAGTGTGAAGCCATAATAATAAATATATATATATATATATATATATATATATAGAGAGAGAGAGAGAGAGAGAGAGAGAGAGGGGGGAGGGAGAGAGATAAAGAGAGAGAGAGAGAGAGATAAAGAGAGAGAGAGTGGGCAGGGGGAGAGAGAGGAAAGGAGGGTAGGAGGGAGGAAGGGAGGGGGAGAGAGGAGGGAGGGGGATGGGCAGGGGGGAGAAAAGGAGGAGGAGAGAGGGAGATGGGAGATGGAGCAGGGGGAGAGGGAGCAGGGGGAGAGGGAGCAGGGAGGAGGGAGAGAGAAAAGAAAGGAGGGAGAGAGGGGGTAGGGAGGGAGAGAGAGAGGAGGGAGGGAGAGAGAGAGGTGGGAGAGAGGGAGGGAGAGAGATAAAGAGAAAGGGTGCAAGGAGGGAGAGAGGGGGAAGGAGGGAGGGAGGGAAGGGGGAAAGAGGGCGAGGGGGAGAGAGAGAGGTGGAAAGGGGGAGGGAGGGAGAAAAGGGAGGGAGAGAGGGGGTTAGGGAGGGAGAGAGGGAGAGGATGGGGAGAAATGGGAGGAAGAGATAAAGAGAAAGAGGAGGCAGGGAGGGGAGAGAGAGGGAAGGAGGAGGGAGGAGGATGGACGAGGGGAGAGAAGGAGGGGGAGAGGGGAGGGAGGGAGAGAGAGAGGAATGGAGAGAGGGGGTAGGGAGAAAACAGAAGGTAAACAGAAAACCTTATTTTAAACCCGGGCAAAGGAGAAAGGGAGAGGATGGGAGAAATGGGAGGAAGAGATAAGGAGAAAGAGGAAGCAGGGAGGGAGAGAGAGGGAAGGAGGAGGGAGGAGGATGGACGGGGAGAGAAGGAGGGCGAGAGGGGAGGGAGATGGGAGAGGGACGGAGAGAGATGGGAGAGAGGAAGGGAGAGGGAGGGAGGGAAAGGGAGAGAGGGGGAGGGAGGAGAGAGAGAGAGGAAGGGAGAGAGGGGGTAGGGAGAAAACAGAAGGTAAACAGAAAACCTTATTTTAAACCCGGGCAAAGCCGGGTACTTGCAACTAGTATATATATATATATATATATATATATATATATATATATATATATATATATATATGTGGAGAAATAATATAGTCTAAGTTTGATGACGCAATTCGCTAGGCTCCGCCCACCGCAGTATCTATGGCGTCATTCCGCCATCTTGAGTGTAAATATTGGGAGCTTTAGTGTATACGTCATTTGGTACAAATGACGTATATTAACCGACAGTTGGGAGCACATGCTTTGTTTTATAGTTGGTCTAGCTGTGGGCATCTATGTAGATGGATGCATATTTATGTAGATGGATGCATATTTACAGTTTGCCTTTGTACTCCTCCTGATTCTACCTTTATGTCAGTTCATGTTCAAGTATTAAATGATTGTTTGATGTTACTTCACTGGAGTTAACTTCGTGATTTGTGTTGTCTGATTTATTACACCCTCTACAAGCATCATCATTAAAAGGATCCGTAACATAAAAAGGAACAGAGAGAGAGGGAAGAAAGAAAGGAAAAGGAAAAGAAAGAGATGGAAGAAAAACAGAGAGAGAGGGAAGAAAAACAGAGAGAGAGGGAAGAAAGAAAGGAAAAGGAAAAGAAAGAGATGGAAGAAAAACAGAGAGAGAGGGAAGAAAAACAGAGAGAGAGGGAAGAAAGAAAGGAAAAGGAACAGAGAGAGAGGGAAGAAAGAGCCGCAGAACGGGAAATGAGAAAGGAAGAAATCGCGAACGAAAGGGCGCGCTTAGAGTCTGAGAACAATAGACAGTCAGCTAACCCCGGAGTTAACGGAGCAGGTGATAGAGTGACCACATCACTTAAATTACCTTATTTTAGAGAGGGCGTTGACAGTATGGACACATACTTGTCTAGGTTTGAAATGCTAGCTACTAGCGCGGGTATGCCGAAGAATACATGGGCCGCGTCAATTTTAGGATTCATAAGAGGCAAAGCTCTGGATGTATGTTTGAAACTAAGTGAAAATGAAATAAAAAATTATGATGTTGTGAAAGAATCATTAATGAAGATTTATGGTAACACATGTGATGGTTACAGGGAAAAATTCAATAATATACGCCCATCACGAGATAAAATGACCCCATCCTCCAAGCTAGGTAATTTTACTGGTGAAATTTTTTCAAACAGATGTATAGAGAGACAAAAAGAATATGAAGAGAAGAAAAAACCGCCCGTGTTAATAGACAATAACAAACTGATGGAAGGATTTTAATGAAGTTGAGAGGATAAGTGAGGAACATATGTGCAATGTTACTAGATTAATGCAGGCTGAAGATGATAAACATGCTAGAGATAGCATACGTGAAGAAAATGAGAAATTAAATTGGAAAATAAACGTCTCAAGTCAGAAAAGGAAAAAATACAGGCAGAACTGAATAAATTGATTTTAGACAGGGAAAATGACCTACGTACTAAATCAAAGACTAGCACTAATTTGGAAGACCTACCACTTAGGGTAGAAGCAATAGAGAGGATTGTAAATAAACTTGTTAAGAGAATAGAATCCGTCGATGTGGTTACAGCTCCTCAAACAAAAATTAATGGAAGTTTGAAGGATAAAATTAACAGATTGGATAAAGTAGAATCGTCAGTTGGAGATAAAGACGCCAATTATATCAAAGTAGCCAAGAGAACCATACCCAGAAATAGAGATGGCAAATTAAGTAATCAAGATAATAAAGCAAGCAGACACGTAAATAAAGAAATCCAACATAAGTCTTATGCTACAGGTACAATTATAAAACATTCACTTCCATTTACCACTGAATGTCATAGAGGAGAACCTAAATCAATGAATAACCAAACCTCAAGAATTATAATACTGAAAGAAAGAAAGAGCCCTAACTATTATTGTCAAAGAGACAAAAACTACATTGTACCCAGTGAAAATCAAAAGAAACAAAGAAGGTATTTTGATGTACAAACCAAGAAATCTGGACGTAATGGTGATCAAACCAGAGAATCAAATAGATGGTCGTATGGCAAAGAAAATAAAAGAAAAGAAAACCGTGAATGGAAGGACCCACCTATTGGTCGATACAACCATTTTAACGCAGTTAGATGTCTAACTTATAATAATTGCAGTAGATATCCCCATAAAAATCCCCATGCCAGACATGTAGTAAATTTTAATGAGCCAGAATTTATCCCTCATTACCACTGTTCATGTAGGACATGTTTGTTGAGATGTTGCAAGAATGACTGTAAGATTTATAAACAGGGTAGAAGAGTGAACTATGGTTTCATTCCAACCACGGAGAGAAATATTAATGGGAATTGGAGAGATTTTAATATTTTTTCTTAACCAAACTATGTCCTGGCAGTAAGAAATTTGGTTCACCATAATGTGTAAGTTACATGTATTATATGTTTATATGATGACATAATGATATTTAATAATAGTTGATGATTATGATAAAAAAAAAAAGAGAAGTCACTTGAGAAAAAGAAGAATAACTAGTGACATGAAAAAAAAAAGTCACCTGAAAAAAAGATAATAGAAAAGATATACAAGTGACATGAAAGAAAAAAAAAAATTAACAAGTCACATAGAAAAAAAATATCTAATAAAATAATGAATATCAGTGACGAAAAAAATTATTAAAATGATGAGAAATTTTAATTGAATTCAATATGTTTATACATATATGATTGATGATATTTATTATATTGTTTGCATGTATTGATTTATAATTCCATGCAATATTGATTTGATGAATCATTGTATAATTTATTTTGTTGTTATGATGATTTGGGATATGTTCTATGATTGAACTTTGTTTCATGTGGCTTCCTTTTGTCGGTATTAGTATTGGGTTTTACATGATTACATCATGCTTAGGTAGAGGGGAGAAATGTGGAGAAATAATATAGTCTAAGTTTGATGACGCAATTCGCTAGGCTCCGCCCACCGCAGTATCTATGGCGTCATTCCGCCATCTTGAGTGTAAATATTGGGAGCTTTAGTGTATACGTCATTTGGTACAAATGACGTATATTAACCGACAGTTGGGAGCACATGCTTTGTTTTATAGTTGGTCTAGCTGTGGGCATCTATGTAGATGGATGCATATTTATGTAGATGGATGCATATTTACAGTTTGCCTTTGTACTCCTCCTGATTCTACCTTTATGTCAGTTCATGTTCAAGTATTAAATGATTGTTTGATGTTACTTCACTGGAGTTAACTTCGTGATTTGTGTTGTCTGATTTATTACACCCTCTACAAGCATCATCATTAAAAGGATCCGTAACAATATATATATACATATTATTATGGCTTCACACTTCTTTTAAAATCCTTCTTCATTCATTTACCATCCTCAAACTGTACAAATCGGGAAGCATGAAAAAACATCAACAATTCTTTGCAGCACAAAGGCACGATACAGCACCAGCGCGCAAGTTCTATTTGATCATCGGGAAATGACGTCACAGAAGAGTTTTATTTATGTCGCCGTCGAGATTACTTCAATACAGTAAAAGATACTAAAATAAAAATAATTTATTACAATTAAACTACCCATCGAGATGAAACGAAACATGTCCTATAACCTTCCCCATGTAATTATGTGTACGTGTACCGAATTTCACGTTATTAGTTTGTCTGGATCTTGAGTTATAAGGGAACAGACAGACAGACAGACAGACAGCAAATGTTTCTTATAAGTATAGAGATAAAAAAACGAAACAACGAATATGAGACATGTGCCCCAGTTTGTTTCAGTCACGGTGCTCATTAATTGTTGTTTAGTTGGTTTGGTTTAGTTTTTTTGTTTTTTAAAAAAACTCACTGCGCTTTCTTAAGTTCTTAACCACCTTTTAACGTTTCTTGGTCATGAAGATTTAGTACAGTAGTTCTCAACATGTCAGTCTCATGCTGGTTTGAAGCCTAAAAATTTAAGAGCTTCTTTAATCTGTAGTGTTTACCTTGTTTTGTATTGGGTTTTTTTTTTTTTTTTGTTGTTGTTTTTTAACTGATTTCTCTCTGATTTTGAGCAATGTTTCTCAAACATTTAATACTCGCGACCCAGTGTAACAACAGTTTTTGGTTTCGCGACCCATCTGTTTTGAAAAACAACGACTGAAGAAAGGGAACAAAAGCGTCATTAATTAAATAATAAATAAAAAAAAGATTTCGCCTTTTACTGTGTGGATTTACACACTTTTAGGTTGTAACATGTAGAGAGAGTTTTAATTTCAACTCTCGATCCTTTAACTAAAAACTTTAACGCGACCTACCATTTTGGTGAGAATCACTTGATTTAGAAAGTTACTGAAATATAAAAGATGATGAACAACATGGACTGCTGCTGAGATATGTTTTGCTGAATGCTTGATTGCACCTTGGGATTAAGTTTAAAGAGATGTGTATGTGATAAAAATTGTATAGGTTTCGCAGATTTACATATTATAGATTTTAAAAAAATGTAAATGTTAATAAAAAAAAAAGTTTGCTGCAGACGGACAATCAGACAGACAAACAGATAGATAGATAGATAGATAGATAGACAGACAGACAGACAGACAGACAGATAGACAGATAGATAGATAGATAGATAGATAGATAGATAGATAGATAGATAGATAGATAGATAGATAGATAGATAGATAGATAGATAGATAGATAGATAGATAGATAGATAGATAGATAGATAGATAGATAGATAGATAGATAGATAGATAGATAGATAGATAGATAGATAGATAGATAGATAGGTGACTGAACGGTACAAGATTCATTAACAGAGAGCATGATATAAAAGCCCTTACCTCAATAATTCATAACCCTTCAGAACGAATATTTGGAAAATCCAAGAATGTTGGGTTTTTTGTTTGTTTTTTTAACCCAAAATTTCAACAAAAAAAACTTCAGTTCTTTGTTAGATTAGGAAGAGAAAAAATATAAACTGGTAGTAGACGATGAAGATGGTGGAAGAGAGAGTATAGCAAACGTAGGTGTCAAAGTTGAGAAGGTTGTTGAAGGGTCATGACCGGTCATAGATTCTTTACCAGTGGCTAACTCTTCCTGTGGGTTGGACATCTGGACAAGGAATTTTTGCTGAGATAAGAGAGCTGCAGTTGAACGGTATAATTTGGGATGGTAGACCGGCCGACTGATGTTGGAAGGGGCGGGGCGGAATGAATATAGAATAATTCATTCATTTAGCGATATTTTCTCTCTCATTAAGAGTGACCTTGTATTGTTTGTATTACATGGGCAAATGGCTTGAATTTCATTTCATTTATAAGCATTTGTGCATGTGAGCTTGTTTCTCAGTATTCAAAGTTATGGTTGTTGAAAGACAACAAAACTACTATGTTAAAAACTTACAACATGTGTTGCATCTAAGTGCAGATGTGGCCGTAGCATTACCGCGCGGGGCCTAAGGTGATTATCTAATACGAGATTATAAAAAACATCACTTAAGCGGTAAGCCCTAAGAGCTCATTGGAGGCAGATGAAGTGTAGACGTCTGTTTCAGTAGCCAAGGCGTATGAGGGCCGAGGGGTTGTGTCGCTAGCACAACGACTAGTCTCCTAAACGCGTAACTGTGTATCGTTTTATCTTACAAAAACGATCTAAAAGGCGCGTCCTCGGGTGACTGCACTGACCGTCACCTCTCAAAGGCACCAACTGAATTGTGACTGGGTGTGTTTGTTTATCTGTGTATGTTTGTTTATCTGTGTATGTTTGTTTATCTCTGTATGTTTGTTTATCTGTGTATGTTTGTTTATCTATGCGTGTTTGTTTATCTCTGTATGTTTGTTTATCTGTGTATGTTTGTTTATCTGTGTATGTTTGTTTATCTATGCGTGTTTGTTTATCTGTGTATGTTTGTTTATCTGTGTATGTTTGTTTATCTCTGTATGTTTGTTTATCTGTGTATGTTTGTTTATATATGCGTGTTTGTTTATCTCTGTATGTTTGTTTATCTGTGTATGTTTGTTTATCTCTGTATGTTTGTTTATCTATGCGTGTTTGTTTATCTCTGTATGTTTGTTTATTTATGCGTGTTTGTTTATCTCTGTATGTTTGTTTATCTATGTATGTTTGTTTATTTATGCGTGTTTGTTTATCAGTGTATGTTTGTTTATCTCTGTATGTTTGTTTATCTATGTATATTTGTTTATCTCTGTATGTTTGTTTATCAGAGTATGTTTGTTTATCTATGTATGTTTGTTAATCTATGCGTGTTTGTTTATCTGTGTATGTTTGTTTATCTCTGTATGTTTGTTTATCTATGTATATTTGTTTATCTCTGTATGTTTGTTTATCTGTGTATGTTTGTTTATCTCTGTATGTTTGTTTATCTATGCGTGTTTGTTTATCTGTGTATGTTTGTTTATCTGTGTATGTTTGTTTATCAGTGTATGTTTTTTTATCTGTGTATGTTTGTTTATCTGTGTATGTTTGTTTATCTCTGTATGTTTGTTTATCTATGCGTGTTTGTTTATCTGTATATGTTTGTTTATATGTGTATGTTTGTTTATCTATGTATGTTTGTTAATCTATGCGTGTTTGTTAATCTGTGTATGTTTGTTTATATGTATATGTTTGTTTATCTGTGTATGTTTGTTTATCTATGCGTGTTTGTTTATCTATGCGTGTTTGTTTATCTCTGTGTGTTTGTTTATCTATGTATGTTTGTTTATCTATGCGTGTTTGTTTATCTCTGTATGTTTTTTTATTTATGCGTGTTTGTTTATCTCTGTATGTTTGTTTATCTGTGTATGTTTGTTTATCTGTGTTTGTTTGTTTATCTATGTATCTTTGTTTATCAGTGTATGTTTGTTTATCTATGTATGTTTGTTTATCTATGCGTGTTTGTTTATCTATGCGTGTTTGTTTATCTGTGTATGTGTGTTTATCTGTGTATGTTTGTTTATCTGTGTATGTTTGTTCTGAGGGATGTGTATTTGGCTTTATCTCTGACAGTGTGTGTGTGTGTGTATAAGTGCGTGCGTGCGTTAGAGCGATCTTGCTTGTGTGTATTTGTCAACAGAGTCGTTTTTTTTTAATAATAATATTGGAAAACTGACACAATAGCCACTATTGTCCCTAACCTACCCTCATTACAAATTCATATCAAATTAGAAACTGTTAGGGCCCCAACAGGAAAATATGCCAAAGCCCCCTCCCCCTTATAATTCATTCTCTTAGTAGTATCTGTAAGATTGTGTTGTGGTTATTTTTTGTTGTTGTTGTTGTTGTTTTTAAGGATATATATATATATATATATATATATATATATATATATATATACTAGTTGCAAGTACACGGCTTTGCCCGGGTTTAAAATAAGGTTTTCTGTTTACCTTCTGTTTTCTCCCTACCCCCTCTCTCCCTTCCTCTCTCTCTCCCTCCCTCCCTACCCCTCTCTCCCTTTCCCTCCCTCCCTCTCCCTCCCTCTCTCCCATCTCCCTCTCTCCCCTCTCCCCCTCCTTCTCTCCCCCCGTCCATCCTCCCTCTCTCTCCTTCCCTCCCCTCTCTCCCTCCCTAACCCCTCTCTCCCTCCTTTCTCCCTCCCTCCCCCTTTCCACCCTCTCTCTCTCCCTCCCCCTCTCTCCCCCTTCCTCCCTCCCTCATTCCCTCTCTCTCTCCCTCCCTGCCCCCTCACTCTTTATCTCTCTCCCTCCCTCTCTCCCACCTCTCTCTCTCCCTACCCGCTCTCTCCCTCCCTTCCTTTCTCTCTCCATCTCCCCCTACTCCCTCTCCCATCTCCCTCTCCCCCTGCTCCCTCTCCCCCCCATCTCCCTCCTCTCCCCCTTTTCTCCCTCCCTCCCCTTTCCACACCTCTCCCCCTTCCTCCCTCCCCTCATTCCCTCTCTCTCCCTCCCTGCCCCCTCACTCTTTATCTCTCTCCCTCCCCTCTCTCCCACCCCTCTCTCCCTCCCTCCCCTCTCTCTCCCTCCCCCTCCCCTCTCTCCCTCCCTCCCCTACCCCCTCTCTCCCTCCCTTCCTTTCTCTCTCCATCTCCCCCTACTCCCTCTCCCATCTCCCTCTCCCCCCCCATCTCCCTCTCTCCCCCTCCCCTTTTCTCCCCCTGTCCATCCCCCCCCCTCCCTCCTCTCTCCCCCTCCTTCCCTCCCTCCTACCCTCCCTTCCTCTCTCTCTCCTCCTGCCCCCCTCTCTCTCTCTTATCTCTCTCCCTCCCTCCCTCCCCTCCTCTCTCTCTCTCTCTGTCTCTCTCTCTCTCTCTCTCTCTCTCTCTATATATATATATATATATATATATATATATATATATTTATTATTATGGCTTCACACTTCTTCTAAAATCCTTCTTCATTCCTTTATCTTCCTCAAACTGTACAAATCAGGGAGCATGAAAAAACAACAACAATTTTGCATCACAAAGGCACAATACAGCACCAGCGCGCAAGTTCTATTCGAATCGGGAAATGACGTCACAGAGGAATTTTATTTATGGCGCCGTCGAGATTACTTTAATATAGTAAAATACTAAAATAAAAGAAAATTAATTACAATTAAACTACCCATCGAGATGAAACGAAACCTGTCCTATAACCTTCCCCATGTAATTATGTGTATGTGTAACAAATTTCACATTATTTGGTTATCTGGATCTTGAGTTATAAGGGAACAGACAGACAGACAGACAGCAAATGCCTCTTATAGGTATATATATATATATATATATATATATATATATATATATTATATATATATATATATATATATATATATTTATATATATATATATATATATATATATATATATATATATGCTAGTTTGTATCTGTGTGTCTATGTCACTGTGTATGTGTATGGTGGCCCGTATGTGTCTGTAATTTTGCATGAAGTATGAACTTGCCTATAACTGCACACACGCTTTTACAAAGAGAATCTTTGCATTTTTTTTAAACTGCCATTTTTAACAAAACGAAGTATATGGGAGGTCATTCTAGTGCTGACAGAAATTTTCTGCCTATTATCTTCAACAGTGTGACGAATTCTACTATGGTCATCTAGACCATGTCTTAGTAGAGTTACTGTCTACGTGGACACAGTGGTGTATTGGGAGGGGAACGCGGTGGAACGACGTTCCCTTACCTTTTTTCAGAACCGGAACGCGTTCCTCCAGTACTTTTTCATGTCCCGACAACTCCCACTTTTTTTGCTACCACTATGCATTGTTTCCCTTACTTCTTATTTTACCAATACATCACTGTGTGGACAGTGTCTAAAATGTATACTTAAGTAACATCGATCTGTCTGGTCCAGACATAAGTAGGGTTGCCATATTTTTTCACGGACCAACCGGGATCGTTCTGTCTTTTTTACTTTAGGTTTAGGGATGTCGGTTCCGGGGGGGGGGTATGAAAACAGTGATGTAAAAAATACTTAAAATATAGAATAGATCTTTATATTTTATTCATAATGGTACACAAACATGATATTTTTACAAAACAAAAACAGTTTTCTACTTGTTGTACCACTCGTATTTTTCACTTCTGTAAATTTGTATTACTGTGTTACTTACCAAAATGTTACTGATCACACAAGACCAGATTAATCATTCTCTGATCTAATAAATTTGCTCAATTATTTCCAAGAAACTGTGCCCTGAATCTAAACCGGGACAATTTCAACAACCGGGCGGGACACCGGGACAACCCAGTATATCCGGGACTGTCCCGGCGAAACCGGGACGAATGGCAAGTCCATACATAAGCAAACTACATTTAGTGTACATTGTTTCATGCAAAGACTCCATCAATCTCCATCAGTCCAGTCTTTCTGTCAAATAAAAGGCCCAATGTGCACCACGGTTACATGTGAAACACCAGTTAATGTAACTAGAATATAATTTAGCGCACTTTTCTGCACCATGATCAGTGCGCCACAATGCAATCTCGACCCCTGGCTTTAAAAAAAAATTAATTATTAATAGGGGCCCGAGGTGTGCAAGCGACGGCTTTGATAGAATTTGTCTCTAGAGCCTAAAAATATGTCTGACGCAGGCCCGTAGCGTGCGGGGGGGGCAGTGGGCCGGGCCCCCCTGCTTATTTCTTCTACTTAGTAAAATGTATTACCTGCCCCCTGCTATTGCCTGGCCCCAGCTGTAGAATGCCTGGCCCCCTCCTGTAGAATTTTCACGCTACGGGGCTGGTCTCATGTACCTTTGCCTAGCCCCACCCCCGCCTCAGAGTCGCGCCCAGCATTTTAGCCGCCCTGGGGGGGGGAGGGCAAACATTGTTTTCCCCATTAACAATACTAGATATACTATAAGCTTTTAATTCATTTCACCTTCTGTGTGTTTGTGAAAAGCGTGGGTGATATTGTTGTTGTTTTTTAATGAGTGCATTTTCATGTGAATCAATAATAATAATAAAAAAATTGAAAAGGAAAAATGTATTTTTTTTAAAATGTTATTGTCATTTCTTTTAATTACCTTTAAAATCTTGTATAAGTAAGCAAAACAAAAATTAATTCTTGTACATTATAATCACAGATAAAAATTGAAAACAAACAAAAAGTAAGTCTCAACAAATAAGTCTCATGGGGCAGACCAGGCACGCCGAGAGGGGGGGCAGGCGGGGTCATTGCCAGAAGGCCCGCATCTGTAAGGGGGCCCGGCCGCCCCGACCATGTCAATTTTTTCACGATTCATTGATTATTAAGGGGCCCGCAATGATGTCCTGCCCTGGGGCTCTCGGCGCCCCTGGGGCAGACGATAGACATGATACTGTTTGTTTTTTTTTTTTTTTGTTTTTTTTAAAGTTGCAGGTCATAGTTCAGTCAAAAAATTCCACATGATTTATTTGCCCCAGCCATTTAAATATCTCCTTGACATGTATAAGCTCAAAGACAAACTTATTAATCTTATTTTTTTTTAAATTCTAGCCTTCAGCAATATGATGGGGGGGGGGGGGGGGAGGAGGGGTCCCAGGGAAAGGCCTTTCTAGAATGAGAAACTCGCCCACAATATTTTAAATTGTATTATAGAAGGTATGAAAATAATGCAATAGATGTAGCCTACTTAAAATAACTAGTAATTAGGAACCTGTTCTTCGCATGGGTTTGGCCTAGAATAGTCTCCCTTGGCCTAAATAATCCTTCCATAGGTTACAAATTTCACTTTATCATAAAATGAGCTAATAAAATAATAGATGCTGACAAAAGAACATATATATTAATCACGAATTATATAGTGTTAGGTTTTTGATTTCAGCATATTTTGCAAAATCCTATCGAACATATAATTGACTCAGAGATTATTAAGTTTGTACAATGTGTATTAATTTATACCTTCTTGAAATATAAATTTGCACATTTGAAAATTTATTCTAATAAAAAGAAAAAAAATCTAACATTAATGATTTAATTTTTTAAAATGATGATTATATATATTTTAAAATATGTTTATAGCTAAATACATGGAGTTCTGAAATTGAAATCTAATAATCACTCCATGCCTCCAAATCATTTGATAAGCGAAACGCCTCTAAGGAATCATTCAAATCAACAATTATATTCACTGTATGAATGTCATCATTATTTTTTAATAATTTTTTTTTTTTGTTATCATTATAGTTTTTTAAACGATACCCCTGAAATTTGATTCTCTTTTAAACTTAAAAGTTAAAAGAGAAATACAACGACAGATAAACTGTTACGATGGTTCATAAAAAATGTACATGTATGTAAATAATGTTTGTGCATACTTTAATACATATATATATATATATTAATATGGTCTGTCATAGCCACCTAGATTTTAAAATTTTCATATAGTGTTACAATAATACATCATATTAAAATATAAATCTGCATATCTAATACATAATCGTCTATCCCGTGCGTCTCCCTTTCTGAGGTGTGGTGTACAAGTCAATTTTTAATTCAATATAAATCGTTATAAATCAATTGTTGTAAATAAATATAAACTGTTGTAAATCAATATAAATGACAATAAAGGCCATATGTTCTTTTCTATTGTAGTTTTTCGTATATTTTTTTGTTATCTCTTTTGTCGGATTTCATTCAGCCAGCTTCAGCAGGCTTTTCTACTAGTTTTAATATACATTTTAATCACAGCAAAATTAATATATTTCATTACTTTTATCTCCCCTTATACATGTAATTACTTTAAATAACTCAGACGATAGACATGAGCAGTCAATATGTCAGCAGTCCAAAGGCCATCTTTAAAGTGAATGTAAAGAGGCTGTCACTTCAGCTCTTCAAAATGAAAATTTTTAAAATTCTGACAATTTGAATGAAAGCTAATTAGCTAAGAACATTATTAATGTAATGAAAGACTCTCTTTTTATGTCTAGTAACTCCTGGTTTAACAATGCAGATTTCTATACGCCAAGAAGGGTTGCAGCCACTTACACACATAGTTTCATTTTTATATTTATAGATTGATATGCAAAACAATGACATCAATATTCTAATATCATTAAGTAAAATCAAATTTCAGTGCAGTATTGTACATTATGACAATGATAAGTTTACATAGGACATGCATAAAATCCATAAATATATTAAATATTATATTCATAATACACCAAAAGTATACACTGTATTTTGTACATAGGTTTCCCCAGGTCGAAGTATTGTGTTTGGAAAGTTGGACTGTAAAAAAAAAAAAAATGCAAATGTAAGTCACTCAAAGATGTTATAGTAACAGGCAATGAACTTCACATATTTTCAAATGTATACCTCAAAAATAAAATAACAAAATAAGTCAAGGACTCAATAGTACATACATAAAATTTATGGAGTTAGTACCTAAAAGGCAATGTATCAGATTTTTTTTTGAATAACCAATTTTGTTCAGACAACTTTTCTATCCATAAAGCTTAACAGGATACCTGATGTATGCTATCAGGATAATGCTGAGCCTCTACATCAATTGCACAGAATTGTTTGTACAAGGCACCATTTTTACCACTGATTTCTGGTAAATAGTAGGATGTGTAGAACTGTAGTCCCGGCTCACTTGTGTGAAACTCTAAATATCGTCCAGAAGGTGGATGCTCAACTCTATATAAAAAATTATCAGAGTATACTTAAAATGTGAAAAACATTAGGCTAGTTTAACAAAAAAATTTTATTACAAATTTTAGATATAAATTTACTTAGTATTCGCTATATTCTTCATGTAGTACAAGAGAGAAAGATTATTATTTATTTTTAACAAAGCTTTGGAATCTCGGTGGGATGGATGGCCGAGTGGTGTAGATACTCGACTGTCGACCTGAGAATCCTTGGTTTGGAGAAGACCATGGGAATTTTTCCAGGTGAAATTTGTTTCAAAGTAGTCCCACAAGTCCACCCAGCTTTAAATGGGTACTGACTTAAGTTGGGGAAGTAAAGAAGTAAAGGCGGCAGGGCGTTGTGCTAACCACACAATCCCTACATATGCCGAGGTTATAGAAACAGATGAATTCTACACTTCATCTGCCCCAATGGCCCATTTGAGCTAGGGGAAATTTACTTTTTTTGGAATCTCTGCAGTTTTTAATTTGTTGTAATAGAAATCACTTAGAGAACATAGAGAAAACAATCAGTGTTCAAATTTAATTTTGTTTTATTTGAGACTATCAAATATTTGTTTTTAAAAGAAAATTAACTAATTGAGAAAAATGTTGAACCTTGCAGCTAATTTAAGATCTTTATTATCATCTAGGCAAAAGTAGTTCTCGTATCCTCTCCCAGTGGGAACCTTATCGATTACATCACCTAAACAAGTGGGTTGACGCAAATCATATTCACTTCCTTCAACTGATCTACATTCACCTAAAACAAAAAAAACATTAATTGGCGTGAAAAATTTCACCACCATCAAGTTACGATAAAAAATGTATAAGATCTAATTCTCATATTTTTATATATATATTACTTTATTTTATCTTTTGGAGAAAATGGGGT
The DNA here is from genome assembly GCA_021962125.1 of Bulinus truncatus. Lineage (NCBI taxonomy): Eukaryota > Metazoa > Mollusca > Gastropoda > Planorbidae > Bulinus > Bulinus truncatus. The sequence goes on from JAGDYQ010000039.1 coordinate 6,409,717, forward strand.
TTTACAATTAATGCTCATTTACAATTTAAAAAAAAAAAAAATTCTTTAGTTGTGTGTTCTTTTTGGAAACTATTTTTCTACCTGCTATTCAGTGCTATAGAACATGAAGCAATTTATTTCACACCTGTTTAATTTTACAGACAACACATGAAAATATTTTTACTGATTATACTGATTTCTACAATGTCAGATTAGAAAAATGTTTGGTTACTTGGAAATCACAGAGGTAATTCAATTTAATATTAGTAAATTTATAATAGAAAAATGTAAAAGAATATAATATTTCTTAAATTTAATACTGTATATTAAATAGTAATTATTTTTAAAAAAACAAGGTTCAAGTGAGTAGGGAAAACAAGTTATAAATTAAGCATTTAAAACTATCATTCTCACTGAAAATCAATCAACTTGCTTTTAGGTACTTGTAAAAAATAAAATTTGTATTATGCTGTAATTTTTTCAGCTTTTCTCACCAGTTGGTATTCCATTATCATCCAAAGGGATCCAGAAATCTGCAGGAATGGTAACTATGTGATCGCAAACATGTCCATTATCCTAAAATAAAATATCAATAAAAATATCCATTCAAAATACACTGAAAACTTGTTTTTTTAACACATTTTCATTGCTGACTGTAAGTTGTTTTTTTTAATACTAAAAAGAGCCTTTTTTTATTAAAGTATTAATAGTTTATTTAGATGCTGCATGATGCTTACATGTCCACCAAGATTTAGGTAGGTGTGTTCTGTCAAGTTCAGTGGTGTGGCTTTTGTTGTTGTTGCTGTGTACTTCATTGTAAACTTATTTTCATCATTCAAGGAGTATTCAGCTGTCACAGTTAGCTCCCCTGGAAAGTTCTCTTCACCATCAGGACTTGTGTATGTTAAAGTTAAACTGTCACTTTCTATTTCTCCGCTCCACATTTTCTATTGAAAGGAGAATATAATATATTTTCCAGAATTATGAAGATGTTACAGAGAATAATAAAAAAAACAGGTTACAAAAACATTTTGTACAGCAAACATTTTGAGCACAATGGATTCTTTAATTGGTAAGAAGGGCCAAACTATGAGCAGGCAGATGAATTGAGTGTTTATATAAACAAATAAAATAAAAAGTTAAATGTCACAGATGTGAACAAGTGGAGAGGAGCAGTCATTTGAACGTGTATGTTCTAGATTGTATAAAAATGTTAAGCCTGTTAATCATGGTTACCATTTATTTAAAAATATATAAATACTATGTTAAAAAAATAAATTTTTGGCCCTACCTTGTTAAAACCTACTTGTCCACCATGTAGGCAATGTTGTCCATTATTATGAAATAGGTCATAGGTTTCTCCATCAAGTGTGAATTCACCTCCAGCGATCCGATTAGCAACTCTTCCAATTAATCCACCTAGGTAACCAGGTTTTTCCTCGTATTCTGAGTATATAAAAAAAATAATTTTTTCTAAAATGATTTACTGGGATTAAGGGTTTTTTTAATGGGCAAGATAGAAGAAAATTATTTAATGTGTAGTCATAAAATGACTACCACCCAGTATCTTCAGCGATGTAGATAATTTAAAAATAGGTGTAAAATATTCTAATGTTTTTAGCTGTAAAATCTGAAGATTACAATATGTTTGAGACTTTACCAAAAATATTTTTAAAGGAAAATATAAGATGGGATGGTGAAGTCATAAATGAGTCTTTTTTTTTTAATTGGAAAAGGTTATAGTTATTTATTTATGTTTTTTTATAGGAACAAGGAGTTGATAAGATTGTTTTTGTTTGTTTTTTTAAAGTAAAAGGTGTTTAGTTGTTTTCACAGGTTTTAATTAAGTCAGCCTTTTAAGAAACTTTGAAAAAGAATTAAAAGACTTACCCTCAACAGTGTTAAAACCTAAATTAATATCCGCAACGATTCCATTTTTATCTGGAACATTAATCTCTGTCACTGTTGCACCAAAGTCAAGGATTTTAACATTGACTGCATTGCTATTCAGTAAAGAATATCTGTGCATTGAAAAAAAAATCATTCAGCCCTTTTGTCCTTTGACAATTCTAATTAATTATAACTATGAAACAATGACTTTTTTATGTCTGTGTCCAAATGAAGCAATCTCCTGCAGGGAGTAAAAGATCCATCTTAATAGTACAATAGGCCTTTGGACAAACCAATGTGCTAAGAACAAAACTATGAATACCAATTTGTATAAATAAAATGTATTGAATCGATTAGCCTGTATCTCTAATAATTCATAGCAAGACAAAATTAAAACATCAATAAATTCTTTAAAAAAAAAAAAAAGAGAAAAAAAAAATGCTCAATATCACAGGGATAACATGAAAAGCAATTAACAGTTTTAATCATGTCAATTAGTATCAAATTAGTATCTCAAATAAATCTGTTCAAATTTAATAAAAGATGTCAGCCTGCCCAGTAGCTAATCTGTTTGCAGTAAATGTATCTTGCTTTAATGTTCAAAAAGTTTGTAACCAATGTTATCTCTTTCACACAATACTTTCCCCATTGTCACTTTGACATTGGCTAGTTGCACCCAGCCATTGTTCACACTGGCTGCCCAGCTGACATTGGCTATAACTTGGGGTAACACATACAAGTTTTTAGGTTTGAATAAAAAGAACAGTTTGTTATTGTTTGTAAAATGTATACTGGCAAAATTAGGCTAAAATGTAAGGGAAAAAAATGTTAGACTAATAGCTGCACTAGAGCACTATGACATACATTGATCGATAGATTTGTTAATAACCAGTCCATTGGTTATGTACTTTAAGTTAAAATAAAAATTACTTTTAAAATAGTATTATTTATAATGGGTAAATTACCCAAATTAAAATCATAATAGGCATTATAATTCGCCTTATTCGGGCAAATATGGCCAGAGATTAAAATAATAATTTTACCCATTACCAATAATATAATAAAAGTAATTAGCTTAGGAATTCTACAAGATGTTAATTTATTAACTAAAAATTCTTCAAAAAGTGCACCGTTATGACAGATGTACATGTACGATAAACAGGTGTGCTAAATCAGAGCATTCAATTTTTTTTTTCAAACTAAACACTCAACAGGTTGAGAATTTGAGTTACATTAGACTAGTAACAAAGCAGACCAACAAACGGACAAGTCTACAAATAGAATAAAAAGCTTAAAAATCATATGAACATTTCTAGGACTAAAACCGTCAATTTGAATACACAGTTGTTACAGGTACAGGTTTTTTTAGAGCATTTTCGAAAAAAAATGCTCTATTGTCCCCGTTTTGTCTGTCTGTCTGTCTGTCTGTCTGTCATCACCCTAGATCTCAACAACCATAAGTCCTAGACCCATGATGTATATATCATTTTGTAGGTCTTGGCCTGCCATGTGTGCAGCAAAAGTTCATTTTGCGATCTGACCTCTGAGGGCCGTAAAAGGGGGCTTATAAAGTACCATTTTTTACTATATAAGCTATATTAACAAAGGAGCGCCATATATCTCAGCAACCATAACTCCTAGACCCATGATGTATATATCATTTTGTAGGTCTTGGCCTGCCAAGTGTACATCAAAAGTTCATTTCGCGATAGGACCTCTGAGGGCCGGGCTTCAGGGCTCCTAAGGGGCTTATATATTATATATATGGCCCCATTTTACACCTTGTACGTTCAATAACCCATTCATTTGGTGCGAAATACTGCAGCACATAGTTTCACCAAGATTTATTAAGAAACTCATCAAATGAAATAGTAAGCTTGTGTTCTGAGTTTAATTGAAAGTATCAGAGCTATGCAACAATTGACGGAGTTTTCAGATGATTAAATGACTACAATTTCGAATGTTTTCAATTATGAGTCCTATTTCAGTAACCACAAACCACTTGTAGTTAGATTTAAGAGAAAATAATTTTTTTTCAAATATAAAGAAACGTCTTTATAATATTTTTTTTACAGATATATGCATTACACAATTGAATTTATAAACATTTCCAAAATTTACAATTATTTACTGAAAGCTAACAAACGTATTGATACATAACATGAAAATGCGCTAACACGTCCTGTGTCCAGAATGGAACAGGCTTAATTGCTTGTTTTTTTAATATGTTGTATCAAATCATTTAGAGCAGCATCTGTCACAAGTGACAGCTGCTGAGGCGGCTGAGATGGTAAAAAAATTCGATAGGTTAACAGTAACGCAGACAATTTCCTTCATTAAAGGACTTTTAACCGCTTTAAGTTTAGCAAACTATTTCTCGATAAAATTACCTCGTTACAATATGTCCATCTCTACTTTTACCAAAGAATTCACCCGTTATTGTCATTTTGTCAATATTTATGGTCGTGTTTTGAAAAAAAACAAAAGGTTTTGAAGTTCATAGGTCAAAGTTTAAATTATTCCAAATATAATGTCATTCACAGAAGAGGTTAACATGGTTTTACACATGATATAATGTTACTAAATATACATGTTTGTCTAAGCCTGCTTTTACAAATTACACATTTAAGGGCTTAAAATAAAATGTCTTCAGATTTTCTTCGGTTATTGTAAGGTCACTATACCTTTTTCTATCACAATATTGTTACTGATTAGGCATCATGAATATCTATCTTAATTCCTGCCCCCACCCTCAATCGGGCATTTCAATTGACTGTTAAGGCCTAGGATCTAACCATTTTTGAGCATTTTCGAAAAAAAATGCTTTATTGTCCCCGTTTTGTCTGTCTGTCTGTCTGTCTGTCCGTCATCACCCTAGATCTCAACAACCATAAGTCCTAGACCCATGATGTATATATCATTTTGTAGGTCTTGGCCTGCCAAGAAATGACTTTTTTCCATTTCGCGATCTGACCTCTGAGGGCCGTTAAAAGGGGCCTTATAAAGTACCGTTTTTTACTATATAAGCTATATTAATAATGGAGCGCCCTATATCTCAGCAACCATAAGAAAGTATCAGAGCTATGCAACAATTGACGGAGTTTTCGGACGATTAAATGACTACAATTTCGAATGTTTTCAATTATGAGTTTTCAGTAACCACAAACCACTTGTAGTTAGATTTAAGAGAAAATAATTTTTTTTTCAAATATAAAGAAACGTCTTTATAATATTTTTTTTACAGATATATGCATTACACAATTGAATTTATAAACATTTCCAAAATTTACAAATATTTACTGAAAGCTAACAAACGTACTGATACATAACACGAAAATGCGCTATCACGTCCTGTGTCCAGAATGGAACAGGCTTAATTGCTTGTTTATTTCTGTATTATTTATCTCCAATGATTGTTCTTTTGTGTCTGATATTCGCAAAAGAATCACAACCGCTGTGGCTGCCATGAACTTACTAGATTGTACAACACAATAATTATGTGTTAAAGTGTGTTTTTATTATTATAAATTATAGCCAGCTCCATAAAATATGCACAGGCCTTTTACATAACATGGGTGAGCGGTGGTGGGGCGCATCAGGTAAGAGAAACACACTCTGGTTTTTTTTTTATACGGTTATGAACAAAAGTAATTAAATAATGTTAAAAGATGGCTAGTTCGTAGTCGAACAAAACTCATCGAACTGTGGGGATGAAATATTACATAATGATGGAGGGTCGCTGATTATAGCCAATTTGGATTCAATTATTTCAATAATTAATGAAAATCAATTCATAAATGCTACTTACCGTGTAATTCAATACCTGCACAGTGGCGGCAGAGCAGGGTGGCACCGCCATCTAAAACTTTTAAGGGGTGGCGGCGCCCCCCCCCTCCCTTTGAATTTCCAGTCTGCCTCCCCCCCCCCCACCTAAAATTGTAACTTTGTTTAACTTTTGAAACTTTGTAATTCATTTTCGTTTATATGTAGGCCTATCATTTTCATTTTCATAATTCATTTGATTTATTTCTTAAATTTAATATTTGAAAGAAATTATAATTAATTTACATTTTACAGTAATCACATTATTGAGAGTTGTTGTGGCATATTTTAAAACTAGTTGCAAGTACCCGGCTTTGTCCGGGTTTAAAATAAGGTTTTCTGTTTATTTAAGAAGCGTAATTTGACGTTTAATTAATTAAGATTTAAAATAAGACGCGTAAATAAGGGTTTATTTGCATGCAATAAAAGGGTACATTTATCATAAAGCAATGTGATACACAACATTTTTGGCAGTTCCTCTCTCTCTCTCTCTCTCTCTCTCTCTCTCTCTCTCTCTCTCTCTCCCTCCCTCTCTCTTTTCCTCCTTCCCTCCCCCTCTCTTAGGCATGACTGTAGCAAAAGATGACGATTCCTATGGACGAAGGAATGAAACATAATAATGTAGTAAATAATGTGATATTTGGTTCCCTGCACCGATCATATTTATAGTAAGTTAGCTATGTGGGAGAGAAGCTCGTAAAATCTGAAATCGGGGTAAAAGTTTGCCTATTTCCATGTCTTTGATATCCAAAATAATTAATTACAATTAAAGTACTCATTAAGATGGAACTAAATTTGTTTAAGAACCTTTCCCATGTAATTTTGTGTCCGTGTACCAAAAGTAAAAAATAACTACTTTATTATGCACAAAGGCAAGTTGGTGTGGCACGATACAGCACCAAATATATATAAATATATATATATATATATATATATATATATATATATACCATCAGGAAATGACGCCATAGATGATTTATAGCGACGGCGTTCCCATACCGTGATTATTTTATCAAAACATATCAACGTAGTGGCTACGATTCCAGCTAACTGGACTCCGTATTATTTTTTTTCCGGGCTCCAGCTATAGATTAACAAAATAATTAATTACAATTAAACTACCCATTGAGATGGAACGAAACCTGTCTAAGAGCCTTCCCCATGTAATTTTGTGTATGTGTACCAGATTTCACGTTATTTGGTTGTCTGGATCTTGAGTTTTAAGGGAACAGACAGACAGACAGCAAATGCGTCTTATAAGTATAGAGAAGTATTGCCATCTACCGAATGACGGCAAATGTAATTTTTAAAGAAAATACAATTATTTATTATCTTTTCATAAATTACTTTTTGTTTATTGAGTTTCCCGTTTCCGGTTTCAGTTTCATGTTCATCATCATTCATGATAATTATCAGTAATTTTCTGATCTAATTTCACTATTAAATTTGTAAACAAACTGACATTACGAATCAGTTGACGACAGAAGTGCTTAATGTTCATTTATATTTTTTTAATATATTATTTTTTAATAATATCGATTAAATACTTGTTACCGAATTTCTATATTCTATTATTGAATAAAGGGGGTAAAATTTGTCTTTCGGTCATATTTTGTCTTCCCCCCCCCTTAAATTTTCAAGGCTTGTTCCCCCCCCCCTTAAAATATTTCGTTCCGCCGCCGGTGTACCTGCACATATCAAACTGATAAAAGCATGATAAAATAAATTCATTTAATTGAAATATTCTCGTTCAAAAAATAACTAATAGCCATATTTGATGGCGTCGTTAACAAATAAGCAGGGCTGGCCTTATGCCGATTTGACCAATGGTTCTTAACTGGGCTCTTAATGGCTCTTGTCACAGGCTTGTCGCAAGCATCCGTTAAATTGGGCCCCGCAATTCGTAAGGCTGGCCCTGCAAATAAGGACACTCCGAGCCCCCTATGATGACCCTACTGCACTTAAACATAATTACAATGTACATGTACAGTATTTCAAATGTGCAATTATCATATCGCAGTACGGTGTAGGCTATTCAGTTTTATTGTTGCAATGGTATAAAATCTGTTAAAGCTAGTTGAAATAAATAGATGGCTTCTTACAAGACTTATTGAACATCTTAAATTCAATAAGCTAGTAGCCTAACATTTTTCAAGGCCAAAATAAAAGCACGCTGTTTCAGAAGCGTTACATCACACTTTAAAAAAAATGATTAAAAATTATAAGGAGCATTAATAAATAAATAATTTGTGTAGTATTTAGCATAAAAAGTGTATAGTGTAAGATAAAGAATAAATTTACCACATTATATTATTATCATTATATCTATGTAAAAAATATTTACCGTAAATACTGCAGCCAGTGGCGTCACTGGGGGGAGGGGTGGGGGCCGCACCGGGTAACATCAATTATAGTCTTTCCTGATTCTATTGAGCGATGATGCGTAAATGTGAAAAGTTGACGTGACCCATGTAACTGGTCGACGTCGAAAACAATTGGGCCCCAAAGGCTTTGGAGGGGGGGGGGCTCTTGGCAAGTGTTCAAGCTACGCTCTCCTCGCGGCCAGCTTGGTCTTAACATGGACATCTCCGTATGGTAAAGAGCAGAAACCGTCCTTAGATGAAAAAAGACTGAAAACACCCTGGCGGCGGAATCCGAAGATTGGTAGCAACTTTGCAACCACAGAGCTCAAAATATTTAGCCCAGTGGGAAACGACCTGCAATGTATGGATGTATCATTTTAAAACTTTCCATTTGAAAACTATGAGTATCAAATAGCATAGAAGTCAAAGCCACTGCAAGAAGGAGGCAAGCCAAACACTTATCCGGGGGCCATAAGAATTATATAATGTACAACCATGAATACATAATTATTTTTATGGAAGGTTGTATTTACGTCGAATTTCACGACACCCACTGTTTTTTTACAAGGTCAACCCCCAGATGCAGATTTAAGGACGGGCGCGCGCCCGGGACCCCGACTTTTGATGGGCCACACTATGGACCTTTCTCGCATGTATTCCTGCGCGTCAGCTGTCTTTGTGAAAAGATCATGATGGGCTTCCGGTCGCTTTGTGTTATTGATATTTATATACTGTATACTTGCTGAATTAGCTCGATAAATTCTATTAATTCTCGATTATTTTTTCTACATTTTCGTCTAATTTAAGATATAATGAGTTTAAATTTATTACCAAAATTTAATTTTTCTGTCGTTGACAAGTTTTTAAAGTCACAAAATGTCCCGATGGGGGCCGTCCATAAAATATGTCACGCTCCAAAGAGGGGGAGGGGGTGTAAGAAAGTGTGACAGTTTGTGACGGGGGAGGGGGGTCAGGCCAAGTGTGACGTCACCTTTTTAAAATGTATTTTTTATTTTATTTCTAATTTAAACTTTTATTTTTTTAGTAAAACTTAATAGTTTTAAAAATAATTTTCAAAAATTTTGTGAAACACTTATAATAGTTTTATGTCAAAATAGCATGAAATGCATATCTTTTCAATGTGTTGTTCACAATTCCTCAAGCTAGTTAGGAGTTCATATTTCAACCTTTTACCGTCGAGATTCTTTCCTCCTCCAATCCCAATCAACCAAACAACTGATGCAGGGCCGCTTTATCAACTAGGCACAGTAGGCACTATGCATAGGGCCTACAGACTTTTAAAGGGCCTACGAAAGCCAGAACATAAAGTGAAAACAAGTTCAGTATGCCAAGTGAATGAAAGTGCCGAGGGCATAGGCCTACGTTGACCTTAAAACAGCCCTGAACTGATGGACTCTGAACTTCAGAAAGGGAAGATGCCGATGCTTATGAATTTCTTTCATTGTTTGTGGCACAAACTCTCAAATTTGATGACCGTATCACAGGAGTTTTAAAAGTACAACCATATGATCTTTATCGTCCGTCTTTGCAGACCAGCTTACATGATCGAATTAGCAAAGTGTGTCACTTATACTTTGCCTCACAAACTATGTTGAAGAAGCATACAGGACAACACAGAGCTCGGGCGCAGGAAAATGTGCCAATCCAAAATTTTCCAGAATCAACTCAGATAAAACGCCTCCGTCCTTTGAGAATCGCTGCTAGAAGGCAAAGAGAACTCATGGCAATACATGTAATTGGTAGAATGGATAATGCACATTCAGAGGATGTTGAGTGGCTAGATGAAGATGAAGTTGATTTGTCTGCAATTATTCTTCCAGGAAACGATGTTGGGGAAAGATTTATGTGAGTCGTAACTATGGATGAACACTTCAGTTCACCATGGATGGATGATGTCTAGTGAATATTTTTTTAAATTAAACATAATTCACAGGTCCACTATAAACTTATTCTATATAGCACAAGAGCTGCTCACATAATTTGTCAATCTAGTCCTTTTTTTAGTCGCATTGTTTTGTTTCCATTTTTATTATTTAATCACTGGTTGAGGTCAAGTTTCGCTAATATATTTCTTATCCTGTGCCAATAGAAAGCATAATCAAAGTTGACCTCACCCATTGTACATGAAAAGGCAGCAGATAAATGGTATTCATTATATAATTGTCAAGTCTAATTTTTGCAGTTTTTTTTTTCAAATTCAATGGATTGAGTTACTGTTTCAAAGAATAACTGTGACAACTTTTGACAATTAGTTATTCTATTAGTAAAGTCATATAATAATATGAAAGTTATTTTAATATTTATATTTTAAGGCAGTGAAGTGCGTTTTAAGTTTCCGATTAAATTTTAATTATGTGTTAATTTTTTTTCGAAAGTGTGACGTACTTTATGGGGAGGGGGTCCCGAGATTTGTGACACTTTGTGACAGGGGGGAGGGGGGTCAAAAATAGCGTGACGTACTATATGGACGGCCCCATATCAGATAATGTAGAGACTTATGTAGGTACTTATGTAGAGACTTATGTAGGTACTTATGTAGGGTCATATGTAGAGACTTATTTAGGGTCATATGAAGAGACTTATGTAGGAACTTATGTAGTGACGTATGTGGAGACTTATATAGGGACTTATGTAGTGACTTATATAGGGACTTATGTAGGGACTTATGTAGAGAGTTATGTAGGGTCATATGTAGAGACTTGTGTAGGGTCATATGTAGGGACATATGTAGAGACATATGTTATATAGGGACCATTCTACTTTTTAGCTTCAACTTTTAAGATAATAATAATAAATAATCACACGGAAAAATATATTAAATTTTGATTATTTGATTTTCATTATTAAAATTAAAAGAATAGCGGCAACAGAAATTTATTATTCGCAAATTCGCGTACATTAATTGGTACCGGAAGTGTAACTTGTCCATTTAATTAAACAATTCAGTAAGGGGACTACTTTTTGAGAAAGGTGTATAACCCTTTTGAAGTTTTGATAGGCCTATACATCTCTTTTTAAGGGCCTAATATTTTCTTCTGCTCCCGGGTCACCCTTTCCAATAAGGTTCAAATGTTGTATGATTTGGTTATATGGCACACACCTATAAAGTAGACCCGGCTAAGCGGTCAGCTCCTTGCGCAAGTGTAATCGGTTGAGGTTTCTTAGCACTATGAACTATGGGAATGTAAAGTGAAAACGAGGCTAAATTGAAATTGACAGTTAAGACAATGCTAACAATGACCTTATGATTTTTAATATTTCAAAAAGATTGTGCTATATTAAATTTTTTAAAAGTATAGAATTTATTTTTTTAGTAGATTTAAAAGATAAATGTTGTCATTATATAGTGTTTTATGCAGTTGCTTTTTTTTAAAATATTTTTTATGCAAGTAGTCTTTTCGAGTAAATCAAGGTAAAAAAATCTGGCTTACATCTTTTACATTGTTAGCTTCTAGTTGATCATAATGGCGAATAATTACGAGCACTCAAATAAAAGGCAAAGAACCGACGATGGTTCAAGGGTATGTGTTTTTTTTAATGATTTTTGCCGATTAGTTGCATAACTCAGTGTAGTGTATATGTTGAAACTCTGGCACTTATTTATTACATTATTAGATCAGCAATATTACTATGATTAGTCACGTATTTAAGAAATAAAGTGATCAGCGGTTAGACCTAATTAAGCCAGGCGAAAGCCAGTAATACCATTTTTTTACATCATACTTTCCTCTTAAGTGGTACCATGAAAACCTTGGCACATCTTAAAATGTTACTTAACAAATAGGCTTAGTGCAACTTTCTTCTATTCTGAATTTCTAATTAAATTATCGGACAGGCTACGCTTACGTCAAGACGTAATTCGTATTTTTTTTTTCCGGCTTACGTCAATAGATATTTCTCCACACCCTAACACTGTCCCTAACCCCTAATCCTTTTTGTTTACGCAGTGGCAGCGGTAACATCAAGACGTAATTCGTATTTTTTTTTCCGGCTTACGTCAATAGATATAATAATAGAAGGCGCTTGACGTAAGCGTAGCCACTTCGTTAAATTATGGCACTTGTTACGGGACCAAACGTGTGGTCTCCGTATTTTTTTAACCCGGGTACCAGCCGTAGATAATATTGCTCCACACCCTAACCCTAATCCTGAAAAAAAAAATTATATTCGTCATGTTCCTTATACCCTAATATAATGGTCACGTTTGGTCCCGTAACAAGTGTGTTAAATTATATAATTTCAATATGCCATGCAGTCTATCAATCATCAATGAATTCTTCTTTTTTTAATGTTCACATCCCCTCTTCAGTTCTCTATAGTGTTCCAATTTGTTTAAATATAAATAAAATACAAAATTAAGGAAATATCATGATGTGGTATTAATTAGTGACTGTTGACCAGTCCTTAGCTAAGAACCAGGGGCTTGATCTTAGAAGAGCATCAAGTGAATTTGGTAATCAGACTTGCTACGGTTCCGACAAAAGGCATGCGCTCTAGACAGACTTTTATTTTTTACGGCTGTAGATGTGCGCATGCGCGATTGTCGGACTCCGCTTCGGGGTCCGACTATAGATATTCTCCTAATCCTAACCCCCTAGCCCCGAAAACAAAAGTTAACAATAAAATGCTGTCAGTCTACCGCACATGCGCACATCTATTTTCGGAACCAGGGAAAAAATACGGAGTCCTTTTGTCGGGCCCATAGCCACTTCCTTTGGTAATTGTTAACAAGTCCATCCACAAGATAAATGGTTCTTTCATATTATAATTGAAAGGTCTCAGTGTCAATGAAATGAAATGGACAGAAAAAATTTTAAGCTTAAAAGAAAAAAAGTGTGATAGAATAATGAACTAAAAATTAAGTATGATTACTTAAAACAATTAATTTAAAGCTTTCTAAAAGGAAAAGTATACATGGCTTCAGAAAATGGTTCTATTGAATTATTTTTCTTTGCATGCAAAAAAAAATTTCTTTGCCTGAACCTACTGATATTTATCGTTTTAACAGCTTTCAATTCACTTTTTGAATTACCTTCAAATAAAATTCTCCATACTACTGTCACTGAATATTACTACTACAGTAGTAATTATAAGTTTGCCATATTATTATTAAGTATTATTCTTTAATACTTTTTTTTTAAAGATAAGATTAAATAGAGGACTTAAATTTTTTTAATCTAATATAATAATAGTGGTCTCCCATCTGCTTTAAACCAAAAGTGGAAAAAAGAATTCAAAATGGCATCTTGCCTGCGTCTCGATTCGATAAATGTTTTTTTTTATCTGTGGTTTTTAAACATGAAATCTAAAGACCAACATGTAAAATAATTCTATTTCAATTTATTTATTTTTTTGCATTTCTACATGTTGCCTCTTCAAATTGTAATAAAAATCATGAAAAAAATCGGATCTGTTTGAAACCAAAAATAACATAGCGTATCGATCAAGCCTAAGGGAATATAACCAAAGGTTAAGCAGGGTACATCTAGTATTTAAATGATGCCACAATAGCAGGCTTCCTGTTTAGTAAGACTGGTAAGAGGAAAATACAGAGATGATGACTTTTCTGCTACAAAAAGTTAATAAAATGCTTGTTTCATATATAGCTTGAAATTGGATATACTAACAGGAAAGCAAGTAAAAGAATTTTAAAGCATATACATTTTAAAATAAAGACTAATATCTTAAATGTTATTTTAAAAAAAACAAAATGAACTATTTCTTCAGTGCAATACAATTATTATTTATCAATTTTTTTGCTTTTTTTTTTCTTAAATTTCTCGTTTAAAACATACATAATGATATATTTCATCCGCTTTTTACTGCATCAGGATCTAGTCTTGTAAATAGAGAGCAGGGGTGGTAGACATAAATGCTGATCAAGTACAGCCTGTTTAGCTGTTTGATCAAGAACACGCTTCAAAACCTATGCTTGGCAGTTTTTATTTAGTTTATATTAGTTCAAATAAACTTTTCATTTCCTTTTACTCCAGCCCTTGCCTTATGTCAAATTTAAGAACCATTGTTGCTCAAAACATTTGCTCAACCCTGCTTTAGAAAGATGTATAGCCCTGTTTTTGTTTTGCAATGATAATTATTTTAGTTCCCAAAAAATCAGTTTATAATTTGCTCTTGCAATATATTATAGATGTGACCTAATTACATCCAGTGAAACAGAGTTGAAAATTGGTGCTGATGAAATTTTATTAAATAAATAAAACACTCTGTGTGATTTAATACTTTTAGAGGTTATTACTGAAAAAAAACTAGCCTGCCTTGGCCTAGAAAGTTTTGGTAGTTTTTTATATATTTTTACAGCTATGAATTATGTCTACCTGTATAGCAATAAAATTAAATAGAATATTAAAATTTTTTCAGGACACAGAAGATCGTTTCAAACCATCTCCATCACCCTGTGTCCATGTTCGTGGTCTGTCAGAGCATGCTATTGAGGGTGATTTGGTTGAAGCAGTGCAACATTTTGGGACAGTCAGGTAGGATGTAAAAAAAAAATACACCCATAACTCTAAAGCTTATGTGCTGCATTATTCTTATAAATTTGACTTCTCACTCTCATAACATTTTAAGTAAATATGCTAATAATAGCATAAATGAAAATATTAAAAGGTTGTATATTTCTTAATAAAATGATTAACTAAAATCGTTAAAATTTAAGACACACACATGATGTACTGATTGTTAAACTTGAGTCACCTTGGGTAATAACAAATCTAAAGAGACCTATCTAGATGGATATAATCACTTGCTGCATAATTAATTTTATCAGTTGAGTCACGAGTCACGTCTTGTCAAAACTTTAAAATTGAAGAAAAAAAAGCGTTCTATAACATATTTTAAGTCTATCACAAACAAATCTTTATTTTTGTATAAATTGATTTCCCCTTTTGCTTAATGAATGATAAATATATGAAAAATGTTTCTTTGAATAATGAATATATTTCTTCAAAAAACTTTTTTAGAGATGTAATGATGATGCCAAGAAAACGTCAGGCACTTATTGAATTTGAGGTAAACCGTTAGTATTGAATCATATCCTAGATTATTTAGTCTTAGTTTTTTTATTATTCCTTATTGTAAACTATAATTCTTTCCTTTTTTTTTCATTATTATTATTATTATCATCATTATTTGCAGGATATTAATGGGGCCAAGAATTGTGTGGAATATTGTCAGGTATAGTTTTTTTCACTTTGGAAAATATCATTATATTTAATGCAATTTATGAAATGTCTCACCCTTTCCCCTTTTATTTTTATACTTTGTTTAATCAGCAGGGTAATTCAATATATGTTGCGGGACAGCCAGCATTCTTCAACTTTTCACTCAGCACCAAGATTCAAAGACCTGGGTAATTTTTTTTTATCACAATATTAGTTTTCTTATCTTGGCTTAAAGTTTAACCTGTTTTATTATCTATTTATTTATTTTTTTTGTTTCAACAGTGAAGAAGATCAGCGTCCAGCTAATCACATTCTTCTGTTCACTATTCTAAACCCACAGTACCCCATCACAGTAGTGAGTATTTTCATAGTTGCCTAAATCTTGTACAACAGATAGCTTTTGAATGAAACTAATGTATTGTTCTATTTATTTATTATTAAGTCTATATTAAGTTTATATTATTTTGCAGGATGTTATGCATACTATTAACAGTCCCTATGGCCAGGTACAAAGAATAGTCATCTTTAAAAAAAATGGTGTTCAGGCCATGGTTGAGTATCCTTTTTAGGGAGAAACATCACATGAACAATATTACACTTTCAGTAGTTCTTGAATGTTTTTTTTTTTTGTTCAGAATATAGGAATTAACTTTTTCTAGTTATGGTTAGTTAGACCTTAATGAATTTTCAGATTTGACAATGTTGATTCTGCAAAGAGATCTAAACAGGCTTTAAATGGAGCTGATATTTATTCAGGTTGCTGCACACTTAAAATTGAATATGCCAAGGTATCTATTCAAATACATTTACATATGTTCACAAATTGTTGGATTAAATGCCAGTAATAACGATATGGTTCCATTCCATAAAGTGGAAAGTAACCTATTACTTTTATGTGTCATATTTGAGACATATGTATTTGAAAGGCTTAAATCATTTTTTTTTAATGTATTTTTTTTACAAAAGCTTTTTTTTTTTAATCTTTATTTAGCCCACTCGTTTGAATGTGGTAAAGAATGACTCAGAAAGTTGGGATTACACTAATCCACAGTTAGGGGGTATGTAGTATTGTTGTTGATGTATTACAGTTCAATTTCACATTTTATATTTTATTTTTTTTTCACATTTATTGCTTCATGAACAACAGGACAACAAAAATATTCCTACTACTCGATGTTTTGGAAACACTAATATTCCAAAACCTGCACCATATCAGATCAAAGCAGATGTTCATACACAAAACGCAGGAGCTTACACCTATATGCTGTATACTGACACCGTGAAGACATTCTTTGTCGGGGACTCTTCTATACCACAACTGAATTCAAACACTAAAGGATATCATTTCTTACCAAATGCGACTTGTCCAATTAATACAAAATTTTACAGACTAACAAAAAATCAGATGTTCTACTGTCTTGAGTGACACAATAAAGAAATTGTCTGAACATTGCAGTTATGTTTTCAACATACAAATTAATAGTAGCAATCAAGATATTTTATCACACTAGACTGATGGGAAAGCACTTACAAGGATCTTATCACATTGGAAAAAGTTCAGTTTGAGCATTTAATCTACACATTTAAACTATCCTTTACATACAACAGGTCATTGAAAAACAATTTCTGCTCTTCAAACCTGAAGCAACAATAAAAATGCCCACTTTGAAGAACTTTCTTTTTTCATGAACTCCGCCACTTGACACTGTAAAGTGCATTGTCCACTTTCGTATATGCATACAACCTGAGAAAATCAAAATGAACACTTATATCCAAGACAAAAAAATACTTACAAAAATTTTTCACTCTCCAAGCACATTCGTTGATGCATTTTTTGTCCGTCTCACAGAGCAAGCAAGGGCATGTAGAGAATGTAGAGAGAGTGGTGTTGCTCGATATCTGTGTTCAACAGCATCGCTGCTCATCTCTGTTAATTGAAAGGGTCGACGGGTAATGTTCAACCACGCCTTAAAAAAATATGGTAGCTGACACCCTCTCCCCATTCAGTGATTTTTTATTACCTAATTTTACTATCATCTAATAGTGAAGGTTATGGAAGCTGGTAACTTAGGTAATAGATTTTATTTGTTGTTGTTTTTTCCCCCCCTTTTTTTTTAATAGGAACGTATAATGCAATTACTTGGCATAAATAAACAGGTATTTTTATGACCAAAAATGTTTGTTTTGTTAAATTATTTTTTTTAATAATGGGGGAAAACTTGTTTTAACAGAAAATTTTAATTATTTTTTTTTGGCATAACTTTAAAAAAAACTTACTAAAGTATTTTATTTATGCATACCTGCTTTTAATTAGATAATTCATTTGATTTTTTTTTTCCCCCTCAAAACGTAACTGCATAAGTGGATAATACTTCCCAGTATACATGTTTAGAAACAATAAGAACTATCAGTAACTAAACATTGTATTCTATAGGGAAAGAGGGACCTGGTCGTGGACAGCCACTTCTGCAAGAACCTCGCTTTGGTAGTGCTCCAGCTCCATACAGTAGGCATTTTTTTTGTCCCCTTTACACTTGTGTGTTTGAACAAGTTTTTCTGTTTGTTTAAGTTATTTTTTCAGAGTTTTATTTTAAGATTTTTTGCTTATTTTTAAATAGATGGACCAGCTGGAAGTGGATTTTCTGGAGGACCTGGTGGACCACCAGGTTTTGGTGGTCCTGGTGGTTACTATGATGATGGTTTTGATACTGGGTATGGAAGGCCAGGTCCTTATGGTGGACCGGGTGACCGCTTTGGTCCAAAAGGCGGGGTAAGTAGTGTTAATTTATTTTTGGAAAGGTTTTACTGGTGTATAATTATTAATATTAAATAATTCTTTACATGGCCTGTTGTTTTTTTTTTAGCCTGATCGTTTTAGCCGTGGTGGTGGTGGTGGTGGTGCTGCTGGTGGTGGCTATGAAGGGGGTGCAGGATCTCAAGGTGCTGTCTGCATGGTCTATGGTTTGAACATGGATAAAATGAACTGTGACAGACTCTTTAATCTTTTCTGTTTGTATGGCAATGTTGTCAGGGTGAGTTTATTTTGAAGTCAACTATTTATCTCATCAATTAAGTGTTAACCATGTAGTGTAACAAATTTAATTTCGATATTATTCCAACAGATTAAGTTTTTGAAAAGTAAAGAAGGCTCTGCTATGATTCAGCTTGGTGATCCAATTTCTGTAGAGAGAGCTATTGCCAATCTTAACAATGCATTCTTTTTTGGAAATAAACTTCAGCTGAGGTATGTGCATCATTGAATTTAACTGTTGGACACAAGAGTACGCTTTAAGTGTTTGATTTAATATTAAACCTTTGTTCTCATGTCCCCTATTAGCATGTCAAAGCAGGCTTTTCTGCAAGAGGTGCCCAATCCTCATGAATTACCAGATGGAACTACCTCATACAAAGACTACATGGGTAACAGGAATAACAGATTTGCCAATCCAGAAGCTGCACAGAAAAATCGTATTCAGAGCCCGTCAAAAATTTTACATTTTTTCAATGCTCCACCCAGTATTTCTGAAGGAGAAATTTTTGATGTAAGTTTCATTTTTTTATTTAATTATCACAACTCTACAATTAACGGTGTTTCTTTTATTTTTTTCAATTTTATTTTTAACTTTCAGTTGTTTGAAACAGCCATAGGAAAACGACCA
The DNA here is from genome assembly GCA_021962125.1 of Bulinus truncatus. Classification (NCBI taxonomy): domain Eukaryota; kingdom Metazoa; phylum Mollusca; class Gastropoda; family Planorbidae; genus Bulinus; species Bulinus truncatus. Next base: position 6,428,632 of record JAGDYQ010000039.1, read on the forward strand.
TTAAAGATGAAACAGTTCCCATCAAAAAGTAAGTAAACTTGTTGTCTTTACAAGTAAATTAATAATGTAAGTGAACATACATCATACAGCTATTAATCTATTATTCTTTACAGCTGAGCGCAGTTGCACTGGTCTCCTTGAGTTTGAGAGTAAAGCTGATGGCATTGAGGCGCTTGTCATGGTAAACCACACACCAATCAACTGTTCAGGTAAAGAAAGTAGGTCATTTCAAAATATTTCTGCTTAAACCATAAGTAGTGATTTAAACAAGATGTATAATTTATTTTCTTTCACAGGTGGAAAGACTCCGTTTATATTCAAGTTGTGCTTTTCCTCAATGCCCATGTCCAGTTAAACTGAATCTCTGTGTTTCAATGTCACCAAACAAATGTACCTTCATCTGTATGTTGTCTTAAATCATGTCCCATTTTAATGTCATCCCCCTTCACTCATTATCCCAACATTTTTCTTCAAATTTTAATGTGTATAGTTGTTGTCCTAAATGGTAGAAATAATACATTTATATTAAACCTTTTTGGCTCATACATTTTAATGTTGTCTTTCAGTGTATTTAAATTGTATGTGGTTGAAAGTTATTAGCTACACACTAAGTAAATTAACAAAAGCCATAAGTCTCTGGGTATAAAATTGGCAATGCAGAGTCGCTCACTTTATAGGGCCCATTATTGTGGTTTTACATTTTGACACTTAAATTAAGTTCCAATCCGGTAAAAAAAAATGTCCCATTGTTGCAGAATTCTGGAAAGCCAAAAAAGAAAAATGCTTGTGTACCATGGCTTGTATTGAATATTTATTTAGCCAGCGGTGGATACATTATTTAAACCTAAAAAAAATAATGATAATCCTCATAGTTATCAAAGGATTTAAATAATACCTACACAATGTAGTGTATGATGGATATTTGGGGTTTCCGAACACACTTTTTTTTTTTTTTTTACAAATTTTCAGTTAGCTAAGATAATAGTTGTCAACTGCTCTGCACCCATATCAAAGTAGTTGGATACCCAACATTCATCACTAGTTTGTGATGATTTATTGTCTGTTGAAGACAATCTTGTATTTTATTATGGGTGGATAAATTCCAAAAAAATTTTGCCATTACGACAATAATTTAAATGAATTCAAACCATTTTTTTTCATGAGCCCTAAGTATTGGTGAAGAAGTTTCTGTCACAGATGGAAGGGATTTGACATGTATTGGTGGCAAGGGCCCCCAAAATTTACATATAGCATTAATAGTAATAGTTGTTATTGCCAAAAAAATTAGATTAGGGGCCACCCAAGCATCTGTTAAATTGGGCCCTGCAATTTGTAAGGCCGGCCCTAATGGAAGGTGAAAATAGTTCTACTGGAATAATGTCACGATCTCCTCAGTCATACATAGACATGATGAGGAAGATTTATTTTGTTTGAATTAAATTTGTTTTAAGTTGTTATACCAGTAAAGAAGTTGAGCTACAACCCAAATCGGGAAGGTGGGGGAGGACAGGCCTGAAGACCGGCATTTACGAGTGGGGCGGATGTTCATTGCGCTAACGGCTATGGTGGGGATGAAAGAAGGGCACTGCAAATCCGTCCCATTAGTGGTTTATAGCAGCGGTGGTCCGTGGATCAAAAGGTACTGGGCCACCCAAGAAACATTAAATTATTTCCGTTTAACTTAATGTGGTGTATTTCTCTCGGTGCCACTTTCCATGGACCAAGTGTTGATAGAGAGCTGATCTGCAGTGGCATTGTAGATCAAAACATTCTAAAACATAATTATCAACGTTCATCTCCCTTCTCTCCCCCCCCCCCCCCAATCAGCGGTCCGCGGCGAGAAAAAGGTTGGAAACCACTGGTTTATGGGATCTAAGAGATTTCCTCCATATATGGACTTCACACACCGGCATTTAGGATGGTGAGGAAGTTGCTGAATTTAAAGCATTACCCACGCTTCACCAAAACATGTTTAAAATACCACCACAATTTTACAGTTATCATTATTATATTCGACCTTGGTTATGAGCTATTATTTCTTTCATATTTAAATTCCAGTTTATGTTTTTTATTATTTCGTGCGCAATAATTTTTATTCTTTAATGGACTTGGCCTTATCTCTTAAAAATAATTTTCATTCAAGCCAAATGTATTTTCATCCTCGGTAGTAGCCACATTTGTGTTTTTTCTCGATCCTGCTTTGCCCGTAGCCCTGGCTGACCTCCATTTCCGTCCAGTGAAATATTATCGGCAGGTAAGATGGCGCGTATTTCTTCTTCTTGGGAAACACTTTGATCTCCTTGATGGCCGGGATTCTGTTCAGCTTGACCTTCGTCCAGTTCAAGAGGCCGAGGATTTTGGTGTTGGCCCTGTTCTTGTTCTCCAACGGCTGCACGAAATAAGGGCAGCTCATGCTGACGGGGGACTTGTATCCGAGCCAGTGGGGCTGGGGCTCGTAGTAAGAGACGGCCCTTATCGCAGCCTCGTGGAGCCGCTCCTGGATGGTGGTGCCGATGGTGATCTTTTTGTCGTCGTCCTCGTCCGGTGAATACTTGGCAAACTCTTTGCGCCGCTTCTCTTCTTCCTTCAGTTTCTCGTCCCACCACGACTCCATTGACCAGCCGCTGGAACAGATAGACAAGAGGGAAATTGAACTCACGACACCAACACGTTGAATGCGGTGGGCATAGATCAAACAATATTTCAACACTACATAACAAACATACAGCTCTATATTGCAACACTACATACCATGCATACAGCTCTACCTTTCAACACTACTTAGCGTGCTTGCAGTTCTACAATCATAGCGAACAAGGGGGCATAACCAAAGTAACGTCATGGGCGAGTTTCGCATTCTGGCTGGCCCACGGTATTAACGGACGGACCCGACACAAGGAAGGGCTATCAAAGTATTTATAAGGGGCCCCAGTTATAAAAAAAATTTGGAGCCCAAGATTTGCAGCGTGTATGCTTGGGGCAATGATACAGTAAGAAATATATAATTCATATCAAATGTAACATACCGTTACTAAAGAAAAGCATTTTATCTACATTATCTACAGTTTTGTCAAATTCAAAACGAAGGGACGTATTACTAAAAGAGTAATCAACCACATTAAATTAAGAATTACTCCATGACGTTAACACACACCCACACAAAACAGCTTAACGGTTGTAGCCGAATACCGATAGTTGCACTGACCAATAAGTGGTAAATCTAATAATGACGCAATCAGGATGCTGTAAAAAATATATACCGGTATTTATAATCCATCTATACTGCATGCTCTACTTTGAATAATCATACAATGCAGAGCCGTTTCAATGGTCAGATAAACTAGCCTGTGGCGAACATTACTAAAAGCCCCATTCCATGTATTAATTCCTATCAAATATGACGTCATCAGTACGCCTGAAGGTAGATTAGACTTAGGATCAAAACATTTGTTTTAGTACCTACCTTTGGACACCACAAGAACTGGTGTGTACATAAAATCTGACTACTACGTAGTGGCGTAACCGGAGGGGGGGCACCATAAGCGTAGCTAGCACCTGTGGCGTTCGGGGAGAATTTTGAAAAAGCCACCCCATTTAGTGTCACAAAAAAAATACTAAAATAGTGAAAATGCTACCCCTTGCTTGTGTCAGAGTGCCGCCCTGGTCTACTACATCCATCCCTCCCCAAATACGCCACTTGGGGGAACTTAGCTGGTTCTCCCTTCCCTCAGCGAGATGTTGCATCTGTTGTTTGTTGTCATGGGGATGGAGCGGCTATTTAAAAATTCGTCCCAGGCGCTAATGACGCCATCTACACCACTGGTACGATACAAAAGCTGATTCAAAAGTGATATTACCTATAGTAGAGGTTCTTTTTCCGGAAGTATGCCAGGCGAGAGTTGACAATTTTCTCAGCTAGCTCAGCGAACTGCCTGTACGTCAGGTGGGGGTGGTACTTGCCGGACACATGGGCCAGTGAGATGTAGGACCGGCGTAAGTTATACGGATTGAAGTGTCGGACATTTCTCCTGACCCGAAGAAGATCGCGAATTAGTTTGCAGATGATCTGAAAGAGACCAAAAATGGTTGGAGAACATGTAATGTTTAGCATTTCATTGACAATAATTTCATTGGGGATGGGAGGGAGTACTTTGGCTAGAAACTGTAGAAGTCAATACGAGCGTCAGTTTATCTATATAGTATATAGCAGGGGTGGCTACGTACAAGAAGAACGAAAAAAAACGTTAATTTTGAGCTGCAAAAACACTCGCTCCGTTTATAGCACCGTATAAATGCTATGTAGAGTTGATTGCTAAAACGACTCACACAGTTGTGGAGGTTTTTAGAAATTATTGGGGAATACGATACTTAGCCTTGGCAGCTTTTTACGCCTATTGACTCGAAATTTACCTTTGCAAGTACATCATGGTACATACTATTTTCTAACGTTCTCCTTAATTTCTATCAATAACAAGATACACCCATTCAATTATCTTTATAACTCTGAATAATAATTTGATTAACCGCGTCTCCGTAAGGATGACATATTCATCGCTGGATCCTATAATACGACCATGGGCGTCGCTAGGAATTTTTCCGGGGGGGGGGGGCAAAATTTTCCAGGGGGGAGGGGCAAATAACAACTTTGACATTTTTTTAAATGTAAGGGGAGGGGGAGCAAATGCCCCCCCTCTTATATGACATTTTTTTCAAAATGAATACGCCCATGAATACGACAGTGAGTGACGATCAGGGCACCACGGACTAGCCGGGGTTTGTACCCGTAATTTACGGCATGCACGTCAGGCAAGTGCACTCAACTTATGATAAATTTTCAACCAGTTCTTTCATTAAAAAAAAAAGCGCACTATCAATATAACACTAAAATCTTTAAATTAAATCTTTAAATTAATCAAGAGATAAAACGGGACAGTGTAAGTAACTAAATAAGGTCATCAAAAAATACGTATTAAGATTGTTTGGTATCAACGAGACAACTTTGTCAACCAAAAATAAACAAACAATCTAAAAGAGAAGATATAATAAAAACTAATCAATTCAACAAACACATTTTGTTTATTTATTCTCTACTTTTTTTTTGTTTTTACATAATTATATCTTCCAATGAAACTTGTTTTTTCAAATATTCAGACTTTATGCAAGTCATTATTCATAAATGAGTACAGGTACATTAATTTGTGTTTACACTACACTTGGTGAAACTGCTCTGTCTTCAAAGGTGGAGTTAATAATAATCCCACGTGAGATAGTTCCAAGGATACGACACGCTTGATCGAAGCAGGCGATCGTTGCGTTCTTTGAATTCAATCAGAGTTAAGGAACTTGCAGTATTTCCCGACGGGCAATCGTTGAGGTCAAATTTGTACAAACGAGGCATTTTAGTGAAAGGGAGGTTATCCCACATTGGAATCCTCTCAGCAGTCAGGCACTGAATGGCCCGTTGCAGATTCTGTGGAACCAAATGAAATGAAGTTTTCAATTTATATCTGACGCATTGCCAAATTTTTACTATTGAGTTGTATATTTTTTTAGTTATTGAATATAACCTTTTTTAATGGCAGACCTTTCTAATTCGAAAGTCGAATGTCTTTAGTCTGGGAAAAGACATTTTTTTTTTTTAAATTTTTAATTAAAAAAAAAAAAACAAGGGTTCTTAGATTTTCATGATAAGCGAAGAAATAATTTTTGGATGACCCCAATCATTGACTCGCAGTATTGTACTGTGTCAGTGTGTCATGCACAGATTGTGCGTTCTTTGGGGGGGATCCCTTTCTAATGGAGGAGGGAATTGATGGAGGAGTGATCTGCATCACCACACCCCGAAACTTTCCATTATGGGACACAAAGACTATAAAGTACAGAATTGTTTGAAGGCTCTAACTAGATGCTACAAGGAAATATATTTAAAAAAAACACGTGGCTAATATCTTCAATAAAACGCCAAACTTGTTTAATCTTTATGTTTGTCTGTCGTTATGTTTGCAAACGCACACACATGTACACATACAAACATGTACACACGTGCACACGTACACACATGCACACACATGTACACACACGTACACACATACAAATATTACACACATGTACACATACGTACACACATACAAACGTGCTTTGTCACACGTTGTGTAGTTTATCGCACCTCATTTTATCCATTCCGTAATAATTTAGAGTTCATTATAATATGGAATTTCATTATAATATAAAATTCATCAACCTTCATTAAAATAGTCAAGACAAAAGAAATTAATGCGGGCTATTGGAGTGTTGAATGGAGTACAGTACAATGGATGTGTGTTTAGGCAATATACTCAGCAAAACGCACAACATCCAACTTAAATACTGTATTTTGTTTTCATTTCTCACATATCCGAATAACCGTCCGATATGCACACATTATGTTATTTGAAACCATGCCGAAACGGATGCAAATTTAATACAGATTTTAAAAAAAAAATTAAAAAAAAAACAGCATACAGAAAGATTGGAAAAGATTTTATTTTATGTTTTGAAGTTTTGAATGAATCATTTCTCCTGTGAATTGGACACAGTCTTCATACATGTGACAATGTAAGGAAGCTATTGATGGGGCGAAGTGTTTTCATTGTGGATGTTTTTGTTTATTCACAGACAAAAGGAGGATTATTCCTGCATTTGAACGGAATTTTTTTTTTCCAATTGTAGTAGCAAGATCTCTCTGCTTAGTTTATTTATATTGTGATGATATACATCACTTCCACATACAACTTGCAAACATTCTTCCGTTTGTTGAACACGACCGCGTTGGGACAACACTCGCTAAGGCGACATGTAATACTGGTGCTGATTGGCCAGTCGGGCAGCTTGAATTCTGCTGACTTTCATCGTGTAATCGACAAACGTTTGGTGACGTTTCTGCTCGTACCAGGGCACAATGGAGGGTGATGCGAAGTGTTTCCGGTAAGAGAAAGAAGGAAGGCGAGGGCCAGGTCGACGGTCACTGGTCACAGGTACCCGGGTGTTGGAGAGACAACGAGTAATCTTGTCCAAGTCCTGCAAACACAGAAAGCACACACTTAGAGCTTGCGAGGCGCACCTGTTCAATTTCAATACATTTTCTGATTTCTTTTTGTACAATTTTCTTTTAATTTAGTTTGAGTTCACAGAATGATCATTTCAAATCAATTTGAATGCAACAAACGCGTGCGCAGGGCCGTTTTAAGGTCATCGTAAGCCCTAGGCACTTTCAAAGTCGTAGGCCCTCCCCGACTTCATTTTTAATATTTTTCAAGAATGCACCCGCACTTCTTTGCGATTTGAAATATAAATAAACTTTGAGGACGGCATATGTGACTTTGCTATGACAAAGAGCCGAAAGTTAATATACTGTAATTTACAGATCTACAGCACTGCAGTTTGACTTGCTCAGGTGCTCATCTCACACGTTTATATATAGTTACTTTAATACAAACATTATTGAAATTTTATTGGCATTCTGAACTTGTTTTCACTTTATGTTCTGGCTTTCGTAGGCCCTGGAAAAGTCCGTAGGCCCTAGGCACAGTGCCTACTGTGCCTAGTTGATAAAGCGGCCCTGCGCGTACGTCCCTGCTGGTCTAAACATTAATTGAATATGTTACATCAGGTTTGAGAATGAATGAATTTCGAGCTGACTAGGTGACTTATACTTTCTTAACTGGTGGACATATATGTAGCCTAGTTGTGAAGTAAACATATTCTCTGGAAGTTACATTTGAGACAAAGGAAAAAACAAAAACTTTGTGATGTGTACTGACAAGTAAAAAAAAAAGTTCAAACATTCAATGTGTGGTACGGAGAGTATCATTTGACTTGTTCCGAGGAAAAACAAAAACACTTTTGATTGGATTTAGCACAAAAACATACGAAGAGTTTATTACAGAAGTATGCACATGTTTTACTATTAGACATAAGGTTGGATACTTTGAATATAATGTTCTGACATCAACAAAAGCATTGTCTCTGAAATAGTTGCAGGGCTTTGGCATGGAGTACTAAAACTTTTTTTTAGTACAACCAAACAAGAAACTCGTAAAAATAAATTACTAAACACTAAAGTAAATTACTCTAGACTTATTTAAAAAAAAGTAATTTATAATTGTTTGAATTTATCAATATTAGTTCGTAATACATTTTTTTGTGTATTTATTCGTTCAAAACGCTTGAAAACTCAACTTAGCAACAGATAGTCCTCTGTTTTGTTTGAGATTTCTTGCAAGAATTTTTCATAAATTCATTTAAGGTTGCTTTGAAATATGTAGTCTGCTGAAAATCACATAAGGATATGCATCAGGAGAAAAACACTTGACTCTTGGCGGTGTCTAGTTCATCGCTGATTGCTAGATGATATAGTGGACTGCACTCCCAGACTAAGATGTATTCAACTAATCTTTCATTGTTCGAATAATTAGGTCAGGTGATCTGTGTATTTTAGTTCGTTCCCTGGCCACTTGTTGTTGTTATCAATTCAGTGACCTTTAGAAAACGGGCTCGCTGCGCCGTACGGATAGGCTGTGAGGTAAAGTCCTTTTGTGCCCACAGTTTTAGAGGCTATGTACCTGGCGTGACCTCGCCACGGGGCATTGATCGACGGGTGCTCCTTCGTCTCCCACTGGTAGCGTGGAGACATTTCCCCAGGGGTGGTGATCAGATGGGGGTAGACAAAAGGTGGATCCTCCGCCCCTGCCGACATCCGCCTGGGTTGACCTTCGATGGCCTTAATATGTCCAACTAGCTCCTGCAGGTGAAGAATTGTAGAAACCCATGGAATCATCATACGTCCCGATCTCATTGATTTTAAAAAAAAACTGATGCAGGGGTTCCAAAATTATCACATCAACCCAGCCCCATCCCACACGGACGCCGCCAGAAAATCTGACCACTGCCATCAATGGGCTGTTTGTACTACAATTACGTGAAGACCAGTCAGTGGAGAGGGGGGTGTCGCTAAAACTAAGGGGATCTCCCTTTAATATGTTTGAAGGGCCACACTTAAAACAATGTTTCCCCCCCCCCCCATTGAAGCCTCAAAAGTCTGGGACGGCCGTCGTCACTGTAACGACGACAGGTCTGACCAATGGTCATGTTTGAAGTGCGTGATTTACTGAGTAAAAAAACCAGAAGAAGTGCACAGTGTAAAACCTAATTAGTTAGCATAAGTGCAAACATTTGTTAGACAAAAAAAAGTTAGACAAGAATCACGATTAAGACTATAAAAAAAAGCCACCATGTCTAAAAATCACATCAGGAAATATTTACTTTATAAATATATATTTATGTATTTGTATGTATATATATACTAATTTATATTCGTTTATTTATATTTATATTCCATTCCAACTCCAAACAAACACGTGACGTCCCTAACACTAACACCTCAGTTCTTACGGTTGCAAAAAAAAGCTAGTTTTTTTTTTTTCAAGCCGGTCGGTGAAGATCGAAATAATGCCTCCCCATGAGTTTGTAGGCCTGCTGGCCGTTGTACCAGCGGGCGGTGTAGTCGCCGACGGTGACCGGATACTGTTTGGGCATGTAGCCGTAATAGAACTCCGGGACCCAGTATCTCCAGTTGTAGTCAATATCTTTGCCCGTCGCGGCTTCGACTTGAAAATTTTGAGGATCGCTGAAGAATTTGGGGCTCGGCAAGGGTGGAAGCCACGTTGCTTTCGATCCTTTGCCGTTGAGGTCGCGGATGTACCCGGCCAAATCCTGAAGAAGAGAGAAATCAATGGAATCGTTGTGTTGACGTTGTTTTGTGTTTTTTTTTTACATGATGGGATTTGAAATTCTTGTGTAGTTCCGACACACGTTTTGGAACTTCATAACATCGGATACATGTCTTGAAAATGTTTCAGATAATGTTGTTTCTTTCTACAGCAGACGTTAAGTAGGGCGGGAATCGAAGTTGGGTGCTTGACTCACTCTCTCCACGCAGGGTACACCCTAGTTACTGGATTGTACTGAGACAAAGCCCCCCCCCGTGTCTCATGTCGTATCCCACTCATTTCTCTCTCGTGTGTATACACCTCTCTCGTGTGTCAACCTTCACTTCACACAGACACACCTACACCTCTCTCGTGTGTCAACCTTCACTTCACACAGACACACGTACACCTCTCTCGTGTGTCAACCTTCACTTCACACAGACACACCTACACCTCTCTCGTGTGTCAACCCTCACTTCACACAGACACACCTACACTTCTCTCGTGTGTCAACCTCACTTCACACAGACACACGTACACTTCTTTCGTGTCTCAACCCTGACTTCAAACAGACACACGTACACAAACACGATACCTCGTTTTAATAAATATAACCTAAAGTAACCACTCTGACTCACTCTGTCTCCCGTTGTGCCTCCATATCCACTGCACTCTCAGCTATGGTGGAGATGAAAGAAGGGTAAAAATAAAAAAACCGTCCTTTTAGTGGTTTAGTTTATATAATATCTGAGAGATCAATACTTCATCCTTACGGGGACTTAACAAAACAAGAAATGATTCACAGACCTCGATACTGCTACATTGAAGTTTACTTTAATTAGACGATTAAAAAAAATCCAATCACAACAAATATTTAACACAATTTCTGGACATAAGTCCGACTAATCAGCGCGATATTTAGCGAAGCTGTGCAGCGGTCTTCCCGTTGGCCAGCTGGCAAACTGTGTACTGGCCACATTGACGAACTCTGGGTGGGTCAAGAACAACGGTTTTGGTAGGGCCAGCCTGGGGTACCAGAGACTGTAATGGTACTCTGGGTGCAGCCCGTCTATGGGGCCGTACTCGTAGTAGCAGTCGTCCTTGAAAGGGATCTCCAGTTCCGGCGGCTTATAGTGGAGTCGTCTGCCCGTACACAACAGATTTCTGATGTTTCCCGCCAAATCCTGCAGACGACATAACAGCTGATTATATTGGCTGCGTATTGTGTTGGCACGGACGTACAATTTATTACCCAGTCGTTTGTCAATAGGGGTACGCCCTTCGTGGTTGCCATGACAACAAAATAATTTTAATGGTAGCTATGACTAGAAATATTCACATACTTCATGATTGCAGCGATCAGACTTATAAAGCATGAAATATTCACCCCCAGTTTGGTTGCTATGAAAACAAATATTCACATCCTTCATGTTTGCTGTGACGAAACCACGCCCTGTATGGTTGCTATAACAACTATAACAACAAATTTTCACACCTTTCATGAATGCTGCGAGGAAAACTATACAGGACATTTCGCTGAAAGACTACGTTTTCATGCAACGCCACCTTACAGTTACAGATCCGTTAACTTCAATTCTACTAGCTGTTTTATTTTTTTTTTTTTAAATTCACCAACTATCACTGAAAGAGAGATCAGAAGAGGAAGCATCTTTTCATGGTCGGGTCGTCATGGCGATTAGTCTGACGGAACACGGAGGGCCCTTTGGGGTACGGCTTGATGTCGTGGTGAAACAGATAAAGGTTGGTTGTGTCGACGTACGGTGAAAATGGCGCTTTCCTGATGGAGGCGAGCTCTTGAATTCGGCAACAGATGTTCTGAGAAAAAAAAGATGTCTGTATGCCGGGATTCCGTTTGCCAATTGTTTCCCAAAATTTAACGAAAAAGAAAATGTTAAAAAAAAAATAGCTTCGTTTGAGATCACAATCGGTTTCAATGAGCATACGATACACTTAGCATCCGGGTATCAAGACGGTGATAATGTAAATTACAATACCAGTTTAAGTTGGACATATTTGTATTCGCGGACAGAAGTCAACAAGTGAAAGCAGGATTAAACGAGTTCACTGAACCGAACTAGTGGAAAAAATAATTCAACCATTGAGTGCATTACAGTATACATGTACGGCTGAACACACCACGATCAAATAAATCTTAAGAGACGGTATCAAATCATCAAGCAGACTTTGTTGATGTTTATCCGTGGAGATATCAGATACATATAAGATAATGGTAAACTTTGAAACAAAACAGAAAAAAAAAACGCAAACCACACAAGTCACCAAGTTTAAACGCAAAAAAATATACAGGAAGTTTACGTTTAGCGAGTGCAGTTTCACCTTAACCATGAAATGTACAGTGAGAGCCATGTTGTTGTTCTTTCACGACTATACAAAATATCCGAATGATGTAAAATATGTCATTACAGCATGCTTTATTAGATGCTGGGAACTTTCCAATAGTGAATAGATAGACGCGAATTTATTTGAATTTTTTTTTCTTTAACCACCGTAAAATGTATCATCTTTGCGTTTTGACTTGTGAAGACATACGAGAAGACAACTCTTACCAAAATATCACCGAAGTGGGTTATCCCCATCTTAGGCAGCACACAAGCATCCACAGTCAATAGCTTCCGTCCATTGATGAAATGTGACCTGAAGTTCTCCTATAGTAAACACAGTCAAATCACGTCAGATGATGTTGGCACGTCATTGTTTAAGTGTCATGGTTTGAACTAATACTGTCGGACATTAAACTGCTGTAAATTTAGTATTGATAATGTGTGTTTCCCGCGGAGCCTGTTGACCAATGACGTAACTCAAACAGAAAGCGCACTCATACTGTGGTGTAACGAGAGAGGGGTGGAGGGGGCGGTCTATCCCGGGCGGCACTTTGCATGAGGCGACATTTCTACCACTTAATATTTTTTTGCACCATGTCAGCTAAAGTGGGAGCATTGGGCGAGCGAAATCTGCGATACTCGATGGGCGAGCGAAATCTGCGATACTCGAGTTGGGACAACGGTAAGACAGGGAGAGATGGGTCGCGAAACTTGAATCGTCCAGCCAAGACGGACCAGTGGCAAATTCTACCAAATAGTTAACGGGTTCTAATTTAATTGCACAGTTCCGTAAGAGGCTTTGCTATTTTGGAGCCTACTTTGGGCGAATGCGGCCCAATCTCGACATCCTCTGCGGAGAAGAAGTCGGGGGAAGGGTTGGTCACGTGCTTTTGAAGTGCCCAAGCATGACGGACTACAGTGCGATGCAGCCGGATAGCTTTCTGGCCATAGGCCTGTTCGATAGTCCCCAAGAGGTTGAGAGACGTAGTGTGTTTCATCTGACGAATCCTAAGTCTCGGCTTACAGACACATTGAATAGAGCCCTTAGAGAGGGACATGGTCTGAGACCTTAAAAAAAACGTCACGAAATTCACAGGATTCAAACCCGAGACCTTCAGGGTCACATTCGTGCGCGCTATCACGCGGCCTTCTCATCCCTTCATTAATTAAATCAACGAAAAATAAATAAATAACAAACAAACACTCACTTTGTACTTAGAGTAGCCAATACTTTCTATCCAATCGGCTACCTCATCAATAGTCCAGTAAAAACATGCCGGGATACCAAAAGGGTCATCCCGCCTCTGAACTTCCCGACGCACGATGTTGTCAGTCATAGCTGTGACCTAATGTGACCTAATGATGTTGGTGTGGAGTCTCCGTAATAGAAGTTGGAAAACAAAGCATTGGGCTATTGAGATGTTTAGTTTCAGGTGTTAGTTATTAAGGCAACGATGTAGCGTTGCTCCCTGGAAGAAAAAAAAATAATGATGATGAAAAGCCGGGCTGCAAAGAAATGCTACCTCATTGTTAGGCTATGACGCACACGAATAGGAAGTGACGTAATACGCAAGTAAGCAGAGAGGGGGTGGAGATTATTTTTTTGCTTTGTAATAACACAGACATAAATACAATTTCACGTTTTTTTAAAAGGTAACAACAGCGTAGTAAAAATTTTGCAGGGGCATCATAGAAAATTTATTCTCTGACCATTTATCGTAGCAAACAATTAAAACCAGCAAGTGGTTCATTATAAAATGAACCATTCCATTAATAAAAATAACCAGAAGTAATAGTAGAGATTACAGATCACAAAGCAAAGTGATTTTGATTTTCAAACCCCATTATTTCATTATGAAGACTGGTGGATAAACATAATTTTTAATTTTAATTACACTGTTTGCCATGCAATCTTGTATGAACCAACTCCGATGTCGATCGGAAAAGAATCAATCACCGTTTTATTCAGTTCAGCTTTAGGGCATCAGTCAACATTCACCCCCCCCCCCCTTTGTTTAATGGTTGAATTTGAATGAGTATTAAAAGAGCTATTTATACGCCCAATTGGGCTGGTAGGTCGAGTCCTGCGATATGTTATGAAGCTTTATCCTGGAACACGTTGTTTCAGGAATCGCTGCAATATTGTTATTCACCTGATATTTTGTCTATTAAGAGGTATTTATCATTCAAGAGTTATTAATCATAAACATCTTTTGATTAAAAAATGTCCACAGCATTTCATTAAGTAGTTTAAGATCTAATAAAAAAAACACTTAAATGTTATTCAATTCAGTCGATTCTAGAACACTCGAAGAACTTTGTACAGAAATGAGCTACCAGTATACTTACTTCTTTACACAGAGGTCAGTGATACAGTCCTAGCCTGGTTGCTTCCCCTGCTCCAAGACATGTACTAATTGTCCGGCGCTAAAATAATTTTGAAATTTCAAAACCTTGCCCTACGAGAAGTGGACAGCGATAAATACACATGAGTAAATGCATCATTATAACATTAAAATTTATGATATTTAATTTATTGTTTGAAAACTAAAATACTTTTTCATTAAACCAATTATATTGTTAAAATCAAACAACCTTAGTTGTGATTTTTTAAAAAAATAACTTTTTTATGTTTTTATGTTAAACATTTTAATTCTTATACACCTTTCTCAAAAAGTAGTCCCCTTACTGAATTGTTTGTTTAAATGGACAAGATTCCCCCCCCCGATCCATTTATAGTGTCCGAAATTCGCAAAATTCATTTCTCCTGCCCCCTTTATTTTAATTAATAATAAAAAAAACAAACAATCAAAATTTAAATATTTTCTTTAGTGAGTTTTTATAATTATCTTAAATTTTAAAAAAAAAAAAAAAAAAAGTAAAAAAAAATAAAAAAATTGACCATCCCCCCCCCCCACCTCAGTAAGGTTAGTTTCAAACCTTTTACTACCGATTTTTAATTACTATCTATCGCAAAATATATGCTAACCAAAAATATACTGTTTTACGTATGACCCTACATAAATCCCTACATATGACCCTACATAAGTCCCTACATTAATCCCTACATAAGTACCTACATAAGTCTCTACATATGACCCTACATAAGTCCCTACATATGACCCAACATAAGTCCCTACATATGAATCTACATAAGTCCCTACATTAATCCCTACATAAGTACCTACATAAGTCTCTACATATGACCCTACATAAGTCCCTACATATGACCCTACATAAGTTCCTACATAAGTCTCTATATAACATATGTCTCTACATATGTACCTACATATGACCCTACACATGTCTCTACATATGACCTACATAAGTCTCTGCATGTCCCTACATAAGTCCCTATATAAGTCACTACATAAGTCCCTATATAAGTCCCTATATAAGTCACTATATAAGTCTCCACATAAGTCACTACATAAGTTCCTACATAAGTCTACATATGACTCTACATAAGTCTCTACATATGACCCTACATAAGTCTCTACATAAGTACCTACATAAGTCTCTACATAATCTGTTATCGGGACATTTTGTGACTTTAAAAACTTGTCAACGTCAGAAAAATTAATATTTGGTAATAAATTTAAACTCATTATATCTTAGATTAGACGAAAATGTAGAAAAAAAATCGAGAATTAATAGAATTTATCGAGCTAAGTATTAATCAAGTATATAAATATCAATAACACAAAGCGACTGGAAGCCCATTATGATCTTTTCACAAAGACAGCTGACGCGCAGGAATACATGTGAGAAAGGTCCATAGTAATAAAGTGTGAACTCTCTGATCTGAATTCTAAAAATATATAAATAGGCGTACGCGAGGTCAAAAAGGTTGCCGACCGCTGCTCTAGAAGGAACACTTTGTTTCCATTGACTGAAGTGTCTTTCACACATTATATTAGAAGCTCTTGATTTTAACTTTAAATTATACTCTCTTTGGTTTTTACTCCTTTAAAAGAAGTTCTAGTAGGTGAAATGTTTTTCAACTTAGAAAAATTACACGCTTTTTGGTTTTTATTTTATTTAAGTTCCTCTTATCTTCCCTTTTTTATCTTTTAATTTTTTTTCCCAGCATCATGAATAGGCTTTCAATGTTTACACGTTATTTGCCCCTGACTTCAGCCAAGAAAAAACGTTCTCAACCGAGAAAAAATTAGGGATGGTGCCAAAGATTCAAAATATACGCATGTATTTTATTTTTCATAGCAACTTGTGTCATTAAACTCAGAAAAGAAAAAAAAAAAACATATGCGAGTCGATGTACGTGACATAATACAAGTAAAAAGGTGGGGGGGGAAAAACCTAGATGAAGTTGAGATATACATAGAGTTGCAATAACCGCTGAGTCACAAACAAACGAAACGTATACATCCAGTTTAATGACAAGTCTGTAATACTTCGACAGGAAATGTTGTTGGCTGCTCTGAGTAAGTAATTATTGTAATTTGTAGAATATATTTTATGACTTCTTCATTTATATAATTATTATTTTATTATATGTATACATTTTATTTCCATTACATGACATGCCGTTTGTTTTTTAAATAGTGGTTCACATTTTATGCAGCGCAAAAAATTATCCAAAATTTACCCTTCATGTTCTTAACAAAAAGCTATTTAACCAAATTCAAGACACCCCCCCTCGCCCACCACCGGTCCCCCTCCCCAATTGTTTATAATAAGCTTACCCAGAGCCGTCCCCAGGCAATTTGGCGCCCTAGGCAGTCATCTCTTAGGACGCCCGCCCCTACTTTTGAAAGTTTTTTTTTTCTAAAATTAGGCGCCTCTAGCAATTAGGCGCCCTAGGCAGCTACATATGTCGCCTATGCCCAGAGCCGGCCCTGCTTACCCTACACACACACACCCTCATGGAAGAAAATGTATGGATTTTAAATAAATTGTGTTGTTTACTAGCCTTATATAACATCTATCAAGTCCACTGCACCTCACCCATGTAACTAAATGTAAACAAGGACCAGATCTCTCCACTCCCCACCCCCACCTCTAGTAGTGAATAAGTTACAGGAAATATAGATAAAAACAAAACCGTTCTAAAGGACCCCCACACACACACACACACCCCGCTGTTATGTGAGCAAAACGTCCGAATGTATTTTTGTCACAAGTAAAAGCAATCTAAGCACTTGTCGGGGGGGGGGGGGGCCGGGCTAAAATGTTGGAGGAGTTGGGGTGTCATAGATCATTTTAGGGATTCCCAATATTTGCAATTGGTGGCCTTTGCAGCTTTTGGCCTGAGTCCTATACATTTCGTTTTCTTAAGGCTCCACATTTATATTTACCTATTGTCCCCAAATATACCTTTATCCAGGGACCCCCAAATGACCTTAGCCTAAGGCCCGCCAAAAGTACCTCTGCCTAGTCCCTCCCCCAAATGTATCCATAGCTAGGGCCCTAAATGTAACTTTGTCTAGGGCCCCACATGTAACTTTGTCTAGGGCCCTAAATGTAACTTTGTCAAGGGCCCCAAATGTAACTTTGTCTAGAGCCCCAAATGTAACTTTGTCTAGGGCCTTAAATGTAGCTTTGTCTAGGGCCTCAAATGCAACTTTGTCTAGAGCCCCAAATGTAACTTTGTCTAGGGCCTCAAATGTAACTTTGTCTAGGGCCCCAAATGTAACTTTGTCTAGGGCCTCAAATGTAACTTTGTCTAGAGCCCCAAATGTAACTTTGTCTAGAGCCCCAAATGTAACTTTGTCTAGGGCCTCAAATGCAACTTTGTCTAGGGCCCAAAATGTAACTTTGTCTAGGGCCTCAAATGCAACTTTGTCTAGAGCCCCAAATGTAACTTTGTCTAGGGCCTCAAATGCAACTTTGTCTAGGACCTTAAATGTAAAATGTAACCTTGTCTAGAGCCCCAAATGTAACTTGTCTAGAGCCCCAAATGTAACTTTGTCTAGAGCCCCAAATGTAACTTTGTCTAGAGCCCCAAATGTAACTTTGTCTAGAGCCCCAAATGTAACTTTGTCTAGAGCCCCAAATGTAACTTTGTCTAGGGCCTTAAATGTAAAATGTAACTTTGTCTAGAGCCCCAAATGTAACTTTGTCTAGAGCCCCAAATGTAACTTTGTCTAGAGCCTCAAACGCAACTTTGTCTAGGGCCTTAAATGTAAAATGTAACTTTGTCTAGAGCCCCAAATGTAACTTTGTCTAGAGCCCCAAAAGTAACTTGTCTAGGGCCTCAAATGCAACTTTGTCTAGGGCCTTAAATGTAAAATGTAACTTTGTCTAGAGCCCCTAATGTAACTTTGTCTAGAGCCCCAAATGTAACTTTGTCTAGAGCCTCAAATGCAACTTTGTCTAGGGCCTTAAATGTAAAATGTAACTTTGTCTAGAGCCCCAAATGTAACTTTGTCTAGAGCCCCAAATGTAACTTTGTCTAGAGCCCCAAATGTAACTTTGTCTAGAGCCCCAAATGTAACTTTGTCTAGGGCCTTAAATGTAAAATGTAACTTTGTCTAGAGCCCCAAATGTAACTTTGTCTAGAGCTCCAAATGTAACTTTGTCTAGAGCCCCAAATGTAACTTTGTCTAGAGCCCCTAATGTAGCTTTGTCTAGGGCCTTAAATGTAAAATGTAACTTTGTCTAGAGCTCCAAATGTAACTTTGTCTAGAGCCCCAAATGTAACTTTGTCTAGAGCCCCTAATGTAACTTTGTCTAGGGCCTTAAATGTAAAATGTAACTTTGTCTAGAGCCCCAAATGTAACTTGTCTAGAGCCCCTAATGTAACTTTGTTTAGGGCCCCAAATGTAACTTGTCTAGAGCCCCTAATGTAACTTTGTTTAGGGCCCCAAATGTAACTTTGTTTAGGGCCCCAAATGTAACTTTGTCTAGAGCCCCAAATGTACATTTACTCTGGGCCCTCAGAAACGTATCCCAGTACACATTAAAAAATAATAATTATGTAAAGATTTATTATTATTATTTTTAATAACTTATTTTTTCCCCTTTAAGTTTTACTCAACCTTTGGGTCGAGGCCATATTAGGACATCCACAATGCCTGGACTACAGGGCGCCTTTTGAACCAGAAAGGGATCTCTTGTTTTGTTACCAGTATTCAGACCTTGGTTGCTGCAGGTACCGTTAGCCTGTCTTTATTTTATAAGTTTAGTAATTATTTAATGCCAAACTATCTTTTATCATTTTTGAGTTTTTCAATAGATTTTTATTAAACTGGCTTAGATCAAAGAAAAGTTTGTATAAATTTTATTGGCTAACAAAGACGCCAGCGCCAATGTGGGGTTAACTTGATCATTTATTTATACTTTTTAGTGTTAAAAGTATTTATTTTGTTTTTGTTTGTACGGTTGAACGCAATCATATGTAATATACGGTTAAACACAATCGTATGTTATACAGTTAAACGCCATCTTATGTAATACAGTTAAACACAATCGTATGTTATACAGTTAAACGCCATCTTATGTAATACAGTTAAACGCGATCTTATGTAATACATCTTTCAGCACCATGAATGACGACAGGATTAGAGAGGAGTATGTGTATATCCAAAGCCAAGTTACCAAAGATGTATGGGCTCGTTGCAGAAACTTTGTGAAGGAAATTCTGTGTCAGAAATGTTCTCCTTACGCTGCTCATATCTACGATGCAGAGGGCACGTCGAAAGCTCGCAAGTTCCCTGGTTTGTGTAAGAGATACTGCTACACCTACTTCGATGAATGCCGCAGCCTGACCAGGTTGTTGAGCCCGGGATTCGAATTAGACAACATCATCTCGTCCAGGGAAAGGTAAACATGGTATTGGCTGACATTTACGAATGACTTAATGAATGTCAATATGTTGTTTTTATTTGTTTGTTTGTTGTTGTTGTTTTTTTTTTTTTACAAAATTTGCTTTTTTTCCAAAAATGTTACCATCGAATGCTTTGAGCGGTTGAAAAAAAAATTTGGCTGTGCAACTTTAGTGCGCTTTAGTTTAGTCGTGTGCACGGTTTCGGCGAGTTTTGTGCGCGATCACACGCACGCAGCTTAGAGGGAAGCATTGAATGTCAACGGTTTATTTTCTTCTTCGATAATGATCATTTTAGTGGCCATCAGACTAGAGATTTTCCAAGTACTGACCATGCAAGTACAAGTACCCAAGGTCGAAGTACAAGCGCATGCGCTTTTTTTTTTACGTTGCAAGTAAGAGTACATCTACAAAGTACACAATGCGCCAATGTGAGTCCAAGTACTCTCAAAAATATACAGGACTAGTACTCGGGTACAAGTACATGGTAAAACAGGTACTAAGTACTCCATCTGTGGCCATTACCAGGGCCGTATTATTGCATGGTCCTGTCCGGTGATAGGTGAAGGGTGCCCTATTAGTGTAGAGGCTCTAATGCTAATTCACCAGTTAAATTCCATTCTTCAGACAGCGCCACTGGCTAATGTGCTCGCATACTATCAACCGTGGTTCAAGTACCACACAAGGTTGACTCAATGAGGGCCCGGAGTATTGAGCCACGGTGAAAGCCTGTCTTTTCTGGGGTCCACCTAACTTTTTAAAAAAATGTGTACCGGACATTTGTTGGGGAAAGTAAAAAGGCGGTTGGACATTGTGTTAGTCATGCAACAACATACAATAACTGTAAAACATAGACTTTGTAAGGGCATACCAAACTAATTTCATTTTTCGTTTTGGTTTTCGCACCCAAACACATTTATTTTGTTTGGGATGCTCTTTATAAGGTCTTCACTATTAATACGGAGTTTTCAGAGAGTTACACTTCATTTTACTACAAGCTATACAGATTAATTACTATCTTCTCATTCTGTTATGAGTCCGCTACCTTAAGCTTACTTTCTAATTCACCCACAATAACTGAGGTGGCATTGGAGTCGGAGGCACCACGGAGTGCATAGGTGATTGGCAACATCAAGATTCTTACCTAAACCTGCTCTTCACTGTTCAGTATTACTGCCTCATAGGCACCGTTACCACATCTGCCAAAACACTCTTTATAATAAATGCAATCACTGTGTGGATACGTTTGTCATTTCCTGGACTACCTGAAAGTTAAATTAAAGTGTATTTGTATTAAAACAATGAAAAAGAGATATTTTTAAAAAAAATATGTGTTCTAGCTTTTGCCAGAAGGTGTCTTTGCAAGATACAGACTACTGCTATCCAGATCTACTGACCAGTCCAGTGTTGCGCCGAAACTGGACGCTACCCTTGGCCTCGGACGGCCCTGGTTCCGGTTGCCTGTGTCTGGAAAAGATCAACAGAAATCTGGCGAACCCCTTGTGGGCTAGACACGCTGGTGACAGCACTGGGAGGCTTTTTGTGGCCGAGCAGGTCAGTTTGCCCGTAATTTTGTGTTCAACTCATCTGGTCAGTTTGCCGTAATTTTGTGTTCAACTCATCATGTCAATATGTTCGATGGTCGTGTGTTAGACTGAACAGGTCAGTATGTCCGATAGTTGTATGTTCAACTTAGAAGGTCAGTGTGTCCAACAGCTGTAACTGACTCTTATGTTTGTCAAATAGTCGTGTGCTCAGAAGTTCATTGTCTTATGTCACAAATATACAGTTTTGTCGTCTATATAGTTGATTGATTTCTGTGTTAAATATTGCAGTTAAGTACTATGGCTCTCTGCGTCTAACATGCTGTGTAATTGTTCTTTGTATTGAATATGATGAGCGTGTACAATTGTCATCTATGTTAAACATGCTGTGTACTATTGTTATCTGTGTTAACCGTGACGAGTTGTGTACAATTGTCAGTTGTGTTAAACAAGTCATGTACAAATGATGGCAATGAGTGAAAAGGCTGTTCAACTGGCAACTCGGTGAATTCAATATTTTCCCACCTTCCTCTAAAACAAAATTTATATTTTGACTCCGACAGGTAAACAGATGAAGCAAACAAATAATTATCAAACAGTTAAAATAACTGACCTAAATAAAATAATAGCTCGTCAATAAGATTAAAAAAAAATATTTATTATTATTTTTTTTTTTTTTTTTTTTTATTTTTTAAATTTTTTTTTTTTTTTTTTTTTTTTGGCCATCGGGGCAGATTAAGTGTAGAATACATCTGTTTCTATAACCTCAGCATATGAAGGGATTGTGTGGTTAGCACAACGCCCAGCCGCCTTTACTTCCCTAACTAAAGTCAGGTACCCATTTAAAGCTGGGTGGACTCGTGGGACGAATTTGAAACAAATTTCACCTGGAAAAATATCCAAGGTCCTCAACGAGGATCGAACTCAGGGCTCGTCCCACGTTTAACTCTTTGTTAACTTTTTATAATGATTCAAATGTTTATAAATTTTGATGATGTGTTTTTATTCAAATGCAGGTCTCGTTTTATTTTAATTTTTTTCTAAAAAAAAAAAAGAATAAAATCAATTTTTTTAAAATATAATTATAAAAAAGAGACTTGTTTAGAGATATATTCCAACATCTTCAACTTTTTTTTTCCACAGAAAGGTCGAGTTCATATCTATGATACGAAAAAGAAAAAATGGTATCGATCCTGCTTCATGGACATATCGAAGAGAGTAGCTGTGTCCAGCTGGGTTGGGGACGAGCGTGGTTTCTTAGGAATGGCATTTCATCCTGATTTCTCAAGCAACGGGCGATTTTTTGTGTACTACTCGGTGAAAGTGGGCCCAGACGAGCCCATCCCTCCTGACATGTCGGATTACCCGTGCGATACCAAGATCCGCATTAGCGAATTCCGGGTATCAGCAGACGATCCGGACAAAGCGGATATGAACTCGGAGCGAGTCTTGCTGGAAGTTTTGCAGCCTCATCAGAATCATAACGGAGGGGAGGTAACGTTTTTAATTTTATGATTGATGGCAAAACCGTGTTTGTGTACGAACTATCTAGATGACCGCCTAGCCGCTCCCCCCCCCCCACCTCCAGCTAACTAACCTTACAGTACCAATTCCTGTCAAAAATGATACTACAGAGGCCCCCCAACATGTACTTTGAATTCGGGCCCTTTTTTAAATCTCTGATTGGAGGCACTAACCTGAACTATAATCAAGGGAGGTTAATTGTCATAGGAGATTTCAGCTGCCGAATAGAGTTATCATGACTGTTTCACTAGTACAAATTGTCCAATGGGCATAATTTGTTTTAAATAAAAAGTCAAACGATTTTTTTTATTCGATCAGAAAGTTTATTATGTTTTTTTTTAATAGCTGGCTGACTATTGAAGTAAAATAATAATTATTTTATATATTATTAAATAATACTTATAAAGATAAATTTTTAGCAGTCTTCCGTTGAAATTAGTTGAACAACTAAATCTCCCATTTAACATATGAAAAAATGGCTACAAACTTTTAGCTTCTTGTTACATAAGCTACATTAGTGTGTCAATATATTTTGTTACAGCTGCTTTTTGGACCAGACGGTTACCTGTATATATTCATTGGCGATGGGGGAGGAGGCGGAGACCCGCTTGGTGCTGGACAAAACAAGTTTGTAAAATCATTGAACTTTTTTTTTAAATTGATTATTATTAGTAGGGTTGCCATCTTTTTTCACGGACCAACCGGGACATTTAAAAAAGACTTCTTTCTTTTCCTTCTTCCCCCCTCCTCTCCCTCCCACCCCCCCTTAACCCGTTTTTCTTTTTACCTTTTCTTTTCTATTTAGACCCCCATCTTTTCCTTCCCCCCCAAAACAACAGGGGGGGGTGAAAACAGTAATGTTAAAAAACACTTAAAATATAGTTCTGAGCTTGGTCGAGGGCACTCCCTTCTTTTTTTTAAAACTTCTCCTTGTCCTCTTTCAATGCCAACCTTCTCTTTTTTTTTTTCCTGTATTTCATAGAATGTAGATTGCATTTCCGTATCTAATTGGTCATTTATAAATCTTAGGAAACGCTAACTCTTCGGGTAAATTTTAATAAAATTTCTTTATTTTCCGCCCTAAAGTTATTAATTTTCCTTTTTTTTCCCCATGATGGTTTTTTAAAAATTGGGAGGAAAAAGGGGGGGAGAGGGGTGGGGTGTGGTTGGGGTTTGAGGGGGGTGGGGTTGTGTAGTTTCTTTAAGGATTTTTTGAAGATTGAGAGGTTGTTTAAAAAGCTTATTATGTTTTGTTTAGTTTGGAGGTTGTTTTTAGATTCCGGGGAAAAAAACCCCGATTCTTTTTTTAACAATACTTTATAATTCTCTAGGCTTTGTTAGTGGGAGTTTTTGGAAAAAAAGTATAAAATTTTTGCTAATAAATTAAAATTATGTAGGGGGTTTTAATCTAAAATGAGGGTGGAATGTGGTGGTGAGGGTGGGGGGGGTTTTTGGGGGGGTGTGGGGGGGGGTTGGGGGAGGGGGGGGGGGTGGTGGTGGGGGGGTTGGGGGGGGGGTGGGGGGGGGGAGAATTGGGGCGGTAGGGGGGGGGGGGGTGGGGGATAGGGGGGGGGGGGGGGGGGTTGGTTGGGTTGGGTGGGTTTTCTTATTTTGTGAAATATTTTAATGTTAATTCTTCTTTATTTTTTATGTGATTTTTTTACTACCTTGATTTAAACTAAACATTCCATGAACGGGCCGGGGAGGGGAGGGGAAATCCAAGCGGGGGGGACACCGGGACACACAAAGGATTATTAGCCATTTTTTCTAGTGCGTAAAAGATTGTGGACCACCGTCTACATGATCGGTCAGAATGACGATATTTAATTTTCTGTTGACGTAGCTGCCTATAGATCAGTTAAGAGTGTGTTCACATTAATAAACTAATTAAAATGTCATTGATAAAATATCGACCTGTTGATGTTTTAGTCAATATGATGATCAATCAGTCAATAACTATATTACCACCGAGAATTTTGTTATAGTATTTATAAATCTATCTGTATAATATCGGTTAGTGTGTTATATTTCACTGATAACTGTTTTGTATAGACAAAAAGACGATCTTCTAATATATTATCAATATGTTTATCAATACGTTGATCAATGTCCACTATCTATCTATATTTTAACAAATCGGTCATTATATTGATCAATGTCCACTGTCTATAGATATTTTAATAAATCGGTCAATTATCGGTCATTATACTGATCAATGTCCACTATCTATCTATATCTTAACAAATCGGTCATTATATTGATCAATGTCCACTGTCTATATATATTTTAATAAATCGGTCAATTATCGGTCATTATACTGATCAATGTCCACTATCTATCTATATCTTAACAAATCGGTCATTATGTTGATCAATGTCCACTATCTATCTATATCTTAACAAATCGGTCATTTTGTTGATCAATGTCCACTATCTATAGATATTTTAATAAATCGGTCAATTATCGGTCATTATACCGATCAGTGTCCACTATCTATATTTAACAAATCGGTCATTGTGTTGATCAATGTCCACTATTCATAGATATTTTAATAAATCGGTCATTGTGTTGATCAATGTCCACTATCTATAGATATTTTAATAATCGGTCAATTATCGGTCATTATACTAATCAATGTCCACTATCTATCTATATTTTAACAAATCGGTCATCATGTCCACTGTCGATAGATCGATCTTCAAGTAGATTGTCAATAAGTTGATCCAGGTGTCCACTGTCTATAGGTCGATGCTTCTGGGGAAAGTTCTCCGCGTTGATGTGGACTCTTCCCTGCCTTACGCCATCCCCCCAGACAACCCATTCGTCGGACAGCCGGGCAGCAGGCCGGAGATCTACGCCTACGGCGTGAGAAACATCTGGCGATGTGGAGTGGACAGAGGTCATAGAACTACTGGTACGTTGCAGCTCTCGTATGTAACAATATTGGTTTTATGTCAAATCGTTTTTTTTTTTATTTTCTAGTTTGTGTCTAGGTGTCCATTGATACATGACTAAGTTGAATCCGTGGGACGGATGGTCGAGTGGTGTAGATACTCGACTGTCGACGTGAGAGTTCTGGGCTCGAACCTCGGTGAGAACCGTGTGGAATTTTTCCAGGTGAAATTTGTTTCAAAGTCGTCCCCCCAAGTCCACCCAGCTTTAAAATGGGTACCTGAATTTAAGTTGGGGGAAGTAAAGGCGGCTGGCCGTTGTGCTAACCACACAATCCCTTCATATGCCGAGGTTATAGAAACAAATGATTCTACGCCTCATCTGCCCCGATGGCCCACTTGGGCTAAGGGTACTTTACTTACTTTTTTAAGTTGAATCCAGGTGGGCACTCTAAACCCGCGTACCACAAGGGGTACGGGAACGGTTATGCCGGGGCACGAAATGACATTTAATTTTGCCAAAACCACGTGCCCAAGCATCGCATTAGAAAGGTGAACACCGTCCATAATGAACATAAAAAAAAGGTCATTTATTCTCGAACTTACGTTGTGAGGGCTACCCGCGGACATATTTTTGAATCATTTGGGGTAGGGTCGCAAAAAAAAAAGGGTTGAGAACCACTGCTCTAGACATTAGGGGAAAAGATTCTACACTGTCTTGAATATTTTTTGTGTTCTTTCGTTATTCAATTCTAATTAGGTGAGTTCAAAGGTCGAATTCTGTGCGGTGACGTTGGACAAGACACTTACGAAGAAATCAATCTGTTGAAGAAGGGAGCTAACTACGGCTGGGATGCGAGGGAAGGATTCGCTTGTTACAATATGGAAACTTGTGGTGCTATTGGTAACTTACTGTGTTTTGCTTGTTACAATATGGAAACTTGTGGTGCTAGAGGTAACTTACTGTGTTTTGCTTGTTACAATATGGAAACTTGTGGTGCTATAGGTAACTTACTATGTTTTGCTTGTTACAATATGGAAACTTGTGGTGCTATAGGTAACTTGCTATGTTTTGCTTGTTACAATATGGAAACTTGTGGTGCTATAGGTAACTTACTATGTTTTGCTTGTTACAATATGGAAACTTGTGGTGCTAGAGGTAACTTACTATGTTTTGCTTGTTACAATATGGAAACTTGTGGTGCTAGAGGTAACTTACTATGTTTTGCTTGTTACAATATGGAAACTTGTGGTGCTAGAGGTAACTTACTATGTTTTGTTTGTTACATTGTGGAAACTTGTGGTGCTAGAGGTAACTTACTATGTTTAGCTTGTTACATTGTGAAAACTTGTGGTGCTATAGGTAACTTACTATGTTTAGCTTGTTACAATATGGAAACTTGTGGTGCTAGAGGTAACTTACTATGTTTAGCTTGTTACATTGTGGAAAGTTGTGGTGCTAGAGGTAACTTACTATGTTTTGCTTGTTACAATATGGAAATTTGTGGTGCTATAGGTAACTTACTATGTTTATCTTGTTACATTGTGGAAACTTGTGGTGCTAGAGGTAACTTACTATGTTTTGCTTGTTACAATATGGAAACTTCTGGTGCTAGAGGTAACTTACTATGTTTAGCTTGTTACATTGTGGAAAGTTGTGGTGCTAGAGGTAACTTACTATGTTTTGCTTGTTACAATATGGAAATTTGTGGTGCTATAGGTAACTTACTATGTTTATCTTGTTACATTGTGGAAACTTGTGGTGCTATAGGTAACTTACTATGTTTAGCTTGTTACATTGTGGAAACTTGTGGTGCTAGAGGTAACTTACTATGTTTAGCTTGTTACATTGTGGAAACTTGTGGTTCTATAGGTAACTTACTGTGTTTTGCTTGTTACAATATGGAAACTTGTGGTGCTAGAGGTAACTTACTATGTTTAGCTTGTTACATTGTGGAAACTTGTGGTGCTATAGGTAACTTACTATGTTTAGCTTGTTACATTGTGGAAACTTGTGGTGCTAGAGGTAACTTACTATGTTTTGCTTGTTACAATATGGAAACTTGTGGTGCTAGAGGTAACTTACTGTGTTTTGCTTGTTACAATATGGAAACTTGTGGTGCTAGAGGTAACTTACTATGTTTTGCTTGTTACAATATGGAAACTTGTGGTGCTAGAGGTAACTTACTATGTTTTGCTTGTTACATTGTGGAAACTTGTGGTGCTAGAGGTAACTTACTATGTTTAGCTTGTTACATTGTGAAAACTTGTGGTGCTATAGGTAACTTACTATGTTTAGCTTGTTACATTGTAGAAAATTGTGGTGCTAGAGGTAACTTACTATGTTTTGCTTGTTACAATATGGAAACTTGTGGTGCTAGAGGTAACTTACTGTGTTTTGCTTGTTACAATATGGAAACTTGTGGTGCTATAGGTAACTTACTATGTTTAGCTTGTTACATTGTGGAAAATTGTGGTGCTATAGGTAACTTACTATGTTTAGCTTGTTACATTGTGGAAACTTGTGGTGCTAGAGGTAACTTACTATGTTTAGCTTGTTACATTGTGGAAACTTGTGGTGCTAGAGGTAACTTACTATGTTTAGCTTGTTTCATTGTGGAAACTTGTGGTGCTAGAGGTAACTTACTATGTTTAGCTTGTTACATTGTGGAAACGTGTGGTGCTATAGGTAACTTACTATGTTTAGCTTGTTACATTGTGGAAACTTGTGGTGCTATAGGTAACTTACTATGTTTAGCTTGTTACATTGTGGAAACTTGTGGTGCTATAGGGCTATAGGCAACATACTATGTTTAGCTTGTTACATTGTGGAAACTTGTGGTGCTAGAGGTAACTTACTATGTTTAGCTTGTTACATTGTGGAAACTTGTGGTGCTAGAGATAACTTACTATGTTTAGCTTGTTACATTGTGGAAACTTGTGGTGCTAGAGGTAACTTTCTATGTTTAGCTTGTTACATTGTGGAAACTTGTGGTGCTATAGGTAACTTACTATGTTTAGCTTGTTACATTGTGGAAACTTGTGGTGCTATAGGCAACATACTATGCTTGGCAGACAATTACGCGATGTGTAGGACGCCATTAATTTGAACATGGAACAATATATGGTTGACCAGGCGTCGTAGTTGACCCGGGGTAATCCCAGCTATTGTTATTTTGCAATTATCCATCCAATCGTCTAGAAACGTCAGGAAAACAAAAAAAAATCCCGGTATGTAGCTTTACTTCAGAAAGTAAGGTGAAATAACTCACAAAATACGGAGGATGATTTCTATACTTTTACCTTCAATTCATTTATTTACTCGAACTAAACTTTAAGTACGTCCATAGAATTCAGTGGGAAATTTTGAATTTGTTATGTGCAATTCAGGAACGCGTATTATTGTTGTTTGTTTGTTTGTTTTGTTTTTTTTGCCCTTCAGTCAATTTTCATGAACTATTTTTGGCTTGCAGGATTACGGTAAGGGGCGTTTTTTCCAAACCCTACGTCACAGATTGCCTCACTAACCTCAATACCTCACGCATTTTGTACAAGTATATTTATTTCGCAGGATGTCAAAAAAAAAATAATAGTTATTTTGCATTCGGTCAAAATAGGATAAGATGGTCACAATAGGATAAGATGGTCACAATAGGATAAGATGGTCACAATAGGATAAGATGGTCACAATAGGATAAGATGGTCACCATATGATAAAATGGTCACAATAGGATAAGATGGTCACAACAGGATAAGATGGTCACTATATGATAAGATGGTCACTATAGGATAAGATGGTCACAATAGGATAAGATGGTCACAATAGGATAAGATGGTCACTATAGGATAAGATGGTCACCATATGATAAAATGGTCACAATAGGATAAGATGGTCACAACAGGATAAGATGGTCACTATAGGATAAGATGGTCACTATAGGATAAGATGGTCACCATAGATAAAACTATGTAATTATATTCAAAGAATTCCCACTGCAGTGACACTTATTTTTTTTTGTTTACTGTTTTGTGTTCAGGGCAAGAAGAGCTGCCCATTCACGCGTACAACCATACATTTGGCAAATCTGTGACTGGAGGAGTGTTTTATCGAGGATGTGAGAACCCTTCATTAGACGGCCAATACATCTACGGTGACTATGTCAGCAGGTATTCCGCTCATAACCAATTAAAATCAGTAGTCTTTAACGTCACTGTTGCCGATGCATTAGAACAGGGGTCGGCAACCTGCGGCTCGCGAGCCACATGCGGCTCTTTCGATGTCAAGTTGCGGCTCTTTCGATGCCAATTGCGGCCTAATCAAATACCATAATATTAAAGCATTAATTTTAGTGGCTCTTTAAAACCTGAGAAAAATGTAAATTATAACTTTTGGCTCTTTCGTCTCAAAGGTTGCCGACCCCAGCATTAGAACATTGTATTTGAAACACTGTATTTGAAGCATTGTATTTGAAACACTATATTTGAAGCATTGTATTTGAAACACTGTATTTGAAGCATTGTATTTGAAACACTGTATTTGAAACTCTGTATTTGTATTTACAGCCGTTTATTTTCACTGGGTGAATCTGGCGGTCAGTGGACCAATCGAGAAGTTCAACTCTGTGGGTCATCTTTATGCCAGGGCAGTCTGATTGGTTACTTACCCGATTATATCTTGTCCTTCGGTGAAGATGAAGAAGGTAGAAGAAAAAAATTATGGGAGCAAGTAAAAAGTTAACTTTGATTGTAGGTAAATCTATTTCTAACATTATTTCCAAAAACTTTTCATATTCAGTGACCTTGACATTATCTGACCATCAGGTGAAATCTACATGTTGACCAGCCAAAGTTCGTCCAGCGGGAAATGTGATGGGAAGTTGTATAAAATTGTTGACCCCTTCTCGTAAGTATCTTTCCTGTGGTTCTTATCTATCTGAAGTCTGCAGCCTTTATCTATCTGAAGACTGTGTGTGGCCCTTATCTATCTGAAGTCTGTGTCCCTTTTCTATCTGAAGTCTGTGGCCCTTATCTTTCTGAAGTCTGTGGCCCTTATCTATCTGAAATCTGTGGCCCTTATCTATCTGAAGTATGTGGCCCTTATCTATCTGAAGTCTGTGGCCCTTATCTATCTGAAGTCTGTGGCCCTTATCTTTCTGAAGTCTGTGGCCCTTATCTATCTGAAGTCTTTGCCCTTATCTATCTGAAGTCTGTGACTCTTATCTATCTGAAGTCTGTGACCCTTATCTATCTGAAGTCTGTGACCCTTATCTATCTGAATTATGTGACCCTTATCTATCTGAAGTCTGTGGCCCTTATCTATCTGAAGTCTGTGGCCCTTATCTATCTGAAGTCTGTGGCCCTCATCTATCTGAAGTCTGTGGCCCTCATCTATCTGAAGTCTGTGGCCCTCATCTATCTGAAGTCTGTGGCCCTCATCTATCTGAAGTGTGTGGCCCTCATCTATCTGAAGTCTATGGCCCTCATCTATCTGAAGTCTATGGAGATCGTACTACGAGCATTATGGACGAACGTATTTCTTTAACCGTGTTTCTGTTGTTTGAAGTATGTTATAGTATGATGTTCAGCAGAACAGTTGCTAACAAATGTTGCGCCCTGTTCATGTTACATTTTCGGCGACCTCCTCCCAATATGAAAAGTGCAAAAAATTTAACAATGGGGCCCATTCCTATTCGGCGCCCTCTGTGGCTGCAAAACCCGCAGTCCCCTTCCTAAGTTGCGGATGTTTAGCACAAGTAGAGCTGTAGAGTTATCATCGTAAAGATTGTTTTAACTTCTATACATTTATTTAGAATATGCTATCATAATGTGACTGTTGTATCGCGTTATTTTATTTATGTTCATTAATAATTTGTTTTTATTTTTTTTTAAACAATATTTAGGCGAAAAGATCCTGCCACATGTCAGTTGGATCCGACGTTGAGAAAACGGATTCGTCTTCCGCTAAGAAAACAAGTCCCGGAAAGACAAGGTCATTCCATAAAATTTTCACTTCTTTTAAATGTTAAAACTTCTACATAAATTTAGATTTTTGTTTATATAGCTATTGCTTTATTGGAGACAGGCAGTTAAAAATGACTCTTAACAAACGGCCGAAGTAGAAAATTGTACACCTTGACTTCCAGAGATAACAAAACTGTTCACAATGCAGTTCACAGGAGATTAACACTGTCTGCAACATCAAATAAAATAAAAAGATCCATCAATATCTTCCTGGGCAACGCCGGAAGTAAATGCTAGTATCTGCTAAATTTATTCAGTGAAATAGTCCACCAATATATATTTATTTATGATAATAATATTTTCAAAAGTTGATTGGCCAGCTCAGTCCGGGCCCCTAAAACTCGCCGGGCCCCTGGGCATTTGCCCCCCCTCTCGGCGGTTCTGGTTAGACCCACCATGAAGTAAGGAGTAATCTGACCTCTTGTCATGGGTATCTGGTCCAATGCAATACATTAATCTGCTTTATTGTAACCAAGCAGTTAAAGAGGGTGGTTAGAAGCCCCCACCCCATTGGCCAGATATTGTCAGGGCCAATGATCAGTTAATATTTCCATTGCGGCTAGTCATACGTTAATTCAACGGTAAATCTATTAATCTTTCATTCGTATGTGATGCTTTTAGAATAAAACTAATAAAAAAAATATTTAGGCCCTAACACAAAATAAAACACATTTTATTCATGTCCATTTTTTTTTAAAGTATCATTTAAATGAATGTTGTACACGCATCTATTTACCTTTTTATGTAACTAAACATTGAGAGATAATAAACTTAACAGTAAAAAATTATAGCTTTTTTAAAAATTTAGTACTTCAAGCATTTAACCTAATAATTTTATCCTTCCATGCAGGAGAGCCTTTTGGCAACGACAGATTTCTGTCCAGTAAAAGCTCTAAAGACATGAAATCCAGCCACCACTTGAATAGACATAATAAACTTCGACGAAGATTGCAAAACGACCAACAAAGAGATAGCCAGTTTATCTCAGAATTTTCAGGTGGTGGTATAAAGCGGAAAACTAAGAAACAAAAGAAATTCCTCAAGACTCTTAGAAAAAATGAAAATATGTGCGGTTGTTTATAATTTACAAATAATAATCAAAACAATGGAAATACTTAGCCTCTGTGTTTGTAACAATAATTCAGTTTTCTGTTATTTCGTTGGGAGCATATTATATGATTTTAAAGAATGTGAAGTCACCTTTGTCATTAACTCAATGAATGAGTAAACCTGTGTTTTTAAAAAAAAGATGGATGTACTTTAGTGTTGTTACTTCGACCTTATTTGAGCTGGGAACATTCTGTTATCAGAATGAACCACCGTAGTAACTAATAAATGCCTGTGTATGTATATAATAAATGGAAATACTACAGACGAATTAACGATTAATATACAGGATGGTCGTGATGTAAATCGCTCCACTGTCGACTTGATGGTCCCTGGTTCAATCGCCGGTGAGGGCTAAAAGATTTTTCAGGTCATGTTTGAAAGTCCCCGCCTCCATGACCATTGCATCATCGGTTATGATGGGGATGAAGGAAGTGCACCGCGAAAACCGTCCCATTCGTGGTCTATAGCAGTGCTTCTCAAACTTTTTGAAGTCACTGCCCCCTTGGAACGCCAATCAATATGTCGCGGCCCCCCTTTTTTTTTTTTTGGTTTAGATTGCTTAAATTTATAATTTTAAACTTCTATATGCAACATTTACTAGTCAATACATGCTTTTTCTAATGTAAACAATGAAAGAGTGAAAGGATGCAACATATAAAATAAACTAGATTTTATTTTAAACATATAGTAATACTATTTACATACAATACATTAGGTTAATTATATTTAATGTGTCACATTTTTAGAAATTCCGCGGCCCCCCTCCGGACAGTCCACGGCCCCCTAGGGGGCCGTGGCCTACCACTTTGAGAAGCACTGGTCTATAGGATCTAAGAGATTTCATCTCATCCTTACAGAGATTTTACACACAGACAGCCACAACAATAGATTTTGTTGGTTATACATCGTTTTTATCATATATACAGCGTTTCGATGCTCATTGAGTCATTTTGTTGTCCCATAATTTATCCATCGAATCAATGCTCGTTGTAACATGAGTAATATTTGTAACATTTTTTTTTAATTATAAACTTCGATATACTGGTAATATCATTGCAACAATAACATTCGCTCTGAATGAAACTATCCTCATAGTTTGTACAAGTTCGTCATCCGATTTCAAAGGATGTCCTTACAAATAAATACACAAGCTACTGGACTTCATTATTAGTAGCGGCCTAAGGAAAATGGGGGGGGGGGAGGCCGGGGGGCAACTGGGGCAATCGTAACCTGAAGGTGGTAAACAAAAAACAAAGTACAAATACAATTGTTCTCAGTCACTAGAAAATAGATATAGGATAAACCAAGTGCAGATGTTGGATGGCCACGAGTAGAAAGTTGTGGTGCTAACAAAAACCACATCAATGGGGGAGGAGTGCGATATTTAGCTTACACTAACGGCTCTCACCCACAACCTTCCCCCGCTTGTATGATACTATAGCCCAAGGTAGACCCCTCAGCCGGCGCCGCGCGCCGGTTACGCCGCCGAATTTTCGTCCGCCGTAAATCCGCCGAAAAATATACGGCGCGCCTCATTAGCCGCCGTATTTCGTTCGCCGTTATATTAACTGTCGCATTACTTAATCTTGTTGCACATGACCTTGCTGACCATATCAGCTCTGTCTTGAAAAGCTTTTCTGTTGATCACAAAATACTAGCTGCCATGATGGTGCTGCAATTATGATAAAGACTTCAAAGCTTTTGAAGGTTGACTCTTATCAGCACTTTACAGCACACGTATTGACCTTAATACTACCGACAGCATCAATAAAAATGAAGAATTTCAAGATCGCAATTATAGAAGACGATGCAACATTCACAAGGGATAAAGAAATGATAAAGACCCTGAAACAAGGCATGTCTTCAGTGTGTGAATTGCTTCTTGTAGATGATCAGCTCAGTGCATCAATAATGGATGCCTCTGAGAGCAGCACTAACGCCATCAATGACAGTCATAGACACAATGATAAGTCAGTGGAGGCATCATGTCCAACGCGTTGGAATTTAACATTGATGATGATTCAGGCTAAACTTGACTTGAAAAGATGATGATGATGACAAAATACGAATGATCAAGCTGTCAGCTCTCAGCCAGCTTGACCATCGATTTGCTGTAAATGATCACATTAAGCTGCATCAGCTGCTTGATCCAAATTTCAAATAATTGACCGTCAGAAGCAACCACAATTCTGGAGAACGCAATACAGTCAGCAATGGCCCGTGGATTCATCATGTCTAAAGCTGATGTATCGCATTCGCAGGTAGTCAGTGAACATGTTTCTGAAGAAACCCGATGTAAGCGATTGCGAATGGAGCTGATGAATTAGCTGAACACTGTGTTAATTTATGGCATTGAAACAGTTTTCGTTTTATTTCGCTCTCAATAGACCAGTCAGTTTGAAGTAAAATATTTTAAAATACATATACTGTGCACTATAATGAAATGTTTTTTAAACTAGCAGTTAGTACTGTTGTGTTTTGAATTTTTGAACATTTATTTCAGATGGCAGTGGAAATTGCAAATTATTTGACGGCACCTGTTGTTCAGTTTCATGATATCCTTGCTTTCTGGTGTAGCACCGTTGCATCATCCTCGTATTAACAACTTACTCAACTGGCTCGTCTTCACCTATCATCAGCATCATATGTACCAGTGGAGTGCATGTTTTCGGTTACTGGTTTGATAATGAACAGCAAACAATCAAGTCTAACAGCTGATAAACTACATCGCGTTTGTTTTATTCATGACAATTATAAACTGATATTTCAAGTGCTTATTAAGGTATTGAGAGACAGAAACTGAATGAGTGGAATGTATTCATGTACTGTATTAGTATGACAGCATATACAACTGTTTATTTCTGTTGTTTTAAATAATAAAACTTTTCCCCAAGTATTGTAAAATTGTTTTATTGCTGAAGTTTTATCAATTCAATATTGTCTAGGCGTCAGCCGAATTTTAGCCAAATATTTCGTAATCGGCCAAAAATCAGCCGAAAATCAGCCGCAAATGTCAATTTACCCAATTTATGGTCACATTCGGCTACGCCGGCTATCAGCCGAAAAATTATGTCAGCCAGCCGAAACTTAAAAAAAAATTCGGCTGGCAGGTCTAGCCCAAGGCCCACGCAAATAGCTAAGGTTGCCTCTGACAAAATAGCTGATTAGACTAAATAGGAATAAATTGACTTGTTGGCCAGAGAAAAATGAAGGGGAAAAAAGGGGGGGGGGGAGTAAGAAGCAATCGCCATCATAAACAATTCAGATCGTTTTTCATAGACTTAAAGAAAATATTTTATTGCCTTAAATTGTACATCATTGGTTGTTTGTATCCAGGGCCGGCTCTGGGCATAGGCGACATAGGCAGCTGCCTAGGGCGCCAAATTGCTAGGGGCGCCAAATTTTAGAAAAAAAAACTTTCAAAAGAAAGGGCGGGCGTCCTAATAGATGACTGCCTAGGGCGCCAAATTGCCTGGGGACGGCTCTGTTTGTATCCATTCCGAAGGTAACATGGCAGTAAGATGTGTTGTGTACAGGGAGATGTAGCTGCAATTAGGATGTGTACATCAGATGTTGCGTTCAGTAAGATGTGTACAGTTAGATGTTTAGTAAGATGTTGTGTACAGTGGTATTTCAATATAAAAGGAATATGTAACCGTCAGGCCTGAGTATGTGTATGGGGAGGGGGTGTGATCGATACACTCACTCATTATTGCTCCTTGCAGCCTCGACTACTTTGAGCAAGAAGATAAAGACTCACTGACACAAGTACGATTAGGATCGAGAGATTCCTTCACAGAGGGACCTCCCGATAGAAGTAAAACTTTAAGTAAAGCATAATTACAGAGCATCAAAAATATGACAGGCTGCAAGGAAGTGTTGGAGATTAAGAAACCTCGTTATAAACAAAGTTTTACAATAAAACCATTATTCCATTTCCCTCCTCCCCCCCCCCATGACAAAACCTCAATATATTTTTTGTTCAATTGATGGGTGCCCCGCGCAATAAAGATTATATGTCATTAAACTGTAATCATCATTTTTGCTAAGCCCCAACATTACATTAGCAAGGGCCCCCTGTGTTCCAGCGTATACAGCCCCCAAATGTATTTCAGCCTCATGCTTCTAATCTGGAATTGGGGAGAAAATGTAATTTATAATTTTGTCCTGGGGGATGGGGGGGGGGGGTTGTCCGATGGGTTTTGTCCTGGGAGAGTTTTGTCCGGATATATTAGCACTTTGCTAAGCAATAAATACAAGGAGATAAGCAAGTAAGATTTTGGCTAAACTAGTATATATATATATATATATATATATATATATATATATATATATATATATATATATATATATATATATCATTTAATAGCATTGTTTTTATATGCAAGACTTTTTTTAAAGTTCATTTATAGTTTGTTATGCATCCTATTCCAAATACAAACATCAAATGATTTTTTTTTTACTGTTGAACTGTTAGATTGTGTTGGAAAAACTAAGCCGATTCGTATGACTGGCACATCCTTTACCTGACGTTTTGGTAGAACTGGAAGGTGTTCACTTACCTCACCAGTGACCAGACCATTGACACTTAAGCTCTATTAAAAAGGGGGGGTTGGGTTGGTTTAGTTGTGTATCCTTCCAATAGTTTATACTTATTTGCACAGACTTATGCATAGATCAAATGAATTTAATATTACGAGTTTTAATTTGGCCTTGCATTTAAAACTGTAATCGCTATCAGGAAATCAATTTATATGAGTCTACATATTGCTCCATAACTTTTTAGAGCATTTTCGAAAAAAAATGCTCTATTGTCCCCGTTTTGTCTGTCTGTCAGTCTGTCCGTCATCACCCTAGATCTCAACAACCATAAGTCCTAGACCCATGATGTATATATCATTTTGTAGGTCTTGGCCTGCCAAGTAATGACTTTTTTCCATTTCGCGATCTGACCTCTCAGGGCCGTAAAAAGGGCCTTAGTAACGTTGTTTGCTATGTAAGCTATATTAATAAAGGAGCGCTATATCTCAGCAACTATAAGTCTTAGACCCATGATGTATATATCATTTTGTAGGTCTTGGCCTGCCATGTGTACATCAAAAGTTCATTTCGCGATAGGACCTCTGAGGGCCGGGCTTCAGGGCTCATAAGGGGCTTATATATTATATATACACCTTGTACGTTCAATAGCCCGTTCATTTGGTGCGAAATACTGCAGCACGTAGTTTCACCAAGATTTATTAAGAAACTCATCAAATGAAATAGTAAGCTTGTGTTCTGAGTTTAATTGAAAGTATCAGAGCTATGCAACAATTGACGGAGTTTTCGGACGATTAAATGACTATAATTTCGAATGTTTTCAATTATGAGTCCTATTTCAGTAACCACAAACCACTTGTAGTTAGATTTAAGAGAAAATATTTTTTTTTCAAATATAAAGAAACGTCTTTATAATATTTTTTTTACAGATATATGCATTACACAATTGAATTTATAAACATTTCCAAAATTTACAAATATTTACTGAAAGATAGCATACGTACTGATACATAACATGAAAATGCGCTAACACGTCCTGTGTCCAGAATGGAACAGGCTTAATTGCTTGTTTTTTTAAACTGCGTGTTAAACTATCTTAGCAGTTTGTTGTAATTACGCAATAGAAATAGGGATACTCTCTGTGTAGGTTAATATAAAAATAAAAACAAATGAAAGAAATTAGAAACCAGTGTGTGAATGAATAAAATTAAAATAGTAGGCATATACATAGATATATAAGACCTAAACCACGCCCAAGGGCCGGCCATACGAATTTCGGGGCCCAATTTAACGGATGCTTGCGAGGCCCCTCTTCTAATTTTTTTTTACGTTAACAACTACTACTATTAGTATAAATGTAAATTGCATGGCCCCTGCCAGGCGCGGGGCCCAATTTGGAGCGAACGGTCAAATCTACCTAAGACCGGCCCTGACTGTGCCCTACAATGTGTGTGCCTTTAAGTTGTAAACAATTAGTCAGTTAAATTTTTAACGAAGAAAAGAAAACCAACTTAATTTCTTTACAAAGAACAAATAGAGAATATGCACAGAATTTGCTCCCTTCCCCCTCTCTCGCTTAACTCTCTCAGTCATAACTGCGGGCTGAGGCTTAGTCTCTTAGAACCCATGAGATCAAACTCGCTGTGTCCCTCAACATCTGGGAACTGCCATAAAGATCAATGGCCAGCAAGCTACCCGACTGGTCCACACTGTGCTGTGATCCGCTAGCCTGGGGCACTCAAAAAGCACATGATCCACGGTTTCCTCCACTTCTCTGCAGTGTCGGCAAAGTGGGGTCGACATTGTGACTCCCTTCCCTACCTCTCACACTCATGCTAATTCCACTCGGGTATGTGCTCATCGAGAAGCCAACGACGAGTAGTGGTGAGATGGGCCAGACTAGAGCCTGTTGCAGGGTCGTTCTTAGGTAACCCTTGTGGCTTAATGGCAGAGAGAGGGAGAGATACCTAGGAGCCCTCGGGAAAGTAACTATCGGGGGCCCTGAAATCATTATATCCTACAGGAAGTGATCCCAAGGGCAGTTGGGTGGGGAGGGGGTTCACCAAGTTTGCTTATCCATAAACACGTCTAATTGCCCTGTTCAGAACGACCCTGTTCAAGACAACAGAAATGTCACTTCAATGTATGATGTTAGTTAAACATGATTAATTGTTTACTTAAACTTATTAATTGTTTATTTAATATGCATTTACTATTTCACACGTAGCCTTTTAATCGGGTTTCATAACTTCTTTCATTGTTTTAAACTTTATCTGTTTATGAAACCACATAAAATTTAATTTTAATGGCACTTTTCTTTCGATCGGAAAAGTGCCGAAGTTTATTGAATATATCATCTCTCACCATGCAGCAACCATTCGAGTCGGTAGCATTATGGAGAAGCCATGTTCGATATCAAAGTATGAGAGTTTGGTTCATCGAACGATAAAATGTTTACTTGCTTTGATAGCACAACAATATTTGAAGAGTGATCATCACACATTGCACATTGACACCAATTTATAAGACCACTCGCTTTTAAAAACCACTCTTTGCCATTCTATCTTTCATAGTGCAGTCTTTAAAGAATCATTAGAAAGAAGGCTAAAATAAACGCTCCTTAATATATGTATGGAACTTATTATATAATGTATGCATTTAAAGATTTAATGGTGTTTGTATTAAGACGTTTTTTTTTTGTTGAAAGGGTCAGTTAAAAAACATTGTGAACGTTTGCTAAAAACGAAAGTAGAACTTCGTCAGCTGGTATATCCCAGCATCCTGAAAGGACATGACGTCATGCAGCAAAACATTTGGGACATGTAAAGAAGGATTGCTCTCTTCATACCTAGTTCTAGGCAACCTTTATACATGGCAGATTGGTTTGTAATCGAGCAATATTACAAACCATAGCTTTTCTAAGCAATACTGGCATCGTCGTCCGATTCAGAAGACGGTGGTGTTTCGCCCCCACCGCTTAAAAAATTGCGATTTTCACTCACGAATATGCAGACCAATGGCTGTTCACAACATAACGGGACGACAGAGGCTTTTGACTCACACTCTTTACGAAATCCCCCGTCTACTTCGAACGGAGAATTGACTGCAAACGGTACAATGGTTGACCAGAACAACAAAAACTTGTCGAGGACTGACCAGGATATAGTGAGGTTAATTGGACAACATTTACGGGGCTTGGGATTCAAGTGAGGCCAATTCTTTGTTCTCCTATAAATGCCCCCCCCCCTTTTTTTTTGTTTGTTTGTATTTGATATTTTATTCGTTTGCAAATTATTTGTTCATCCAATAAGATTGAAATTTTTTTCAACAAATATTGCATTTATTATAAAGTTTACGACTTATGTGAGAAGTAAATAAAATCATAAATGCAGATTTAAAAATGGAGTTGTATGTTTCTTCAAATATAACACATATACTTGACTTGTATAACTCAACACAGTGATGGTGAAATTTTGTAAGGATATATTTTCTAGCACAGCTTTCTCTAGGTTTCGCAGATTAATTAAAATTAATCACTGGCTTGTGGCAATCACAAATCGTTTAAATTTTCATCTGGCGGACTGCAGACCCTTGTTTGAGAAACACTGATATATTTTATTTGTTTGAAAATATTTTTATTAATAATAAAATAGAATCATCTGAACTTAAAATATCTGACCATTATTAGTTCTGGCTAATGAGTGACAGTGTTTGTACACCTTTTTTTTTTTACAGTCAGACTGCTGAGCAGTTGATTGCAGAGTCAGGTTGTGCTCTAGAGCACCCTACAGCTGCAAAATTCAGAGTTCATGTTATGGAAGGTGAATGGGAAAAGGTTTGCTGAATTTTCTACAATTTTAGTAACTTTAAAAAAATTACACTTTAAACTTTCAGTTCAGTTGAGCACTTTTTTGTATGTTGCTAATGTTTGATATTTTAAACGGTCTTCTAGTTAAATTTTATATTTCAAATTTGCATTATTTAAATCATATTCTTGTTTGATAGTACGTTCAAATGTTAATTTAAATTATGTTCTAGCTTATTATATATTTCCAATATTTTTTAAATTAGTATTCTAGCTTAATTAACTCAATAGTTGATTTATTTTTTATGAGCAGTTTATTTATAATTTATTATTAAAAGTATTCTATATATCTGTTTTTTATGTGCTTATTTTTAGAATTCTTTTATTTCAGACTGAAGAAGATCTTCATGAATTGGAATCCCTTGTTAAAGGAGGAAAGGGAGATATAATTGTAAGAAATTTAGATGAATGTTAAAAAATTTCCCAAATCTCTATATGTATGTATGCCTTTCTATGTTACACACAAAAGCATTTTTATGTCCTGATGAAATTGTAGTGCTAAAAATACACTTCCTCCATGTAAGAGGGTTTAGTAAGTATATATTTTCATAATTAGACCAAGTTATTTATCAAAGAATGTACACAGCTGTTTTTTTCTCTATCTTCTTTGTATACTATAATTTATTCATGAAGAAAAAAATGTTTTTTTAACCAGTTGTACTCCATAGAAAAGATGCTATTTACACAAAAAGTGCTAATCTAGACACATTTAGATTAAGGCAGTAATACTGTCCTCACAATACACCAGAATTCAGCCTTCATTATCAATCTCAAAATAATACACTTTAGCAGACATACACATTTTTTATAATTTTATCTTAATAAAGTATTTTTTTTTATTTTAACAATGTGAAAGACATTTATGAGTTGATGGGTAAAATGTGGGAATCAACATTCAAGACTGCTAAGCTTATTGTCAACTAAATGTTGCTTGAGAGTATGGTCACCGGTAATACAGCAAACAAGTACATTTAGTTTTCTCTTTGTCTCTATACTCCATTTTTTTTTATTCCTCAGAAAATGAAGTTTCTACTTTTAGAACAGAAGTACCTTGAATTGCTTGAAGATGGGATTCCGCTTAAAGCATTGGAATGCTTAAGACATGAACTAACACCTTTAAAATTTAACACAGAAAGAGTTCATGTTCTTAGCACGTAAGAGCTTTATCTTTTTTTTTTTATTATATTGTATAGCTCACATATTTTATGTTATTTTTGTTTCAGTAAAACATTTAAATCACTAATGTTTATGGGTTTTTTTTGTTTTTTTTTCAAATAAAAGCTACATGATGTGTAGCAGTGCTGCAGAACTCAGAGAAAGTTCTCACTGGGATGGCAAAGGCCCAATCAGCCGGCAGAAGCTTATTGAGCACCTTCAAGGTTTTTATTCAAATTTTTCTATGTATGCATATAGTTCAGGAGTTTCCAGACATTTACGATTCCAGACCCTTTATGAAAATTTTACCTTTTTTTTAATGACCGGTCTGTAAAGATAAACTTATTACAATACAGGCATATCAGATTTGTTCATGACTCAGCTATCACAGGATCATGAACAACACTGGGAATCACTGGTCTAGTTTTTTTATAACAAAAAACACAAAGTTGGGATAAATCATTGTAATCAGAAAGATTTGGACTTGTTGGGTTATTGGAATAAGAAGGGCTTTGTATCCAGTTTCTAATTTCTTGTCTGATTCATTGAATTTTAATCTACCCTGTTTTTGAGAATTGCATAAGGTCTGTTATTTTATATATTAGCAATAGAATCAGAAAGTATAGTTTAGAGAAGATTTGGTAATTGTTTTAGAATCTACTAAAATTTGTCCCATTTCAAAATTTGAAAATAGCAAACAAAATTAATAAAAATTCTACACTTTGTAGTTAGATTATTCTTTTATATCTTTTTTTACTTAATTTTTTTTTCCTATCTTTTGTTCACAGAATTCCTTCCTCCATCCATCATGCTCCCCCCTCGCCGTTTGTTCACACTTCTAAGTCAGGCAGTGGAACAACAGAAAGAGAAATGTCCTTATCATAATACACAATTAGATTCTGATCTCTCTTCTATATCTCTGCTCATGGATCATATATGTACCAAGTATGTGTGACTTAAAACTTTCTAGCTCCGTGCAAGGATTTTTACAATATTAATAAATTCATACTGAATTATCTTGATAAATTGATAGTCTTCAAATTTATTTAGTTTTTGTGTTGTTGTTTTTTTTTGTTGTTGCTGGGTTTTTTTTGTACAACGTTTTGTTAATCTTTTTTTTAAGAGAGCAATTTCCAAATGTTACAACTCAAGTTTTAGATCATCAAGATGAAGTTTGGCATTGTCAGTTTTCACCAGATGGAACCAGACTAGCAACTGGTTCTAAAGATAATAAATTGATTATTTGGGAAGTTGATACAGTAAGTTAATGACAATGTTGTCTCGATAAAATGGGCTACGACTAAAAAATTGTTGAAGTAAATCTGTTGTTTACTCTTTTTTTTTTTATTTAGACATTTTTTCACCGTTGACAAATTTTGAATATGATTTTAATTATATTAAAACAGGCTTATTTTGAGGTGAAAAATCCACGGACTTTGGATGAGCACAAATTTGGTGTGGGCTATGTGACTTGGTGTCCAGATAATGTCCACATTCTTGTTTGT
The DNA here is from genome assembly GCA_021962125.1 of Bulinus truncatus. Taxonomy (NCBI): domain Eukaryota; kingdom Metazoa; phylum Mollusca; class Gastropoda; family Planorbidae; genus Bulinus; species Bulinus truncatus. The sequence goes on from JAGDYQ010000039.1 coordinate 6,472,681, forward strand.
GGACCTGACGAAACAAATGAAGTTTTTATATACAATGCAGTGGTAAGTTTTTTTTCACACTATAATGTCTTAAAATGGATGTGATATATTTACCTGCCATAAAAAATATTTTCTGTTAAATTATTTTTAAAATAATTTTTTTTTTAAGAGATACTATAGTACATTTATGATAAATAATTTAGTGATATTGTCTAAAATCAGACAATAAATTTGAGAAATTACACTCCATTAATGAGTTTGGGAGACATTGTTTGAGTCCACTCAGTTTAATGAGGATAACTTACATTAGTCGGGTAACGTAAAGGCAGCTAGACATATGGCTATAGTAACACAATCCTTTAGTAAATGGCTACAAGAAACAAATGAATTCAATCTCACCTGACCTTATGGTCAGTATATCTCTTTAATGCATATTAACCACTTGAATTACACTATTCCAATATAAACAACAATAGTTTTGTTAATCATTAACATTTTACAGGTAAGAATTAATTCATAGACATAATTGTCATTCTTTAGCCATTCTTTTTTTTTTCCTTCAAATGTTTTTTTCTTCTTTAGACAGGAGAAGTTCGACAAAAGATCCACCAAAACACAGATGACAGTTTAACCTATGCAGCCTGGATGCCGGATGGACGGAAGCTTGTAGTTGGTGGAGTCAGGGGACAGTTTTATTATTGTGTATGTGGTTGAGAGCAAGTTATGAAATCCGATTTACGTGGGAAAATCTCAACAAACAAGTTCAGAGATTAAAAAGATTAAACTAATTTTTTACATACACAGATTTTAAATATCATACTATTTTCTTTTTTATTAAAGCAATTGTAAAACTAAATATTTTTTTAAAGTTTAATCATTTTAAAAAATAATTTAAAAACAGCATTAAATCTGATTTGCATAGAAAAAATGTTTTTATATATCTGTCCTTCCTTTCATTTATTGGTCGACAGTAGATTTCATGTATATCACTTTGGATTTTTATAATTCTTTTTCACCCAAAAGTTAAAATATGGCTTATCCTGTATGCAGGACATCGATGGTAATGTCATTGACACATGGGAAGGCATAAGAGTTCAGGGTCTTGCTGCTCTGGATGACAAAGTGGCGCTGGCTGCAGATACACACAATCGTATTCGAGGATACAATTTTGATACACTTCAAGACTTTCCCATGTAAGTATTTATTTGTGTAGCTCTCCATGTTTTATTTTTAAACCTGGTTTTTGATAACATTGTTTCATAGAATTATAGACAACAAATACGTCTGTATGTATAAGTTTTCTGTAGGGTTATTTTTATTATTTTTGTCGTTTATTAAAACTTTTGTTACAAAGATATAACTTTAGCATCTGTGATAACTAATTTTAAATAAAAGTAAAAGCCTTAAAGAAATTTTACATTATATTATCATTAATTTTGATTATTCAAATCCATTTCTGATTGTCGCTCCTAAACTATTTTATTTTCTATCCAGCTTACAAGAAGATCACCCTATAATGACATTTGTTATAGATGACAAAAAAGAATCTATTTTAGTCAATGTTGCATCTCAGGTGAGTATAGATGATTACTTCGGATTTTTTTTTTTTTGTCTTATAATAACATCTCACAGATGGATAATAAAGTTTACTAGCTCGATAGATTTGAAACAGACTTTGCTATAATGAACTTTTGGACTTTCTCTGTTTTTGAACTTAAAAATCGCTGTAAATTAACTGTAATTAACTATCTTTAACAATTACAATCCAAAGATTAAATGGTTAAGTTTTTTTTTAGTTTTTTGCATAATTTATTATTATAATTCAGATATTTTTCAAAAGTCCCGTAAAATTATTTTAAAGCATACGATTGTTTCTTTTAAATGAAATTTGTGTTTGTACTGTATTCAGGGATCTCATCTATGGGATCTAAAAGATAAAGTTCTCCTCCGCAAATTTCATGGACAAACTCAGGCATTCTTCACCATTTACTCTTGTTTTGGTGGGCTCAACCAAGACTATGTAGCCAGTGGAAGTGAAGGTGAGTTAGGCCATCTTTCTGTTCTATTTGTTTCTCAAAGAGTTTTAGCTGCTGGGGGAATTAATTGATATTGTTTAGACTTTACGTACTTTGTAGTTTGGGCCATTAGACAGTTAAGTCAACACTGGGTGCTTTAGTTGAGATACTGAATATGTTTTTTTGAATCCAATGAAAAAGACACACACAAAAAAGAAACTAACTCACAGAAGTAAATGTTTGAAAGTTGGCAGTAGAAAAAAAAACTATATTATATTGTCAAAAAAAAACGTTTTTCATCTGATAGTTAAAGGGGTAATATCACAACATAGGGACTATTAGTACAAAAGTAATTAGTAGAAATACACTTAACTGCATTTCGTCTGATAATTTAATAGGTCTCTTAGTTATCCTATAGTACTTAGTCATGGTTTGCACTTGACTATCAAAAAACTGAGTTCCAAGCTCATGTTCCAATTTTGGGTGACATTTGTCAGTCCACTGAACTCTAAAAAAGAGTACAGATACTTCTTAATGAAACTAAAGGTTGCTAAACCTTATGGTAGTCACAAAATCCCCTGATGTGTTAAAGTTGTGGCTGAGCATAAGGTTGATTAGAGCAACATCCCCCCCCCCTTTTTTTTTTTTATTAAAAATACCATACATAGCCACACCATAGATATTTTAATGTGAATCTGTGAATAAAAGTAGTGAAATGATAGAAAAAAACTGATCCAGTGGACGGCTCACTGAACTCAAAAGAGCTGCATTCTGACACCCTTCTTACAGTACATCTGCCCAATAGACCTCACAGCACTTTAAGGGATTTTTACTTTTTGCAGAGTCATAGGTCTAGTACATATAAAGTTTTACTTTAAATTTCAGATCACAAGGTATTTATATGGCACAAACGTCGGGAGACGCCTGTAGCTGTACTGGAAGGTCACAGAATGACAGTGAACTGCGTTCACTGGAACCCTACAGAACCCAGCATGCTTGCCAGTGCATCAGATGATGCAACGGTTAGGATCTGGGGCCCAAAGCATAGATTAGAAAAAAGAAGAAAAGGTTGGTAAATATCCAGTCTTGAGTTAATTTTCTTGAATTCAAGATGTTTGCAGTTTAGATGACATGAAATTGTGGGCTTTTTTTTAAAACAAAGTGAAATATTTTTTGTTACTTTGGTCCACTGTACTGTAGAACCACCCATTATTTATTTATATCGCTAACTTTGTTCAAAAAATTTAAGTCAAGACATATTCCTGTGATAAACCTCACTTTGATTTAATTTCTAATTAACATCGCAGCTAATAATTTTAAATGTATTCATCCCATTTAATCATTAAAAAATGTTTTATTTTTAGAAAGTTTGACCAGCTCAGGACGCAGTTCTCCCGTATGACGATTCACCAAGCCGCCAGTAGATGTCATCTCTCCACCATCATCGCCACCACCGCTACCATAACTTTTTTTTTTTCCCTGTCAATGTTCTCAGTGAAGAGCCTTTGTCAAAGCACTTTGTACAGACAACAAAATATTTTATTATGGGATCAATCCATTTTGTATTTTTCTTGAATGATAAAATGTTTTGAAACAACTAATATCTGAATAACTTAGGTGTTTTTATTTCTTCAAGGTTTGGTTAACTTATTGAATTCAAGATTGATAACTGGATCCTTCTTGTGAAATCTAGTTTTAACATAATACTAAAAACTGTTATGAAGTCTTTCCATGGGTGACTAGTAACGCCATCATGTTTATTGCTTTTTTTTTTTTTTTCCATTAGATATTTTGACGAAGAAAAAAAAACAACCAACAATTGAAAATGAAAATGTTTTCACATTTTTCGTCACTCCATAAGTTGGTTTGTGATATGCAAAGCTAACCGACAAAGTCTCCTGTTTTATAATGCAATTATGTGATGTTTTTATATAAAAGGCATAACATTTTTGTGTGAGGACATTAATCCCTGAATACAAACAGTCTAATTGTGAAATTGTGTTTTTTTTTTTTTTTATTAGATGGCTATTGATTTTTATGTGTTGAAAGTTATGATATTGACATGCTTCATGTAAGTTTTTTTTTGAGATTGTATATAACAATGTTATAAGATATTTTTATGACATAAAAAAAAAAAAATACACGTGTCTGATGTTGTAAATGAATGTCTTAAAAATTTTGCAAAATCTATTTTTCTTTCTCTCTGTCTAAATTCAAATGATGCCTACGCTACTAAGTAATATTGCAGAAACACCTTTATGAACCTTTTTTTTTTTACGGCTCTGCAGAACAGTTTTCCACTAGACCTTAATATTCTGGATGACTAATAAGTAAAAATAATTATTCTATTTTTAAGCTTTTGATTTTATTTTTCTGCCAGTTACAGCAGACAAGCTCTGTCTACTTTTCTTCATTTTTTTTCCTCTCTTGTGGAAGAGTAGCTTTGTTTAACTTGTTTCTGCTATCTTTTTAAAATTCTTTCTTCACAGGATGAATAACTGAAATATTTTAATGGACTGGTATGTTTTTTTATTATTTGCTGTCTGAGATAAATTGTATGCTGATGTTAAATGTTATTTTCAAATTAGCACAGCACGAAAAAAAAAAGTTATAAAAAGTAAAAATCTGTGCATAGAAATAATAAAAATGTATGTTTTTGTGCGATTTAAAGTCTTTCTTCTATGAGGAAAATAATTTTCAAATTTATTTTTTTTCATTAAATGATGGGGGGCTTACTTATTTTATTTCTCCTCAATAACAGCATGTAGTGCTTGATTCATTCTTTTTTTTTAAAGTGTCTATCTGAATATCTGCCTGACTGAGATCATGACATTAAATTTTTCAGCACTGACAGAACAGTCTTTAAATCGTTTACAAATTGATGTTTTGCAACATGAGCTTTACAAAATTAATAGCCATCTCCGAGATAAGAGTTTTTAAATGGGTTTTTCTTTATATTAAAACTTAAGTAATGTTTATTTATTTTACTAAACCATATTTTTAAACTCTTTATTATGTAATTCATTTTGATCTTGGTAAAAAAAATAAAAAGTTTGTAAAAAGACAGGACTGCTATACTGTAAAATTCCAGCACTGTCATTATCAGAGTGTTTGATATCATTTTTTTCATGTATTGATTCATTGGATGTTTTCTGTCACCAATGTTAATTATTTAGAATGCAGACGCGGAGCCTGTAATTAAACAGAAGTTTAATATACATGTATAAAGCACGAGTTTTTATCAACTGTGAAGACTTTGGGGACCTTAATGAATCAGATACATTTTACTTAAAGCCTAAAATAAAAGCTTAATAGTTTTGAACAGCTGTAATTATAATTTTTGTATTTCAATTCTGTAAGAGTGGTCCTTGAAACTTTTTCCTATTTAAAGTTACACAGCTTATAAATTAAGAGATCGAATATACATGTGATATTGGTGTTCGGCTGTTCTCATCCATTGTAGATTCTATGATCCTGGGTCATGCTGTCTGGTGTTGTTTTTAATGTGTAATGATTTATTCTGATCTGATTTTCTTGTATAATTGCTGTTAATGTGTTAGCTGGTGTTGATGACGTAGTGTCCATTCATCATCACACGACTTCATCAACCATTTATCTTACATAGACCGTTTTATATTATACTGCCGAAATTACTCCCCTCACCTCCCCAAAATATTTCAGTCAGTAAAAAATTAAATTATGCAAACTGGAACTTGTTCAAATTTTATGATTTCCCATAATTAAAAAATAGGAACTTCATTTAAAAATCTCTTTAACGAGTGCCTTATGTGCTTATGTTTTTTTGTTTTGTTTTTTTTTCATTTCAGTTTTTTTTTTTTAAATTGCTACTCATGAGTTCTCCTGAGCACCTATACTTCTGAGAACAACGATCAGCTAAAATATTTTAGATTACGGCAATAAATGAGTCAGATTTTTAAACTTTGTTGCTTTTTTTTAATACTCACCTTTTTTTTTTTCTCTTTTTGAAATATTTTTTATATTAAAGAGCAGAATGTATATTATGTTAGCTAGCAAGTTTTCTTCCAATGTTTTAGTTCTATTTCTATTTACATCTGTTTAAATAAGGATGATAGTTGAGAAATTACATATAATAGTATCCAAGAACTTCAGCTAATCACTCGCCAGATAAGCAGTCATAAAATTAGTTTTTGGCGCTAATTCAAATAAAAATTGATCAGGTTCATATTATGGCTCATGGTGAGATCAATAGTAGTTGAAAGTGGCAATAATTAAGCCAAACTATCACTTAACTATAAATTATTTTAATTGCATGTGGAGGTCTAGAATAAAAACATCCAGAACAACTGTTACATGTTCTTCTCTAAATTTTAATTTTGTAGAATTTCCTTACAAGGTATAACACTAGGTTAAGAGATATTTTATCAATCATTACGATTTACATAAGCCATTACAAAATAGATTGTCTTAACAATATATACATTCCATCTGTTTTTCTTGATTTGAGCCTTAAATTAACTTCTAGTTGTAGCATTTTATTTTTTTATTTTTATTTTTTTTTAACTTTGGAAACCAATGTATTTCTGTTAAGTCAAAATCTTAGGTAATTTTTTTTTTCCACAACATAGCTACATACCAAATGAGAGGAGCCATTGGTGGATAAAAAATTCCAGAAGTTTGGAGAATACCACTTAATGAGGCAATAATGAATATTTCACTTAACTGTAAGATGTTTATAATTTGTTCTATTTGCGTGGTCCACTTCAAAGTGGTTGTTATAAAAGTGTACAATTCTCAAAACATTGAATGCTTGCTTTTATTTCATTGTCCATGTAGCTAAGAATGTGCAGTTCATATTTTTTTTAAAGTATTTCCGGCAGTCTGCATTTAGAACACTCAATTTGTTCAAAGGTTTTTTTTTTAACTAACAGTCATGGGATTATTCATCATATATAAGAATCAGAAATATCTGAACTTTTTTTTAAGAGTATCGGAATTTTGACTGAATTTCTAATATCACAAACAATTCATTGAACCCCCAGTCTTAGCTGTTTCAGACCATCATATTAAGTGTCAGCTCTGTATATCAGAATCAGACAAATCTGTAATTGTATCAGAATCTGTAAAAATTTAGTAATGGTCCCATCACAAATAAATAAAACTTATCAATCAATTTGTCAAAGATATTTTCATTTTAAAGTAAATTTATCATTTACATTTTTTTAATTTATGCTTTTATTTGAGCATGAGAAACATTTTATAAATGTGTGAAAAATAAGTACTTTATCAGCAGCTAACTGTAATACATGAGAGTGTGGAATCAGAATATTCTGCTTTTTTTTTAGAAATATTTAAATAAGAATGATACACCGTGCTGTTTTTTGTAGGGTTAGTAATTTGAAGATAGATTTACTTCCTTCAGATAAAAAAAATTACTTGGACTGATACCTCAATGTCTGTAAATGTCTGTAAGTATATATTTCATTGTGCTAGAGTAATGATTATGTCATTGTTGGTTTAGATCGATTTTGGACGAAATAGACATTAGAATGTGCATGCTTTATCTTTAATTTTTGTCTGAGCTTTTAAATGAGTGGTTTATGTATTTCCCATTTTTGATTTTACTATAAGATAAATGCCTTTAACCATAAAAAAAAATAAACTAATAAAAAAGTAATCATTGATGGCCCTTCTCTCTTTTTCTATAATCTTTTAATTGACTTCACTTTCTGTCAGTTTGTTTATAAACTCCAACTTACACCTGTTCTTATTTAGTGAGAAGGCTCAAGTTTGGCGCCATTGTAGATTGTACATGACTACATAATTTTAATAAAAAAAAGTGTTTGAATTCTTTTTAGTATAATCACACACACAAAAAAAAGCATAGCACCAGTGCATACGTTTGCAAAATATCGAAGCATTTTTTTCCCGTCTTGTATAGTATTTGGAAAACAATGAATTTAAGTGTGCAAAAACAATTAAAAGCACCACCCAAAACAAAAGTATAGAATCATTCATAAAGTAATTAATCCAAATTAAATGTGGCTTAGGCAAATAAGTTATGAGTTGAGATTTGCATAAATTATAAATAATTGTTATAACACGTAACCAAGTTTCAAAAAGATGTTACGTTTTTTTTTATTTTTCATAAAATTGTTATAATTAAAATATATGAAATGACAATATTGAAATTAAGTACAATAAAAATCAGTGGATACTAACTACTTTAAACACAGTGTATTAACTCTTCCATACATAGGTAAAATGTAACAGCAAATTTCATTCAAACAAATGCTTATAACCTAAAGAATTAACGGAGTCAAGTATTAATTATTTTGATGACCACAAAGCAAACTAAAGATATAAATCACTACAGTTAGTATTTTTTCCCCACATCTATATATAACACTGCATTCAGTTAAGAAATTTCCCCCCACATCTATTCTTTGAACAATTTCAAGAGCACAATTTATAATAAAAGGTAAGTGAAAAGCAGCCCCGAAGGGGGCTGGGCCCCTGCGTTTTGTCTGGGCCCCTCTGCTTGTTTTCTCTACTTAGTAACATTTATTTTTCCTGCCCACCCCCCACTGCTATTGGCCTGGCCCCTGCTGTAGAATTTTCACGCTAAGGGGCTGGGGATAGGCATCTTTTTTTATAGAAAATTACCCAACAGAAACAAAACATTCTGAAGCAATTAAAGCATTTTTTTTTATCCAATGCTAATAATTCAACTTGTATACATGTACAAAGATAACGTACCAACAAAAAAAAAACATTTCCACACATAAATTTATCAAGAAAAAAATGTTAATGAGAGAGGAACTGGAACAATACTGAAATTTGCAGGCTTTATGTTTCACTCGTTTCTAATATACAGAAAAAAAATGTAAACATAGTATCCTGATAAAAACAGTGAAATGACCATAAAATTATAAGGTGTTTGTTTTGGCTAATGGTTTTAAAAAAAAAAAAAAATTATACTCCATAAAACTTTCAGTTCATAAGGATCATATTTAGCCTAGTGGGACGGATGGCCGAGTGGTGTAGTTACTCGACTGTCGACCTGAGAGTCCTGGGTTCGATCCTCTGTGAGAACCATGGGAATTTTTCCAGGTGAAATTTGTTACGTAGTCGTCCCACAAGTCCACCCAGCTTTAAATGGGTACCTGACTTAAGTTGGGGAAGTAATGGTGGATGGGCGTTGTGCTAACCACACAACCCCTTTATATGCCGAGGTTATAGAAACAGATGAATTCTACACTTCGTCTGCCCCGATGGCCCTTTAGGGCTAAGGGAACTTTACTTACTATATTTAGCCTAAAATCTTTCATTTAGGTGTTGACTTACAAAGTATGAGAAAAAAAATTTAGAAATCTTTTAATAAAAAAAAAAAACCCAGTCAAGCAGCAATCAATCATTTATACCAAACTTTACATGTTAGGCCGAGATTTTGAGATTATTTTCATTAAATGGGTGTACAGATCAAAATGACTTCTTCACAGAAGGGTATAATGTATAAAACACACTAATTAATTGCACAGAATATTATTATAAAATCCACTACAAAAAAGTAAAATCTTAATTTACAACATACATTAATAATGCAGTATAATGCAGTAAATTTTCTGTAATAAAAAAAACAACCACCCTTGAGCAATGCATTAATATCCTTGAACCAAAGAGTAAATCATCCTGAAACAAAAATAAAAAAAAAAAGATTCAAATTTTATTTTTTGTTGTAAAAAACACAAATAAGATTTATTTTAAGATTCTGGCTTTAAAAGAAGTGAGAAAGAAAGCTTAAATGCCTGCTAACAATGGGTTAACTTAATAATTTTAAAGTTTACTTTTAAATATTTAAAATAAAAAATACTTCAAATAAGAAATGTTTTTCATGACCAGAATAATTCCAGTGGATATATGGATATTTCAATCTCTTTTACCCCTCTGTCAGATGCAACACTTCTAAATATTGAATTTAATTTACAAATCATCTGCCACCAATATTTCACTGATATATATAATTTGTGAGTAATGGTTGCACATGGATATAATAAAACATTTACATACCAGTAGAGAAATACAAAGAAAAATATCAAATGGAAGCCAAGGCGTATTAAACTCTCTCTCATGTACGTTTTCAAATGTTTCTGGTTGTGAATTTCTGTTGGATCGAACACCCCGATATTTCCTGAAGGTTTCTTCACATACCTGATGATAGAAAAAAAAAAGCACAAAATTTTCATTAATTTAAAAAAAAATGTTTCTGGTGCACCAAAAAATGTTAGCTACAAAGCTATTAATCTTAAGCAGTACACAAGAAAAACTAACTTGTAAATCAGCCAAGCACCCAACGGACTGTACAGAAGAAATAAAAACCAATGTCCACAAAGCAGTAACAACAGTGAGAGAAAATTGTGACTTATCAACTCCAAAATAATCCACTGAAACATAAATAAGCAAAATAAGTATGCTTGATATAAAATGTAACATTAAACAATTCAAAGTTAACTGAAAAGAAATATTTCTTTGTACTTACCTTTCAAATATAATATTAAAGGTAAGTAAGATTTACATGGATAAAAAAAACAAGCAATTAAGCCTGTTCCATTCTGGACACAGGACGTGTTAAACGCATTTTCATGTTATGTATCAATACGTTTGTTAGCTTTCAGTAAATATTTGTAAATTTTGGAAATGTTTATAAATTCAATTGTGTAATGCATATATCTGTAAAAAAAATATTATAAAGACGTTTCTTTATATTTGTTTTTAAAAAAATTATTGTGGTTTTTTTTTCTCTGGGGGGGGGGGGGGGGGGGGGAGGGGGGGAATTATGGTACTTAAGGGGGGGGGGGGTGTTAGCTGGTTTAGCATTAAAGGCTTAGAAATCAAACCTGTTTGAATCTGAGATTTCTATCTTTCACAGAGATTGAAAGATGTGGTACCAAAACTGATCTAGATCAAGTGGGGTTTTAGTGAGTTATTTATAAGCTGTGACACACAGAGCATTGGTTTTCTTAAGGGGTCATTTAAAGGATGAGTGCTTTTATGGCCCTTATAAATAATAGGGCTGTAAATTTAGATGTGAGAAGGGGATGCTGATGCTGTTAACTAAAGACAAATCCCAAAATTTTCAAAGGGTAGAGTGCTGATCAGAATTCCCTTCACCATATCTTCTTATAGTTTTCCAACTTCTCCCTAGTTTAAGAATTTTGACTGATTATCTTTCTTGTTTTCAGCGATTTAGGAAAAAGAGCTCATATTCCTTAATTATCTACATTTTTAAAAGCCTTACAAGCAGTCATATAAAAGAAACAAGACCACGTCTAAATTTTTTTTTTTGGCACTGAAGTCTTCCAATTTTGTTATTTTTGAATGTTAAAAAGTTTTGATTACTTGTTTGGTGTTTATTTCTGGAATATATTCAGCCATTGTTTGTAGTTATGCTAGCATGTACAATTTATGAGATCTCTTCAAAAATTATGTAGTCATTAGTGAGTGATATGACAGGAATAATTAGTGTCCAAGAAAAGGGTAACTGAATTTATTGCAACTTGTCTTAGTGCTGTTAAAAGTACTTTTTCCAGACAATTATTTAATTTTTCTATAACAAAAAGCCAACACATCATTTAGAAATGAATTAGCTCTATTGTGTGTTTTTGATTTTTACTTCACAGATAAAGCAATAAAAATCAACTCTTCTTAAGGATATGAAGAGAAAAAAAAACATTCATGAAACGATAAGTGAATAAAAAGAAAACCTATACTGGGCCAATAAATGTTTAATACTTACATAGTTTAGCTTGTCACAACATACTCTAGCATTCAAGTAGTCACATTCTAAATCTGATAATGTGATCACCTACAACTTAAGTTAAGAAAAACTTGCCAGAGTAGATCAAATAGAATGACATTGTTAACAGATAAGTCAAAGTGTATTAAATGATACAATCAGCAATATAATGACATACATCTTTTACCAATGGTTGCCAGCTTGTGATCTGTGGACAAAATGTGGTCCAAGATGAGAAAATTGGGTGGTCTGCTGAAAACATTTCATCAATAATCAGCACCATATTTGTGAGAGAAGACATTTTAATCTGTCTCAGCAGTTAAATCTCTGCTCAGAACCAGACAAGAAAAATAAAACTCAATGAAGACTTGTCTGAATTCTCACTTCACAGTTGGCTATTGTATAACAATATTATTTATTAATGAGTCACCATACTATAGAGTTCAGCAGGCCATTTTCAGTGTGACATCAGAGACTGTATAACATGGTAGAGAGGTGTAGCTAAAAGAAAATAAAGCTGTATAACAGTGAATATATAGTGTACAGTAAAACAACTAATGAATTTTCATTATTAAAAAAAAACAATACATATATAACTTTTCATTGTATGCCCCTAGAGAGAGCCAAAATCTTTAATATAAATGAAATCGCTAAAACATTAAAAAAATATCTAATAGTGTAATAAATAAAGTTTCCTAAGCCCTTAATGGTCATCTGAGCAGAGGAAGTGTGGATAGAACAATGCCCAGCCACCTTAACTTCCCCAACTTAAGTAAGGTGAGTTGGGGGACTTTGCCAACTTTCACTAGTAGACTAGGACTTTGAAAAATTATTTTTTTCTCTTTGAGGATCAAACCCAAAACCTCAGCCCAACAATCAAGAGCTCTACACCCCTTGACCAACTATCCCCCAATAATTATTTGTATAATCAGTAATAATTACTATGACTTAATTCATCTGGCTTACTGTGGGCATATTTGTGCATATAATATTTCTTATATAATTTTAATCATAAGAAGATACATTGATAATGATACAACTACTAACTAGTAACTAAGTAACTACGTCTACTGTTACAGTTACACTACTATTAAATTTATTAATACTATATTATAGTATATTCTAGTTAGACTTGGTTGTGTCATAAAATAAAACACTCATTTCTAATTTTAAGTTTTAAAGAAGACTAAAATCTAAGATTAAGCCTACTGGATTAACTAGTAAGTAACAGTATTAAATAGTCAATTACAAAATGTATTCGAATTTCAGAGTCAGAATGAGTCGGACAAAACCTGGTGACTTGGTCTTGGAGAGCAATGAGTCACTGACACATTCACTATTATTATAATATACTACATTTCAACAGTAGGTCCTATCTTATAATCAAGGATACAAAATAAACTGCGAGCAAAAGAAGTGTTCCTTCATCCAATAAAGAGAAAATAAAGAGAAGACCGTCTGGACCCATGTTTTTCTTCGTTTATTTATGTTGATAATTCGTTCGTTTCTTTGATCAAAATTTTGTATGTATTCTTAACTATTTAGTTCGCCTTTTTTATCACGGAGCAGTACAGCGCATACATTCCATAATTTTAATAATATTTATTTTATCAAAGAGCTCTTGTGTGGGGCTTTTAGACTATACCATGTCGGTAATCTCGTATTATAGCATAATCAATTATTATGAGCGTATTATAAATAAATATCGATTAATATCAGTTTAGGAACATATTATTGATAATAATACACACATTCAAGACATTTTGGACGTCAAATATCAACGATATTATTGTTATTACGAGCGAAATGTGAAGTTTTATGGACTTTTACCCGCCATTTTTTTTCGTTTCGATTCTTTATGGTTTAGCTTTTATAATAACATGACCTAATTCTGGCTACGGTGCTGCCAATTGAGTTTTTTTAAACAAGGATTGAGAGTTGTAATAGAAAATTTACCATTTATTGTTTGTTTGTTTATTTTTCAAAAAAAAAGCAAAACAAGGGGCCTTGAAAAAAGGCACCAGGCAGATAAATGACCTTTAGATAGCTGGGACCCTTCATTTTCAAATTAAGGATATTGTTTTGGGTTCCAAAAATTACTCAATTGAAAATATTAGCCTACTATTATTAAAACATTAATAAACCCAATACCTCAGTAGGGCATCATAAGCATTATGTAATATCATGGACATATAGTGGGATAAATGTACTTAAGACCATAAGGGCCTTTGAATTTTTGCCATTGACGTTAAGCTCTGATAAAGGGCCCCAAAAACAACCATATTTTTAATATAGGTTATATAGGAAAAAACGGTGCCTACAGAAAACCAACGCCCTGACTCAATAGGGCATCATACACATTATGTAACCCCCTGGAGAGCTAGAAGGATGAATGTACTTTAGCCCTATAGGGCCTTTGAATTTTATTCATTGCTGTAAATGTCTGATATAGGGCCCCAAAAACAACCACATTTTTAATATAGGTTATATAGGAAAAAACGGTGCCTACAGAAAACCGACGCCCTGACTCAATAGGGCATCATAACATTATGTAACCCCCTGGATAGCTAGAAGGATGGATATACTTTAGTTCTTTGGGGCCTTTGAATTTTCTTCCTTGCTGTAAATGTCTGATATAGGGCCCCAAAAACAACCACATTTTTAATATAGGTTATATAGGAAAAAAACGGTGCCTAAAGAAAACCAACGCCCTGACACAATAGGACATCATACACATTATGTTGACCCCAAATAGGTTAGGAGGATGGATATACTTTAGTTCTTTGGGGCCTTTGAATTTTCTTCCTTGCTGTATATGTCTGATATAGGGCCCCAAAAACTACCATATTTTTATATAGGTTATATAGGAAAAAACGGTGCCTACAGAAAACCAACGCCCTGACACAATAGGGCATCATACACATTAGGTAACCCCCTGGAGAGCTAGAAAGATGAATGTACTTTAGGCCTATAGGGCCTTTGAATTTTCTTCATTGCTGTAAATTCTGATATAGGGCCCCAAAAACAACCCCATTTTTAATATAGGTTATATAGGAAAAAACGGTGCCTACAGAAAAACAATGCCCTTACTCAATAGGGCATCATACACATTATGTAACCACCTGGAGAGCTAGAATGATGAATGTACTTTAGGCCTATAGGGCCTTTGAATTTTCTTCATTGCTGTAAATGTCTGATATAGGGCCCCAAAAACAACCATATTTTTAATATAGGTTATATAGGAAAAAACGGTGCCTAAAGTAAACCAACGCCCTGACTCAATAGGGCATCATACACATTATGTAACCCCCTGGAGAGCTAGAAGGATGAATGTACTTTATGTCTATAGGGCCTTTGAACTTTCTTCGTTGTTGTATATGTCTGATATAGGGCCCCAAAAACAACCATATTTTTAATATAGGTTATATAGGAAAAAACGGTGCCTAAAGTAAACCAATGCCCTGACTCAATAGGGCATCATACACATTATGTAATCCCCTGGAGAGCTAGAAGGATGAATGTACTTTAGGCCTATAGGGCCTTTGAAATTTCTTCATTGCTGTAAATGTCTGATATAGGGCCCCAAAAACAACCATATTTTTAATATAGGTTATATAGGAAAAAACGGTGCCTACAGAAAACCAACGCACTGACACAATAGGGCATCATACACATTATGTAACCCCCTGGAGAGCTAGAAGGATGAATGTACTTTAGGTCTATAGGGCCTTTGAATTTTCTTCATTGCTGTAAATGTCTGATATAGGGCCCCAAAAACAACCATATGTTTAATATAGGTTATATTGGAAAAAAACGGTCCCCAGAAAACCAACGCCCTGACACAATAGGGCATCATACACATTATGTTGACCCCAAATAGGTTAGAAGGATGGATATACTTTAGTCGTCTGGGGCCTTTGAATTTTCTTCACTGCTGTAAATGTCTGATATAGGGCCCCAAAAACAACCATATTTTTAATATAGGTTATATAGGAAAAAACGGTGCCTACAGAAAACCAACGCCCTGACACAATAGGGCATCATACACATTATGTTGACCCCCTGGAGAGCTAGAAGGATGAATGTACTTTAGCCCTAAATGAACTTTCTTCGTTGTTGTATATGTCTGATATAGGGCCCCAAAAACAACCATATTTTTAATATAGGTTATATAGGAAAAAACGGTGCCTACAGAAAACCAACGCCCTGACACAATAGGGCATCATACACATTATGTAACCCCCTGGAGAGCTAGAAAGATGAATGTACTTTAGCCCTATAGGGCCTTTGAACTTTCTTCGTTGTTGTATATGTCTGATATAGGGCCCCAAAAACAACCATATTTTTAATATAGGTTATATAGGAAAAAAACGGTGCCTACAGAAAACCAACGCCCTGACACAATAGGGCATCATACACATTATGTAACCCCCTGGAGAGCTAGAAGGATGAATGTACTTTAGGCTTATAGGGCCTTTGAATTTTCTTCGTTGTTGTATATGTCTGATATAGGGCCCCAAAAACAGCCATATTTTTAATATAGGTTATATAGGAAAAATCGGTGCCTACAGAAAACCAACGCCCTGACACAATAGGGCATCATACACATTATGTAACCCCCTGGAGAGCTAGAAGGATGAATGTACTTTATGTCTATAGGGCCTTTGAACTTTCTTCGTTGTTGTATATGTCTGATATAGGGCCCCAAAAACAACCATATTTTTAATATAGGTTATATAGGAAAAAACGGTGCCTAAAGTAAACCAATGCCCTGACTCAATAGGGCATCATACACATTATGTAATCCCCTGGAGAGCTAGAAGGATGAATGTACTTTAGGCCTATAGGGCCTTTGAAATTTCTTCATTGCTGTAAATGTCTGATATAGGGCCCCAAAAACAACCATATTTTTAATATAGGTTATATAGGAAAAAACGGTGCCTACAGAAAACCAACGCACTGACACAATAGGGCATCATACACATTATGTAACCCCCTGGAGAGCTAGAAGGATGAATGTACTTTAGGTCTATAGGGCCTTTGAATTTTCTTCATTGCTGTAAATGTCTGATATAGGGCCCCAAAAACAACCATATGTTTAATATAGGTTATATTGGAAAAAAACGGTCCCCAGAAAACCAACGCCCTGACACAATAGGGCATCATACACATTATGTTGACCCCAAATAGGTTAGAAGGATGGATATACTTTAGTCCTCTGAATTTTCTTCACTGCTGTAAATGTCTGATATAGGGCCCCAAAAACAACCATATTTTTAATATAGGTTATATAGGAAAAAAACGGTGCCTACAGAAAACCAACGCCCTGACACAATAGGGCATCATACACATTATGTTGACCCCCTGGAGAGCTAGAAGGATGAATGTACTTTAGCCCTAAGGGCCTTTGAACTTTCTTCGTTGTTGTATATGTCTGATATAGGGCCCCAAAAACAACCATATTTTTAATATAGGTTATATAGGAAAAAACGGTGCCTACAGAAAACCAACGCCCTGACACAATAGGGCATCATACACATTATGTAACCCCCTGGAGAGCTAGAAAGATGAATGTACTTTAGCCCTATAGGGCCTTTGAACTTTCTTCGTTGTTGTATATGTCTGATATAGGGCCCCAAAAACAACCATATTTTTAATATAGGTTATATAGGAAAAAACGGTGCCTACAGAAAACCAACGCCCTGACACAATAGGGCATCATACACATTATGTAACCCCCTGGAGAGCTAGAAAGATGAATGTACTTTAGCCCTATAGGGCCTTTGAACTTTCTTCGTTGTTGTATATGTCTGATATAGGGCCCCAAAAACAACCATATTTTTAATATAGGTTATATAGGAAAAAACGGTGCCTACAGAAAACCAACGCACTGACACAATAGGGCATCATACACATTATGTAACCCCCTGGATAGCTAGAAGGATGAATGTACTTTAGACCTCTGGGGTTTTTGAATTTGCTTCATTTCTGTAAATCTCTGAAATAGGTCCCTGTAAAAGACTGTTTTATTAAATAGGATCCTTTGTTTAGTAAGTGTGCAATGTATTTTTTTTTAAATATGTTTTCAGTATATTACAAAAAAGTTACAAATATCCCAACCCACTAGTACAAAACGGGGTATGTTTAAACCCTAACTGCCCTATACAAAACGAAATATAACTGTGGGAATGGAATGTCAAATAGAATGTCTTATGACTATTCTGGGAGAAAATTTTGCTTCAAGTCCACTATTAGAAGATACTGTTACTGCAGAAGCCACATAAAGATGTCAAAGTGGTATCACATTTGTTAAAACGACATCTCAAGCTAAATGCAGTTCTCCCCACCCCCAGCCTCCGTAAAAAGACAGTGTCATTGAAACTCCACAGTAGTTGACTTGTCCAGGGTACATTTATCAGGTGACCCTCACTGACCAGAACAATGTTTTTAACCTGTTGTACTTTTTTTTTTGAAATTGTATCTCTCTGAGAATGTTGTTCCTAACTAGAATGTTCTATGGCTAATGTGTGTAGAAAGTTCACTAAACATTGTCAGTATATCTATATACTACATTGGAGAAGGTTCTTATTCTAAGACAACCAACTTCTTTGCAATTCTGGCTATTTGAAAATTGTGACTACTTAGTGATTCGTTTTGTGTTTACTGTTTATACAGATAAGTACACTTAATTTGTGTTCACTGTTTATACAGATAAGTACAATTAATTTGTGTTCACTGTTTATACATATATGCACACTTAATTTCTGTTAGTATTGCGTTTTTTATAAACAAAAAATATTGATAGATTTACATGCCGCTAAAATATAAGATTTTATCCCATAAAGTGAACTTTTAATTTTAATTCAAAATTATTTCAATACCAAGGAATAAATTAATATGGCATGTAGACCCAGAAATCTTCGTTTTAACATTGTAGATCCTGCAATTATAATGGACAATGCAGCCATCATGCAAGAGGTGTGGTCTCTTGAAAGGCTTGTATTAGAGTTACAAAATCGTGATGATATGCATTGGCTAGCAAGAAGGCGTTTGTTGAAGAATAACATGATGTGCACCACGTGCAATGTTTTTTGCTTCCTTGTGACCTACAATAGAGGTATTGATGGTTATCGGTGGGCTTGTTCTACTTGTTCTTTTACCGAGAGCATTAGATTCAATTCATTTTTTACAAGAAGCCATTTGTCACTTAAACAAATTATAAAGATTATATTTTGTTTTGCCAGGAACTATATCCAGGAATGTGTTAAACTTGAGGCAGAAATATTAGAAAGCAACACATTGGTTGATTGGTTTAATTTTTTGAGAGAAGTTATGGCTAATTTTTTAAACCGCCGTCCAACACAAATAGGTGGTTTAGACAATAACTGTCAACCTATTATAGTAGAAATTGATGAAAGTAAATATTTTCATCGAAAATATCACAGGGGCACGTGGAGAGAAGGACATTGGGTATTTGGAGGTATAGAGAGGGGGACCGGGAAATGTTTTTTAGTTCCAGTAGCCGACAGAAGGGCAGATACTTTAGAGCCCCTTATAATGGAACACGTATTGCCAGGAAGTCATATAATCTCCGATGGGTGGGCCGCCTATAGAGGAATAGAGAGTTTTGGTGGCGGAGTTTATTCACACTCTGTCATCATACAAATTTTGTTCATCCCCAGGACCCTGAAGTTCATACGCAGAACATTGAAAATCTTTGGATGAGGGCAAAGCGAAAATTAAGACAACAATTTGGGACAAGCGAAGCTCTCTTTGAGTCGTATCTGCGTGAGTTTGAGTTTCGAGATCAATTCACAAACCAAAATATTTTCTCCGCCATTCTTTGTGCCATATCTGAACAATATGTTGTTTAGATAACTCCACTTCTTTAGAATCAAACATATTTTCTTCTCATAGCTAGTTTTTCGTTAGGAAACGTTTTTCAAATATATCCTACTTTGATACTTTAAATCATTTTTAGGGGCTCTAATGGAAAGTCACCCATCCCTCTAATTCTCTAGGGGGTTACATAATGTGTATGATGCCCTATTGAGTCAGGGCGTTGGTTTTCTGTAGGCACCGTTTTTTCCAATATAACCTATATTAAACATATGGTTGTTTTTGGGGCCCTATATCAGACATTTGCAGCAATGAAGAAAATTCAAAGGCCCTATAGGCCTAAAGTACATTCATCCTTCTAGCTCTCCAGGTGGTTACATAATGTGTATGATGCCCTATTGAGTAAGGGCATTGTTTTTCTGTAGGCACCGTTTTTTCCTATATAACCTATATTTAAAATGTGGTTGTTTTTGGGGCCCTATATCAGACATTTACAGCAGTGAAGAAAATTCAAAAGCCCCAGAGGACTAAAGTACATTCATCCTTCTAACCTATTTGGGGTCAACATAATGTGTATGATGCCCTATTGTGTCAGGGCGTTGGTTTTCTGTAGGCACCGTTTTTTTCCTTTATAACCTATATTAAAAATATGGTTGTTTTTGGGGCCCTATATCAGACATTTACAGCAAGGAAGAAAATTCAAAGGCCCCAAAGAACTAAAGTATCTCCATCCTCCTAACCTATTTGGGGTCAACATAATGTTATGATGCCCTATTGAGTCAGGGCGTTGATTTTCTGTAGGCACCGTTTTTTCCTATATAACCTATAATAAAAATGGGGTTGTTTTTGGGGCCCTATATCAGAATTTACAGCAATGAAGAAAATTCAAAGGCCCTATAGGCCTAAAGTACATTCATCTTTCTAGCTCTCCAGGGGGTTACCTAATGTGTATGATGCCCTATTGTGTCAGGGCGTTGGTTTTCTGTAGGCACCGTTTTTTCCTATATAACCTATATAAAAATATGGTAGTTTTTGGGGCCCTATATCAGACATATACAGCAAGGAAGAAAATTCAAAGGCCCCAAAGAACTAAAGTATATCCATCCTCCTAACCTATTTGGGGTCAACATAATGTGTATGATGTCCTATTGTGTCAGGGCGTTGGTTTGGTTTTCTTTAGGCACCGTTTTTTCCTATATAACTTATATTAAAAATATGGTTGTTTTCGGGGCCCTATATAAGACATTTACAGCAATGAAGAAAATTCAAAGGCCCTATAGACCTAAACACATTCATCCTTCTAGCTGTCCAGGGGGTTACATAATGTGTATGATGCCCTATTGAGTCAGGGCATTGGTTTTCTTTAGGCACCGTTTTTTTCCTATATAACCTATATTGAAAATGTGGTTGTTTTTGGGGCCCTATATATGACATTTACAATAATGAATAAAATTCAAAGGCCCCAGAGGACTAAAGTACATCCATCCTTCTAACCTATTTGGGGTCAACATAATGTGTATGATGCCCTATTGAGTCAGGGCATTGGTTTTCTTTAGGCACCGTTTTTTTCCTATATAACCTATATTAAAAATGTGGTTATTTTTGGGGCCCTATATATGACATTTACAGCTATGAAGAAAATTCAAAGGCCCTATAGGCCTAAAGTACATTCATCTTTCTAGCTCTCCAGGGGGGGTTACATAATGTGTATGATGCCCTATTGAGTCAGGGCGTTGGTTTTCTTTAAGCACTGTTTTTTCCTATATAACCTATATTAAAAATGTGATTGTTTTTGGGGCCCTATATCAGACATTTACAGCAATGAAGAAAATTCAAAGGCCCCAGAGGACTAAAGTATATCCATCCTTCTAACCTATTTGGGGTCAACATAATGTGTATGATGCCCTATTGTGTCAGGGCGTTGGTTTTCTTTAGGCACCGTTTTTTTCATATAAGTTACTTATTGTCTAAGAAAAGGAATTTTGAAGTTGGCAACAGTAAACAATTTAGGTCGGGAAAAAATATGGTGGTTTTTTTTAATATAGAATATAGAGAGGCTTTCTTTTGTAAATAAATGCAACTTATTACTAATATTTATGCTTTTTTTCTTTTTAAATGTGTTTATCATAATCAATAGTATAATTTAGTTCTGTCATATATCAATTTTTGTTATTTATAATTTCGTAATAATTGATTATGCTATAATACGAGATTACCTACAAGGTCACAAAATTCTATAAAAATTGTGGTAATCCCTTATTTTACCAATAGAAAGTATTTTGATAAATATTATTGATAATTTACCTCTATAAACATTCCGAAATCATAGTATTAATGAATTCCCATCAATATTATCCATTTTAGACAATAAATTGTTCATTTTTATTAGTTTATAGCAAAATAATTGCAATTTATCACACTTTTCTTGACTATTTTCTTTCGTTTCGTATATTTTTGGTTTAACATTTTTTAAAAACACGACCGAATTTCCGTGATGTTGCTGCCAATTTAGCGTTATACAACGAAAAAACTTATGAAACATACTTAACAAAGGATTATATAGTAAAAAACGGTACCCTTAGAAACATTGATGTCCAGCACTTAAAAAGCAAGACAAAAATTATTTAAACCAAATTTATGTTAGGGGGATAGCTACTATTGGGGCCCATAGGGCCCTTTATCTTGTATCGCTACGTATAAGGTGTAGAATAGGGCCCTGAAAATGACATACTTATTAATATAGATTATATAGTAAAAAACGGTACCTTTAGAAACACTGTTGCCCAGCACTTAAAGGGCATGACACATATTATTTAAACAAAATTTATGTTAGATGGATAGATACTCTTGGGGCCCCTAGGGCCCTTAATCTTGTATCGCTACGTTTAAGGTGTAGAATGGGGCCCTGAAAATGACATACTTATTAATATAGCTTATATAGTAAAAACGGTACCCTTAGAAACACTGTTGCCCAGCACTTCAAGGGCATGACACATATTATTTAAACAAAATTTATGTTAGATGGATAGATACTCTTGGGGCCCCTAGGGCCCTTAATCTTGTATCACTAAGTTTAAGGTGTAGAATGGGGCCCTGAAAATGACATACTTATTAATATAGATTATATAGTAAAAAACGGTACCCTTAGAAACACTGTTTCCCAGCACTTAAAGGGCATGACAAATATTATTTAAACCAAATTTATGTTAGGGGGATAGATACTCTTGGGGCCCATAGGGCCCTTTATCTTGTATCGCTACGTTTAAGGTGTAGGATAAGGCCCTGAAAATGACATACTTATTAATATAGATTATATAGTAAAAAACGGTACCCTTAGAAACACTGTTGCCCAGCACTTAAAGGGCATGACAAGAAATATTTAAACCAAATTTATGTTAGGGGGATAGCTACTATTGGGGCCCATAGGGCCCTTTATCTTGTATCGCTACGTATAAAGTGTAGGATAAGGCCCTTAAATAGCATAGAAGCCATGTAAAACCCTATTATCTAAATATTGTAGTTTTCACTTATTACGCAAAGAATAGTGAAGAAATCATCTTGGTGTTTAAATTGATTTCGAAATACAAACTCTTGCAAATACGAATCAAAGAGAGCGTCGCTTGTCCCAAATTGACTTCTTAATTTTCGTTTTGCCCTCATCCACAGATTTTCAATATTTTGAGTATGGACTTCAGGGTCAAGGGGGTCAACAAAATGTTGCTCATGTATAATTACTGAGTGTGAATAAACTCCGCCACCAAGTCCCTCTATCCCCCTATACGCGGCCCATCCATCGGATATGATATGGGTACCTGGCATTACATGTCGCAATATCAGGGCCTCTAAGGTTTCTGCCCTTCTATCGGGAACTTCAACTAAAAAGCATTTCCCTGTTCCCCTTTCTACGCCACCAAATACCCAATGGCCTTCCCTCCAAGTGCCCCTGTGGTATTTACGATGAAAGTATTTCGATTCATCTATTTCCACAACAATAGGCTCAAAGTTTTCATTTACCCCACCAATTTCTATCGGCCGGCGGTTCATAAAAGTGGACATTTCCTCCCTCAGAAAGTTAAACCAGTCGATCAAAGTGTTCTCATTAGCTATTTTCGTTTCACGTTTGGTGGATTTTTGGGAAAAGTTGCATGCAAAGCAATAAATAATCTGAATTATTGTTTTGAGAGACAGATGGCTTCTCGTAAAAAAAGAATTAAATCTAATGCTCTTGTTTAAGTGACAAGTCGGGCAAACCCAGCGAAACCCATCGATACCGGTATTATGATTTCCAAGATAACATAACACATTGCACGTGGTGCACTGCATATTATTTCTCAATAGACGCCTAATAGCTAACCACTGAATAGTCGCTTCTTGATTATGCATTTCTAAAGCTATATCATTTAGATTACAATTCTGTTGTAAAATGGCTGCATGATCCATAATATTTAGTGGATCTACTATATTGAAACGAAGATTTCTAGGTCTACCTGTCATTATTTAAAGTTAACTTCGACACTGAAATAAATCTTCTTTTATGTCAAATAAATGATTTAACTTTAATTCAGTTTTGATCACTCGTGTTGTTATAACAAGAGATAACAATGTACGCAAAAGATTTACTTAATTGGAATAGTATTAAAAAATATTAAGATTAAAACTACAAAAGCCTATTTTATATCTGATGGTCAGTCTATTAAAGAAAATAAAAACAAGGATGAGCTAGAATGAATTCAGAACACAGTGGAAGTGTACTTATCTGAATTAAGAGCTATAACAAGAAAATAATAACAAAGCAATCACTATTTCCAAGATGAAGAATGAAAATCCAAAGAAAATCAAACTCTCTTTTCAAATTAGTATGAAATACTGAAGTGGTCAGTGTGTCTAGCAAGTAGCACTGACTGTCACCTGGGGACAAGCTACCCGCAACTTTCTCAGGGGATTAAATTACCTAGTGCGGTCGTTTACGGTTACGCCCCATACAAGCATACACCTGTGTTGGTCAGTGTCACACTATTGTTCAGTCTAAACGGAATGTGTCCCGATCTGACCCATCCACACCAGAGTGCTAGTAGGTTAGATGCAAGAAAAATTTTATGCCTTATGCCAACCAATAGAGCCCAAGTCCAACGTTGTAAACAGAATATGTCTAAATTTGACCCATCTACCCGCTGTGAAGCGCCTGTCAGGAGAAATTTTATGTCACACCTTTGTCCAAGTCAGAAAATTGAATGTGTCCCGAAGTGACCCCTTAATACAACCCCTGCCATCTAGAACAACTATTAGTATTTATGTGGGAAATACTCTTCACAATGGATTTTTTTTCTGTCTTTGGGGTTTAAGATATTTAACATTAAATTCTGGTCATTTATTAGTGCTTGATATAGTTGGACTGCAGTGCTATCTAAAAGCTGCATTGTGTTACTTGTTCAACATTGTCACTGGGTTCAGTTAGCTCTCGAAAGTCGTCAGTGAGTGTTCTTAGATGTTAAACAGTTGTTCCAAACAAAGCACCATTTTTTCTGATATAGCCTATTCAAAAAATTATGCCATTTTCATCAAACGTAGTGACAAAAAATAAAAGGCCAATGAAGCGTCAATAATATCTATCCCACTAACATACAATTGGGTTAATTAATTTTTGTCTTGCCAATTAAGGGCTGGGCTTAAGTGTTTCTCAAGGTACCTTTTTTTGCAATTTATCGCCTGTATTATTTATCAGTAATTATTTTAATGGGTCGTCGTTTTTAGAGATCCATTCTACACCTTAAAAATAGTGATAGGAACTAAGAAGCCCTTTGAGCCACATAGGCATATATCACACTAACATAAAACTGAGTTGATTAATTTTTCTCATACCTGTTTAGGGCAGGGCAACAGTGTTTCTGAAGGCATCATTTTTTCTTTCATAGCCCAAAAAAAAATTGAAAATTTCTGGGCCCCATTGTACATCTTATACGTAGCGATACAATATTAAGGGCCATAGGGGTCCCAAGAGTATCTATCCATCTAACATAAATTTGGTTTAAATAATTTTTGGCATGCCCTCTGAGGGGTGGGCATCGGTGTACTAATGCACTGGCGGCGGAGCGGGGGGGGCAGCGGCCCCCCTAAAACTTTTAAGGGGGGCGCCGCCCCCCTTGAATTTCCAGTGTGCCCCCCCCCTAAAATTTTAACTTTTTTAACTTTGTAATTCATTTTAGTTTATATGTATCATTTTCATTTTCATAATTCATTTGATTTATTTCTTAAATTTAATATTTGAAAGAAATTATAATTAATTGACATTTTACAGTAATCACATTATTGAGAGTTGTTGAGGCATATTTTAAAACTAGTTAGAAGTACCCGGCTTTGCCCGGGTTTAAATAATGTTTTCTGTTTATTTAAGAAGCGTAATTTGACGTTTAATTAAGATTTAAAATAAGACGCGTAAAAAAGGGTTATTTATTTGCATGAAATAAAAGGGTACATTTATCTTAAAGCAATGTGATACACAACATTTTTGGCAGTTCCTCTCTCTCTCTCTCTCCCTCCCTCTCTCCCTCTTTCCCTCTCTCTCTCTCTTAGGCATGACTGTATCAAAAGATGACAATGCCTATGGATGAAGGAATGGAATGTAATAATGTAGTAAGTAATGTGATATTTGGTTCCCCGTACCAATCATATTTAGTTAGCTATGTGGGAGAGAAGCTCGTAAAACCTGAAATCGGGGTAAAAGTTTGCCAATTTTCATGTCTTTGATATCCAAAATAATGAATTACAATTAAAGTACCCATTGAGATGGAACGAAACTTGTTTAAGAACATTCCCCATGTAATTTTGTGTACGTGTACCCAGTGGCGCAACCAGCAAAATATGCTGGAGGGGGGGGCTCACATATTGAAAAAAGACAGTTTGACAGTCTTTTTGTAACTTTATAACCGTTTTTTACTATATAAGCTATATTAATAAGTATGTCATTTTCAGGGCCCCATTCTACACCTTAAACGTAGCGATACAAGATTAAGGGACCTAGGGGCCCCAAGAGTATCTATCCATCTAACATAAATTTTGTTTAAATAATATGTGTCATGCCCTTTAAGTGCTGGGCAACAGTGTTTCTAAGGGTACCGTTTTTTACTATATAATCTATATTAATAAGTTTGTCATTTTCAGGGCCTTATCCTACATCTTAAACGTAGCGATACAAGATAAAGGGCCCTAGGGGACCCAAGAGTATCTATCCATCTAACTTAAATGTGGTTTAAATAATTTTTGTCATGTTTTTTAAGTGCTGGGCATTAGTTTTTCTGAAGGTACCGTCTTATCTTTCAGTATTTTTTTAATAATCTTGCAGTTGGCAGCTGCCTTTTTTTAGTAAACAATGCAGGTCATCTCTAACATGGCTGACTGTATTTTATATAGAATATAGAGGACCTTTTTACAAATTTATTTAATGCATTTAAACACAATTTTTTAAATCTTTTTCTTATTCTTTTAATAAATAACAATCAATACTATGATTTCGGAATGTTTATAGAGGTAAATTATCAATAATATTTATCAAAATACTTTCTATTGGGAAAATAAGGGATTACCAAAAGTTAAATTAAAAACAAGAATTTAGTTTGTACTTCCTGTAGAGTTAATGATTACATTAGATCCGCTATTCACTAATGACCACTAAGCTCTCATGTAATATTATACATCAGTGCTTGTAATACGTTCCTTATTTGACGGTTGAAACAAAAAAAATATTAATCATGGGATCACGAAACAAGGCTGGTGAAGACTTCTTTGCCAATATGCCTAATCCGGATGCTATATTTCAATCTTGGTGGCCATTCATAATAGCTGGAACGATCGGAACCATTTATGGATTCCGGTAAGTATTCACATAGACATAGTGGACACGACTCCTAATCCTTAACTTAAACTGTTGTCTTGGAACTCGATTAACAGAGACAGTCTCTGAGCTATTTTAAAGTAGATTGCATAAATAATGACGAGTGTCTTTAAGTAAACTGTGGAGTTAAACATATTAAAAACGCACTGGCTACGGCACCAGCAAGTTAGCGTATGAAAGTCACTGACCTATAATCATCAAAAGTTGCAATTTTAAAAAATTATTTTTTAAAATATTTAAATATAGGGTTAGGATTAGGGTTAGGGTGTGGAGCAATATCTATGGCTGGTACTTCGACAAAAATAATACGAGTTCTGACTTGCTGGTGCCGTAGCAAGTGCGTATTAAAAAATGAGACTGTCACAATGTCAAGCTTAATTACATGTCAAATCTCAAACAAAACCCAAATTAGCATTCCAGTCACAATAATATTACAGTGATTAAATTGTTTACAATAGAAGAAAATTAAACTTTTAAACTGGACTGTTAAGTATTATGCTTCTAAGGGTCTAAATTATTTTGTAAATGTAGTAAATTACCACACTGCTCATCTACTGTGTTACAGCAGCTACTTCGGTTTGCTAATTTAGAAAAATTATCAAAACATTTATATATATAGTTATAGTCATCCAATGCAATGATACCATCAACAAAGGCATATATCTGATTTTGTGGTTGTCATATACCAAGAACTAAATTTAGGAGCACTGTGCCCTTTTACCCTAATGAATTTTTTTTTTTTAGCATAATCACACTGTCTTGATGCTTTCATGTAACTAATATCTTCAAGGCAATGGATTCGAGGACCTAAGTGTATTGGTGGGTCTAGACTGAAAGGGAAAACAATCATAATAACTGGAGCTAACAGAGGCATTGGTAAAGAAATAGCTCTTCAATTGGCAAAGAGAGGTAAGTTTTTAAATTCATGAATTGGTAAATATAGCTACTTGAATGAATTATTTGCACTGAATTTATTTGAATGTTTTCTTTCTAGGTGGAAAGACCATAATGGCCTGTAGAGATGAAACTGAAGGAAGAAATGCTGCAGAGTTTGTGCGTAAAGAGACAGAGAATATGGATGTTTATTTCATGAAGCTTGACCTGAACTCTTTCAAGTCAATCAGAGAGTTTGTGGAGAGATTCAAAAAAAGTAATGGTTTATAAGTATCTGTTATATGCCCGGTTTTTTAAAGTGTTACTTTTATACAGTATATTGATTTCTTAAGAACTTTGTGCTCTTATTGAATTCTTAATGTTTAAAATAAAATGTATATATTTGACATTTTCACTACGAGCAGCTTGTCCCTGAGAGTGTCTCACCAAACAGTCTTGCTTCAAGGCATTTCAAGATTTTTACATACAGTAAAACTTTGTTTCCCCATCGAGGTTTTGGTATTAATTTGTTATGTTTCACTGCAGTAAAACTTGATCATTTTTCCATTTCAATTGTTGGTTGATAACTCTCACTAAATTGTT
Source organism: Bulinus truncatus (assembly GCA_021962125.1). Taxonomy (NCBI): domain Eukaryota; kingdom Metazoa; phylum Mollusca; class Gastropoda; family Planorbidae; genus Bulinus; species Bulinus truncatus. The sequence goes on from JAGDYQ010000039.1 coordinate 6,501,653, forward strand.
CATTATATTAAAAATCTTGTAGCATCAATATGGGTTACAATGTAAATTTTAAAGCAAACTGAATATCTTCACAGAGGACTCTTGAGAGATTGAAAATTGGGTTAAATATTGTTATGTTTAGAATTTACCCCCACCCTCCAATTTCCCTGCCCCTTCCCACACCGGAAGGTTAAACTTGTCCACACACCGCCCAAGCGAGTGACTCATCAGTTGACCATGGAATGTAACCCAAGGTCATGGTCAGAACTGTTACGTCTAGAATTTACCGTACCTTCCCCCCCCCTCCCCCATGTAACGTGTCTAGCTAAACCCCTTCAGTGCTAGCCCACGCCACACACACCTCCCACGAATGTAAAACGCTACTGTCAAACTTAACCCCTTCCATACTAGTATCAATTGTCCCAATCGCACCTCCCACCAGTGGCGAAGACGTTTAAAAGTTGTTCCTATCAGTTCTTGCTGCCTTTGCACACGGATTATCTACTGTCCCGCTATCTACTGTCTCCCGTACCCTAATGACTCATGCTAGAAGTCCCCCCCCCTCTGCACACGGATTATCTACTGTCCCACTATCTACTGTCCCACTCGCACCCTGCCAGCCTTTATAAAGTCGACGCAGAATGTATCTCGACAGAGAGAGAGTGGGGAGTCGGCCCCGCATACTTAGAACAGGCGGCCCAGTAGGTTTAGAGAAGTTTTATAGAATATTTAGAGTAGAGAGTCGGCGTGTAAAATATTAAGTTTTGTTCTGGTTATATATATATGTGTGAATTAAACAAAGTGTTGTAGTGTATACTCCTGAGTTCTGTTGCTTGCATATTAGTACAGTTAATAGTTAGTTAAAGATGTGATGATTAAGTCATAAATCATCTGGCGAGCCTGCCCTACATATAATATCAGCCTGCATTTTGAACGTCACATTTGGCGAGCATATAGTAGAAATTGAACGCCACAAATATAAATGTGAGCCGTTGCAGAATGAGGATAAAATATGCCAAGAGGCTTATAATTTTAAAAATGAGGCATACTTGATGAATGTGAACACTAGTGCTGCTTTGAACCATCAAGTGAACCACTGCAATATGTGCAATGTTAAATTATGTATTGGTTGATCAAATATAATAAATAAATCTTTATGCTGTGTAATACCATAGAATCACAAAAGAATAGTTTATTTCTTTCAAATTAAAAATTTACTTGTTATAAATAACATTTTAGTTGTTTTTTTTTAAACTATATTTTTATAGCAAACATTTTAATAGGACACTTCTATAACAAAGCGGATCTAAATTTAGCTACTAATAGGGTAATCTTTTATATAAAGAAAAAGTGGAAAGTGATAGTGTCCATTTAGTCCAGATTTTGTTTAGCAAGGCTGTGGAATTTTTTTTTTTTTTCTTGCTTTTCTGGATGTAAAAAATTGTGCATCATATATCTGTAAATTACTGTAATTATGTGATAAAATTATTTTCAACTGTTTCATCAAATTGGATTTTTTTATATTTGCAGAAGAGCAAAATTTACATATTCTCATCAATAATGCTGGTGTGATGATGTGCCCACAAGAAAAGACAGAAGATGGGTTTGAGACTCAGTTTCAAACTAATTACCTAGGTGAGAGTCTGTATACTTTGCACAGCATACATTTTTTTATATTGTCTAATGGTGTTTTTAAAAATCCTTTATATATATATATACATGTATATATATATATATACACAGCTTTTATTTTCACTTCACTTTGTTTTTGTTTGTTGTTTTTTTTTCAAATCTTGGACTTTTTTAGTGAGTCGGCTCAAACTTGGCACAATACAATAAATTACTCTATTAATTTCATATCCAAAAACTAATATCTTGTAAAATTTAGTAGCTAACTGACTTACTTGACTTAATGATTTAATGCCTTGAACTCCATTCGGAGCAAAGGGCCTCTGCAACCACTCTCCATCGCACTCTGATTTGGGAGGCCTTTTTTAATTACCCCCATGTCTGTTTGGTGTTTTTTATTTCCTGCTCGTAAGACCTTTTCCAAGTGGTCTATGGACGTCCGACCTTTCTCTTGGTTTGCCATCTGCCAGAGATCTTCGTTCCTGAATTTATCTAGTCGCCTTATCTTTAGAATATTCCTGAGGCAGCCATTTAGGAACATCTGTAGTCTATTGGTTAATGAGCTAATTAGTTTTTAGTAATGATTATAATGGGAAAGTATATGATGGAGATTTTTATGTCATACATGTATTAAGATGGAAGCACACACCGGTTTGCACTGCACAATAGTGAAACTATTTTAAGTCTAATGTAGGCTACTTAAATGTGCAAAAAAAAAAAAAAAGCAAGTTTAATTTTTTTAATTATATATTTATAGAGCTTAAAACATATTTTAAAGATAACCTTTTGAAAAAAATGCTCTAAACAGTCAAAACTAAAAAATCCTTAATGCTTACAAGTATTTATGTTAATTACCAATGCTAAAAGAAAAAGCGTGGGTGAATAGAGTACATAGTGATTCATGTCTTTACATTAGTTAATAAATAGCAATAAATAAATAAATTACTAATACTTCGATCTAAATAGACACCCATGCTTATATTTTTAGTATTGATAAGTAATATAAATACAGTGGATTCCGCTTATTTGGGACAAATCTCAAAGAAACCAAACCAAGAAGCCAATAGTAAATTTGTATGTTTAATTGGGACTTCCGCTTAATCGGGACAAAAAGCCTCGGTCCCGATGTGTCCCAATTAAGCGGGATCGACTGTATTAGTAAGATTCAAAGGAATTATTTTTTACTTTTTAGTGTATTTTAAACTGATTCTTAAAGTTTATTTTTGCTTGTTATTTTTCTTTTTTAAATTTTGTATTGCTTTTTATTCCTTTAAAAAAAAGTGCTGTTAGGGGTGTTCATATCATTATTTAATCATTGATACAGTGGCTAACGATTTTATTTTTTAGAATTAAACCCAAATTAATTTGTCTCTGGTCATAATTATAGGTCCGTTTCTTTTGACTGAACTATTGCTGGATACTTTAAAAGCATCAGCTCCAAGCCGCATCATTAATACAACAGCTTCAGCCCAGAACCTTGGTGACATTAACTTTGAGGATATTAACTTTGAGAAGAAGGATCACAGCCTGGGAGACATTTATGCCCAGAGCAAGCTGGGAGTTGTACTACACACATACCAGTTGGCAGAAAGATTAAAAGGTAGAAGTTGTTTTTAATGGCCACGGCTCATTTAACAAATAATATGATTTTTTATGTTTATATTAGTTTTGACGAATTTGTTTAAAACAAGGATCTTAAAAAAAATAAGTAATGTTTAGTCAGGTCTCAATTAGCCGATGTACACATTCCACTAAAATGCTGCATAAATTCAATCGGCATGAAAAAAGGCGATACGTCCCAAAAGTTTCTAGAATTGCATCAAAAGATAAATCCACATGAAAAGCTAGCATACGTATTAAAAAAAATTTTGGTAGCTTGTTACAACCTTTACTCTTTACCTTTGTAAAATAAAGAAACAGAAATTATTTAAGAAATAACATGTAGTCCTGATTAGGCATTTATTATCAAAGATCATGGGCAGTGAAAAACTAAACAATCACTGAAAATATCATCAAATAATCTCAGAAAACATGTATGGATCATACAACTATCTTCTTTAAGAGATATCACTATCTTCTCACTACAACAACCAGCTCTGGGGGGACATCAATTAGAAAACTTCACAAAATACCATCTCCTCTCAAGGCTTTAAGGCTACCCTCCACTGATCTGCCAGACCAGGTGACTGTGTGGTCAGTTTACCATTTTTATGCAAAACTAACAAAGGTGGAAAATGGGGAAGGTGGGACGTGGGGAAACTACATTACATGTATATGTAACATAGCTTAACAAGTATATCACTGAATTAGTCTTCAAAAGTTCATCTCAGTAATCAATTTTCAAGTATTCCAATTTTCTCCTTAAAATAATTTTTTGTCAGCAAATCTTTTCCGTTTTAGCAGTAACTAAGCAGACATTCTCAACTTCATATTGAAATTCTCCCCTGTCATCAGATAGTTATGTTTTATTGTTGTCTGTTTTCTTTGTCATTCTGTGATTACAGAACTGTGATAACCATCTGTTATCAAATTTAAAAGAAATAAACATGTTATGCAAAACTGTATTACTGTAAACAGTCACAAGAAAATCATGCACCTAAAAATTAATGTGATGCTTTTTATTTTGCCATTGTTTCATGTCATAGATTAAAATGTGCCATTGGTTATTTTTATTTTATGTGTGTGATCATTGTTTCATTTAACATTTGAATTTTACAGATACAAAGGTGACATGTAATGTTGTCAACCCAGGTATTTGCAATACTGACATCTACCGCTATCTGCCCTTGAAGGCCAAACAATTTATCAGGGTCAGCTTTGCCCCTTTCATGTGGTTCTTGATGAAGTACCCAGAAGATGGAGCTCAAATTAGCATCTATCTAGCCACTGGAGAGGATGTGGCAGAGACCTCAGGGAAGCATTTTAAGTATGTGAATTAATAAAATATTTTTATCAATGATAAACAAAATATACTTCAGGATTTTTAGCTGTTGTAAAATATCCTTAAAAAAACTTTGAGCTTAAGAACTAATAATAGTAAATAAAAAAAAGTTCTATTTGCTTGATTTAATACATAGCTACTGAATTTAAAAAATATTTTGCTCTAAAAAAATTAATATTCAATTGAATAAAAATTAAATCTTCAAAAACCCATTCTCTCTATGTAAAGATTTACATTCCTTTTGCCTTTTGTTAAAGAACCTTATCATCCCTAAAGATTTGAGAAAATATATTTAAAGTCCGGTCAGATGTCTTTAGTATTTGTGTTAATTAATAATTCACAGAGACTCTAAAGAACAACCTCTTAGTGGCAAGTGCCAAGACAAAATTCTTCAAGAGCAGCTGTATAGAGCATCTTTAAAATGGATTGAGCAAGCTTTAGAATCTAAACTTGAGGTTGGTGACTCTAAAGGAGGACAGCTAGACAATGGACACTCTAGTCACACTGAAAAAAAAGCGGAGTCCATCATGGAACGAGTTCAATTATAATATAAAAGGAAAAGTCCTAAGTTGAATGATCAATTTCAGCCAAATGAAGTTATGCATGTCATAGAGCTTTAGATGTTTAAAAGTGAAAATAATGACAGACTCTCCTAAGATTCCGATAGAGTCTGAGGCTGAGTACATGGTACAGAAAAGTATGGTGGATATCTCGCTGTTTGAATGTTGTAGTATTTGAGTTCTGTTAGCATGATTCATAATTTCTAACATGTTATATATTTACTGTTTCATAAAGACTTGTTTTTTTAAAAAGCAACTTTCAGCATCATTCCATCATTTGACATATGTTTTTACTTTTTAAACCTATTTGTAAAGACCAAACAAGTTGGGCTATATTTGAATGTTCTGTGTAAAATTCTCATTAGCTCTTATACTGCTATTCTGAAATCATGTACATGTATGGAAATGGAAAACATTTTTAGAAAATCATGCATATTTGTGATCATTTTTTTAAAGGTTAAAAATGCCATAAAAATTTATTTTTTTCTACATAGATTATTGCATGTTGTAGTAGCACAATTAAAAACTTTGTCTAAGCCTAATCAGTCTCGTAAGACTTATTTAATAATACCCTTCCTTTCTGTGTTTCAATTGTTGCTAATTGATAACAGATTGTTTTTCATAGTTGCAGATAAATTCATTTCTATAACATTTTTTCTGAAAACTCGTTAAATAAAAATATTTCTACGCTTCAATAGAATGATGTTTTTTTCATGTGCTAGATGAACAGTCTTTATCGTTTCATATTTTTATTATTTGATTACATGTTAACTAATGTAATACACATGTAGTTGTAATAATTACCATTGGGCTGAGTTTTGCAATCGGACTGAGTATATCTTGCAATGTTTTAGTGCAAGCAAATTTCTTAAGTGTGAGCTCAAATTTTTCATGTATACATTTATTAATCGGAATCATTACATGTATTATATTATTTCTATTAGTCTATTTGTTATAACTAGTTAGAACATCTTTACTTGCTGTGATTATTTTGCAGTCTTTTCTTTTTTATTTTTTTTTTAGTCCTTGTGGAATAAAGCTTTGTAAATATGTACGAAGTATTTTGTGATGAAGTTTAAGACTTAAAAATTATCAACAAAGGTATATTTGGTGATAAAAAAACTTTATTCTAGTCCCAATTTATCAGATTTGGTTTTATATATTTTTGTTGTATATATTATTTTATAATTGCTAAAAAGACTTCACAAAATATCAGATCTGAATATTGAAATATAGATGTTTTAAGTCTTTCCTCTTTTTGAAGGTTTTGACCCAAATCATCTGCAAGTTGGGAGAGACAGATATCAATAAAATATACTTATACTGATTTAAAATATTTTGATACTGTTGTGGTAAACAAGGTAACGAAATCAAATTCAGAAACTCATAATGATCAAATAAAAATTTCTATTGTTTACTCTTAATCAGATGTTCTACATATTAACTTTCACGCATGTAGTGAATTCAATTTTTCTATCCAATATGGCTCATTTTCTTCATTTTAAAATAAATTACACATGTATATACATGTATTATTATGGCTTGAATAATGTGTTTATTTTTTATTAAACTATTTTAGGCTGTGTTAACATTCTACGAATTATGAAGTACAACTACATAGGTCTTAAACTTAACACTTTATTAATGTGCATTATAAATTGTTTTTTTCTACATCAGCTTCATCTGAAAGGATGGTATTTATAATAATAAGGCTCATATGTCTTCCATTTTGCAATATTGATTAAAATTATTTCAGATAATTTCTTGAAACAAACTGCTGATAATCGGTGCTCATTACGTCATAATAATAATAGATATATAACAACCTACATTTTTTATTCCCTGCAGACTCCATTAAATTAGATTTTTTTGTTTGCATTTCTAATTCATTCTGTTCACAATTTAGAAATTTTAAATTTTTGTAATAATTTAATTTTCATAATAAATGTTGAATTAACTAAACAAAATTGGGTCTTTTATGGATTTATTTTTTTTTATATATTTCTTTGTACAAAAGTAGGAACACATTCAGGATAACTATTTCACCCATCATCAGTCATTGTCTGAGAGAACATCATCTGCTTCCATAGATTCTTCATCTTGGAAATCTTCACCCTCACTGTCATCATCTTTATCCCAGTCCTTTAGGTTTGCTCCCATCATATAGTCGTCTTTTAGAACATCCCACTTTGCACCACCCTCTGCATTTTTCGGCTTCTTTATGAAAAAAATAGATTAAAAAACAAATCTCTTAAAAATATATTTGAAATGAAACCATGTACATTTACATTGTAGTACATGATTACTTATTAGATTATATTGAACAGTTCTCACTTCTTGTTCTTTCTTTCCCTTTAGGAGGTCTAAAAATTTTCCTGTTGTAAATTCTGACATAACACTATCTTTTTTGCGTTCTGATGATCCGACAGAGGAGAGTCTGTCATTCATAACTTTCTGATGTTCATTGACAGAGGAAAACAGCTGAACCATACCTCTGAAAGAAAGAAATGTCAGTTCTCAAACACTTCTACAGCAGATTAAATTTTTATTTTCTAATAAAGAAAATATTCTGGTACTTGAACCAGAATAATCTAAATTTAAGCTTTCACTTTACTAGGATATTCTTGTAATAAAAAGTATCATTTAGAGCAGACATGGCAAAAAAAAAGCATGAATGCCAAACTTGGCCAGCCAGAAAATGTTCATAACACCAAAATTATTAAAATATGAACAAAAATAAGTATGCTATAAATATGACACACATAACCATAAGGTACTGGCATGTGCAAAATGTTTTAATTTCAACTAGCTTTAATTCTGGCATTTTGATAAAATCCTGATCTTGATTTAATTATATAATAATATATGCATCAATCTGACTAGCTTTCTACATACTTACTGAGTGGCAATTTTCCTTAATTTAATTTCTTTAGGATTATCAAGTACTGAAGGTATTTTTCTTCCCATTGATTCCCAAATTTTTTTCTAGGAATGAAAAAATGTATCAAAACAAGAAATGATAAAACAATAAAATTTCATCCATAGTACATTTAAAAGTAACTTTCTGAAACCTCAAAAAAATGGTGAAGCACATTTTAGTATGGAAGATTTCAGGTCAATATTTATTCTAGAGAGAAAATATGTGGCAAGCACGAATTACAGAATATGTAAAAGATAGAAGAGCTAAAAATGCTTTGTATTTTGGATAAAAAAAATTTAACAATTTTTTTAAGTGCTTTTGCAAGTTCATCAAGTAACTTAATCCATCTATCTTTAAAAAAAAAAAATTGTTTGCCCAAAAGTATTATTTCGAATCCCAAGAGAAATAAATCTCTCATGGGTAAGCCTGTCAATCAAAAATGTGATCATGCAGGATAGAGTGTGCACAAAAAAAAAAACCATTTTTTCTAGCCTTGCTTTAAGTCTTGTTTTCCTGGATCAATCTCTAGGTTTAAAATCCTATTGGTGAAATCAGATGTCATCCTTTGATGCTCTATAGATACAATATCTTGTGCCCTTCAAAGACGGGTTTATTTCAATGGGCTCTGTATCTAGTTGTTATTTAACAGTGACACGAAGTCCAAAAGTGAATCATTTAAAGTAGAACAATGATCTCCATGTTTATTTAAAGAATAGTTTATATACAACTCAGTATCATTAGTTTTTATTCACTACTACACATCTTCACAGCTAAATTATCTAAGTCCACATAAACTTCACACTACTTGATATTCCTCTAAAACAACAACAGCCAACCACAAACCATGCAGTCTTTCACTGCCCACTTGTCAGACACTAATCATAGATCTGTGTCACCAACAATAAATTTTCATTTTTCTATTTCACTAATCAGCCATTACAATGACATTTTTCATTTTGCCCAACAAATTGTGCAAAAAGAGGTGCTACCATATCTAGATTGCTCTTTGAGTAATTAGTATTTTGAAAACAATGTGTGAATATGCAGAAAAAAATCACCAAAAAAAGCAGATTAATTTATATTTTAATAAATCAAGTAGGATTTTTCTTTATTAATAATAAACTTTATTATTAATGGCTACTGGAAAACAGGTGAGTAGGTGGGTCATACAGAATATAAAGTTTAACAAAGTGTTTTATAAAAAACAAAAATGTATAAATTACTTACTTTTTCATCTTTGAAGTAATCACTCTCTTTAGAATCCTTCAATATTTTGTTTTTCAATACAGATTTGGCATCAAGCTGTTCTTCTTTTAACCTTTTCCTTTCAGAAATGTCTTTTAAGATTTCTTTATTTGTTTTGCCTTTAGCCAACAAAACTCTGTTGCTCTTAGAAATGTCTTTTGATAAAATTCTGGCAATGACCCCAGCCATGCCAGATTTTCCCCCACTTTTTTGTTCCATCTTTTCAACTTCTGACTCTTTATCAGACTCTGAGGAGAGTCTGTCATCATTTTCACTTTCTGCATCAGATTCTAAGTATGAATAAAAAAATCATTTAGTAACAATCTATCTTTCTTACTGAGCAAGAAACATTTTTATTTGATAATCAGTGTAATTAATAATGTGACATTCATATGGATAGGCAAAGTCAATAATAGAAAAACTTATCTTTTGCAGTAACCCAATAAAAATTTAAGTTTAATCTTTTTTTTCTAAACCATCTATTTCGGAGGTGTTTACAAAGTCTAATAGGAATGTCAAAGGTGTATAATTTTAGTCATGTCCTCACAATCATCTAAGCATTAAGTCCTGTTTAAAATGAGAGTAATGGGCTTATGTAGTTAAGATTATAAGGTGACATGACCTGGTGGATATGAAAGCGTTTTTGTCATGTCTTCAAAAGGTGGCTGGACTTTTCTACCCTAAACAGTTCAGCCCTACCATTTTGACCCGCAGTATGATCAACCCTGGATGATTTGACCCTGTCAACTGATCAAAATATTGTTTTAATTATTATTTTTATGCATTGAGTTGTTTTAAATATGTGGGGCTATATAAAATATGTGTATTAGCTTAGTTTTATTGCGTTTTTGAAAGGTAATACGGGTTATATATATATATAGTTAGACTTCCCCTACCTCCCCCCAATGTTTGTTGAGTGGAAATATTTTGTTATATATTCACACAAATTGTGACAATCACAAAGACACTCCTGTTGTTATCTGTTTTAATTAGGTCTAACACGTCAACATAGTATTATTACAACATTTAGGCTATAGCAGCTCAAGGGTAAACATCTGCCAACATTTATCCAATTGCCAGGATCAAACAGTCCACAGGCCGCAATGTCTAGGTACTAATACTATGTCTAGGTACTAATACTACAAAAAAGTAAAAAAATCTAATATATGCTTAAAAGCATCTATCTGCCATTCAGGCAAGTTAATCTATCCAAAGACTTTACATATGATGCTATAAACCTGTTCTCATTTAATGAAAATGTAAAGTGTAATAATTTTAGTGGCATTTTTCCAAAATTCTTGCCAGTAGTTTGACGTATGACATTTTCAGATGACTAAGTCATCTATGTTCAATGAATTAAAAAAAAAATTATACAACAGTGTTACTCCACTAGACAGAGTAAGCTAAGATTGTAAATAAAATTTTATTGAATATTTATTTAATGCAGTGGCTACGGTTCGGTCCGACCAAACCCGTATTTTTTTTACTTCAGGTACCAGCCATAGATAATATTGCTCCACACCCTAACCCTAATCCTGAAAAAAAAAAAATGCATATATGCCATGTTCCTTATATCCTAATATAATGGTTTTGGCTGGTGCCGTAGCCACTGCGTTTATTTAATAATCGCCAATGGCTTAATTTGGCCCTAGAGTTAAACTAGAAATAATATTCTGACAATCTTATAAGTTATGATTACTCAGTTTACTGAAAATCATTTTCAAAATGAAATCTTCTTGTCATTTATAGCCCAGAATGGAATAATTTTTTCATACTTCATATAAATTAAAACTGTCATAGATCTTTAATAAAATACCGTATAATTAAGACTATCAGTAGACAACTCAACAAAGTAATTAGTAAAGATACATGCTTCGAACTCGAGAACTGGTAATAATGAATATTGACGCGAAATTCTTCTAACCGAAAAAATCGTGCAGAAAAAAAAGAATATGTAAAGATTTAAAAATATGATATTTATCTAACCATCTGAATTAGAATCTGAATGTCTTATGATAACATTTTCAACGTCATTAACAGCTGCTTTGGTCATTTCTGCGAATAAACGTGGTAGTTGTCAAACAATCAAAACATGATCTATTTAAGACTTATATAGGTCATACGAATGGAGAACGGAGTTTAAACTTGACAAATGTGAAATATCTACACATTTTCTTTTATAAATTTGGGAAAAACGATGTAATACATTTAGTAAATAAAATAAATTGTGCTTTTAGTTGGTTTTAATCAAATTTAATATATCAGTCTTTCAAAAAGATTGTGATGTAGTTAATTAAGCTATTGATGCATTTTAAAACTAAGTAAGACTTTACTGTTTACAACACACTGTCACTGAGGCATGACACGCCCCCTTTTCTTTTACAATTGTGACAGAGTGAATGTGTAGAGGTAAATATATAGATATATATATAAACCGCTAAACAAATAGCAAAATTTACACACAAAATTATACAGAATTTCAAATATATTTGTGATTTTTTTTCATGTCGCAATTTCCATAATATTGCATAATTAATGTAGTAAATTATTAGTAGGATTTTTCCAATTGCTGGCAGTGTTGCAGTTGGCGTTGTCCATTTTTTTGGCAATAGCTTAAATTGGCTATATTATATTAATATTTTTATACTAAATTAAAATGGTCCACTGTAGACATAGTCTAAAAGTCTAAATCTAGTTGCTAGTCCCTTAGTGTAGTCTATTAGTAGTAGTAGTTCTTAGTTTAGACTCAACTTTCACTTTTTTTTTTAGGCTAGCTTTAGAAAATTACATATATAATATAATTTTATTAAAATTTCTAATTGAAATCATATCCATATCAGTACAATAGTAAGCTTACATGATTAGATGTTACAATACAATTTTGTATTTTTTAAATTAAGCTACTTACCCACTGGCATTGAGTTCATCAAGTCTCTATTGACTATTCTTTTTTTGTTTAAATCTTAACCTGTTAATATGAAAATATGCTTTTAATAGGCTTTTATTAACTTTGTTTGGCTGTTCTATAGTGACTATAGCATCGAATCTGTGTTTCAGGAAATTTTTGGCGATAGATTGTTAGGGCCTTAGATTTTCTAGCTGTGCCCTATCACTAACTTCTCTATGCTCAATCAGTTTAAAATTGTCTATTCTTGAAGACAATACACTATGTCAAAACTTTCAATTCAATCAATTAAATTCTTATAGATTGTGAAGCTAATTATTTTTAGGGAATATTTGACAGTTTGACAAAACAAAGTCGTACTTTGTGGAAGGATATTAAAATGTCTCAAGTATAGTATGGGTCTGTTATTTAGCACATCTTAGAATTTCTATTTAAGTATTGCGCACCATTTTTAATATTTTATCAAAATTCTGTAAACTATAAACATACAACATTTTTTTAGCCTTTTGTTTTCATACTAGGTACACCAATTACATTTGCTTGTTTATATTTACTTAAAAAAAAAAAAAATAGGTAAAATACTTTTGACACTAAATAGTATTTTTATTTAAACTTTAAAAAAAAGGCTTTTATTTAAATGTACTAAAATACTGTGTTATGCCTCAATACAAGTAAATGATGAGAACCTATCATCCAACAGACTCTTCTATTGTAATTAAGAAAATTTAACATTTTGTTACATAAATAAAGAAACAAATGTTTACTTATTAAATAATATACAGTTCTAAATATCGATATATCATTCATCAAAACACATAGTTCTATCTTTAATGAATAACTGTTCACAAAAACTACATCGCAATTACTTTCCTAACTATCAACTGTCAAAAAACAATTTTTCCCACTATACCAGCTGCACTGAAGTCCACTTATTCATATTCCCACTATATAATTAATGCATCCAATTAAAAGCTGAGAATATCATCAAAAGCAAAGTTAACAGTAATATGATATAGTATTTGACATATACTCTTTGGAGATATAAATACAATGATGACACTCTTACGCTTAACAATTATTACTTTTGATGTCCACTTTAATACATTTCAATTTAATAGCAGTACTGTCATTTGTTTTTTTTTCTAGCTATTCTTACATAGAAGGTTAAAAAAGACATAAACACAAAAATAAGCAATGCCAATGAACAAAATAAAAATGTGAAAAACGCACTACATTTGTAGTGTTAGAAATACACTGCCGCTGTATGGGAAGGTGTTCTAAAGCAAGTGTGCACATCATTTCCCTTTCAGCTATGGTTTTTAATTTAAACATTGATCGTGACCTAAAACAATTTTATTTTAAATTGTTGTTTTTGATTTATTACTTTGTTATTATTTTGCTTAAAGCTTTTGAACCTTGAGCTAGCATATTTTTCTAACCATTTTCTCCATTCAAAACTTCTATTTATTTATATGTTTATTTAAAAACATTTTTGTAATAGATTTTTTAGGCACTTTAATGATAGATTTCTTGAAATTTAACATACATTCTCTTGCTTAATAACAATGCATGATTCAATAACTAATTTTGCAATTAATTAATTATTTTTTTTAACAATTATGAGTCAATAAATAATTCTCATTAAGGGATTTAACCGTGTTTATCTATGATGAATGATACTAATAGGTGGGCTACTTCCCTTGCATCAATAATGCAACAAATATGAGTTTCCAGCTGAGATATTCTCACATCAATTTCTGCATGGAAACTGGGAACAGAAAGGTGTCGGTTGATCTGACACATCAGGATGAATTTCATTGCCCCATAGCTTCTGCTAATTAAACATGATAAGATTAAAATTTATTGCAAAATTTAAGAAAAATATATATTAGAAAACTATTAGTTTAAAAAAATTTGTTTTTTGTCATATCTTGTTGTTAATATAATTTATTGATTTGCTGTTTTATTGTTTTGTTAATTATAATGTATTAAATTTCTTTTTTACTTTTGTTGAATCATTTTTGACATTTTTTTTTACAGGTTAAGCAAAAAATGTCATAGTCAGACTACTTGGGAATCTATTAATTTATGACTTAAGGATAAAAGCTATTTTTAAAAAAATGGCTGAAGTGAATGAAGCTATTCAAATTTTAGAAGAAGTAACTAATGAAAGCAGTACTGTAGCATCTGAAAAAACATCTGAAAATCAGAATGAGCCTCAAAAAGACAAGCCATTAGATGAAGAAGTATAAATATTTTTGATAGAAAGTAAAAAAATATTAAATTAGTTCATTAAGTAAAATAACATGAAGTTGCACTTTTTTTCAGACACTTTTGTTGGCTGCGACTTTGGTTCTTGATGCTAAAGGTGGCCGTAATTTAGACTATATCCTTGGAGAAAAATATGTCAGGTAACTTAAAGTACTTAACTTTGGTAATATATTGGTCAGAATGGGTCAAATACACAAAAAATTTAATTTCAGCAAAAAATTATATTTTAATTTAGAATGTAGGCCCTACATAAAAACTTGCTGATGTTTTGTTCTCGATTAAACTACTATATTTGAAAAAAAAAAAATTTAAAAATATGGCAAATGGCATGATTGACCAGCATAATGCAAAGTCGCTACTGAGAATGTTTTTTAAATGGTATTTTTTTTATTCCTAAAAATATTGATCATAATTATATTTAATGAAAGTAAACATGGTTTGATCATTTATTTCTGTTATATATTTCAGATCCTACATTTGGTATAATTCATTTTATCTAAGGTGGTGCTTGTATTTCTGTATAGCTTTTAATATGTGCCTTGCAATATTTGAATATCCGGCCGTTCCAAATGCATCCATTCCATACTGGGTAAATTTTTAAATATTTAAAATAACATGTAGCCACAGAACTAATTAAGTGTACATTTCATTAAAAGTTCCTTTTAGCGATAAAATCAGCTGGGTAAATTTAAAAAAAAAAATTCTTAAACATTTAGCCATTTGATCTTATTTTAGCATCAATTTCATTTTAGTTCCTTTTAGTGATTAAATTAGTTTTACTTTTTTTGTAAGGACTCCCTAGATGCCCTAAGTAAGCTTCACATTGTCAGTTTTTATTCTCTTTCAGGGTACAATGATCATGGAAATTTTTTGCCTCTGCTATTTTTCGTTTCGATTGTCCCATGCATTTTACTTTCAGTATTCTAAAGTTTTTTTCAAAGATGCAAAAAACATTGTTGTTCTTGTTGTAATCGTTGTAAGTATGAAAATAAATTACATTTGTTTTTTTTTTCATTAATAAAAATTTACAAACAAAACATGAACAATTTAATTTCAATTATTTTTATAAATGTTTAGAACATGAGTTGTTGAATTATCATTAATATCATAATTCTTTAACTTACATTTATTTCATGATTAATCTTTTTTTTTTTCAGTTAACTCTATTAGACATGATAGCATATATTGTTTGGAGTAATGTTGCATCTCAAGTTCGACCAGTTAGGTGGTCAAGGCCATTGAGACCTTTGTTTATCATTAATTTTCCCGATGGCAAACAAGTAATGTGTTTTTTAAAATCATTTTGAGTTTTATGGCCATTTTGTCTGATTTGATTTGATTTGACTCTGATAGTAATTTTTCTGATTTTAGTCATAATTAATCTTCCACAGATACGTAGAGCCTTCAGAAATATCAGACGGACTGTTCCAGATATAATGAATGTTCTTGTCCTGTTTCTCAGTAGTGTGCTTCTGTTTGGTCTTCTTGCTTTAAAACTGTTTTATAAAAGGTTTGTGAGATCAATTAATTAATTAACCTTTTTTAAACAAATATTAAGAATATTTTAGTAGCATTTTACTTTAGTGGAAATAATTTAAAAACACTGCTAGTAAATTACCCATCAAAATACATTTCTCTTAGTATGTTTTCTAATTTATTTTTATTTTGCAGAGATATAACCTATCCTTCTGGGGAGCCTTATTTCAACAATTATTTTGACAGTATTTGGGATCTATATATATTAGTGACCACAGCAAATAACCCAGATGTCATGTAAAATTGATTTTTCTGTATTCCATTTTGTTTTCTCAGGCAATAAACTTTGTAATTAAATTTAAACATTATTTTTATTCAAATTAGCAATTTAATTATTGATCTATACAAAAAATTATTTATGTACATGAATCTATTTCTACAGGATGCCTGCGTATGATAAAAGTAACTGGTTTGCTTTGTTTTTTGTTGTTTACCTCATCATTTGCCTGTACATATTCATGAGTATTGTTCTGGCTACAATTTATAATAACTACAAGAAAAATCTTAAGGTACTTTTGCGATAAGTAAATTTCTCTTTAAATGACCTCATTTTTAAATTTTTTTTTTTTAAATTAGTCATTTATTTGTGCAAAAAAATTCTTTCATAACTATTTGAATATTTCAATTTCAGAATGAAATCAAAGAAGCGGTTTTTCTAAAGCGTAAAAGACTAGCAAAAGCTTTTGATCTTATTAAAGTAAAGCGTAGAAATGAAGAGGTTGTTACACATTCTCGATGGAGGCAACTTATCAGCATTATCTTACCTGGCAGATCAGAAACTCACACCGATCTCTTAATGAAAATCCTTGACCAGGATAATGCAAATGTATTAAGTATGCAGATCTCTATTATTTGAATAGAAATCAACCAATAACTTTCATTTTCCAGTTTAAAATTTTGATTTTTTTGTAGTTAGACTGTAAGCTCTTTTTTTTTTGTTCTAAACAGGCAAAAAAAATTTTCTTAACTTGGCTGATCTCCTTCACGTTCAACTCACAGAAGTAAAAGACAGACTTACTCTACTAGAGAAGCACTTTCCATCCATATATAATCATTTAATCAGTGAATATTTCAAACGATTTGTCAGACACAAGTAAGTAACCCTGTTTTTTTAACGATACAATTTTAATTCATGTGTAAATATATAGGCCTGTAACTTTTATGCTGCTTTTTTCTAGAAATATTTGTAAAATCAAAAATTCTGATTTAAAATATATTAAGTATTATTTTCTTTTATTTATTTTTTTGGATTTTATTTATTAAATTTGTATACCTTTTTCTAATATTTCAGATTCTTTCGCTTTTTGTTTGACTTTCTTATTGTCGTGAATGCTATATTCATAGCAATAGACTTAGATGTGGCTGACTGGTTTTTCCTCTCTATTTTCACATTTGAAATTCTTTCTAAACTTTATGTCTTAGGTGGGAGAGAATTTGTGTCACACTTCTGGAATGTGTGAGTAAACCTGAGAATTAAGATACTTAATTGTTAATAAATACAATTCAAGTACTTGGTTCCAATAGCTGATAAGTCCAAAATTATTTTAAAAAATGAGCATTGTTAATATTTTATATATAAGTTGATGCCTACTTTGGAAATAATCTTGGTGTCAGAAGTTAACAATCACCATTTTAAGCCATGTTTGAAAGTTGTATTTACTAGTAAAACTTTACATGTTAAAAAAAGAAAAACCACATTTTTCTGTTTATTCAAAATGGACTTAACAGCTATTGGAACTAAGTCTATCATTTATATTTTTATAAAACATTTATGATTTAAATAATTGTCACTGATATTTTTATTACAGTTAAAATAATAAATTATTGCTTAATTTATGTATCTTTGTAGACAGTATAATTCTATTGTTGTGTTGACTCTTATTATTTTCTATATATCTTCAGTTTTGATGTTTTAGTCATTGGAGCTGCCATTATAGCAACTATTGTTGAAGATGTTACTGGAGACAGTTAAGTATTTACATGCACTGACTTTAAGTTGGGGGAGTTATGGTGGCTGGGCGTTGTGTTATCCGCACAATCCCTTTATATGCCAAGGTTACTGAAACAGATGAATTCTACACTTCTTCTGCCCCTATGAGCCCTTAGGGGCTTAAGGGAACTTTACTATTAAGGATTACCTGACCATTTGAAACTGGGCTTACCTACAGGAGAATGCTGGGATTTGTGGACATTGGACAATGTCCCTAAGTTTACAATTTCCTAGTATACCATGTCTATGAAATATAAAAGTTTATTTGCCCTGATGAATTTTTTCATTAAAATAATAATCTTCTCAGGGTATTTTTGAAAATTCCTCCACTTTGTTTCATTTATTTCCAAAGTAAACATAATTACTCTTTACAATAAATTTTGCTATATTCTATGTATATTATGTATTATTATGCAGATTTCCACTTATACTGGTGTTATTAGAAGGTTTTTTTTGCATACTACATGTATAGCAGTTGAATGCTTTTGTTGTACAGTGGTACACCTCACACAATGATTGATGCCATGACCACTTGCTAGCCAAGGATAATAAACAATTTCACATAACAAACAGCGCATCCCACTTAAAAAATTAAATGTTATTTTTAAAAAAAAGGTTGAAGCTAATTAGATTTTTCTGTGAATTGTGAACCCCTGGTTTCTTAGAAATATAGTATCTGTCTGAAGCTCATTACAGCTGGCTTTTATCCACTGTTGTATCTCCGCCTTTTACCTAGTTAAAAAAATTAGATCCCTAAGTTAGACTTGTTCATATTTTAATGGTGTACATGATGTGTTTGTGTCTCCCTATCCCACCTCCAGCTCACTTGATTAATATCTAATGAACCTATCATTCCCAGCTCTGGTGAGTTCTTTTTTCCCCCCCATTAACAGTGCTATCACTTCAATTTTTAGTCATTTTCTAAAATAAATTTTCATCATAACCTGTAATGGGTAGCATGGTTTTAAATAGAAGTCAGTGGGAAATAAAGTGTTTTGCACAATAACCACCCACGGAATGAATGTGCCACTGAAATGGATTGGGTTTGTTATGTGAGGTACCACTGCACTAAATATGAAATTTCTGAAAATTGTATTGAAATATGAAATCTCTGAAAGATAGATTGTATTATTTAGTTGTATTGAAATATGAATTCTCATGATTTATAGGTAATGAGCATGGCAATACCTTGGATATTCTTTTGGTTCTTAGAGTTATGAGACTGATAAAAATATTTGGCAGCATTAAAAGGTATTTGTTAGATCTTACACTTGTGTGCAGAATTTCGTAGGCAGCCAGATTGCTTCAGCTTTATTATAATGTTTACTTTTTTTGAATAATTAAATTAAAAAAATATTTAAGGTTAAATTTTTTAAAAATATATATGCATATCTTTTTGTGTTCTACTGTTTCACTAAGGTTTAAAGTTATTCTTCAGACTCTTGTCAGCATAGGACCGTCCATTGGCATTTATGGTGGAGTCATCTTTGTAAGCTTTTCATTTGATATATAATGCTAATTTATTCTTATGTGATTATTTTTATTACTTGTTTTTTTTCCATTAAATTTTTTAAATCTTTTCATAAACCATTCACTGTTTTATTTTATTCAAATGTGTTATCTATCATACATAACTAGTTTAACTTAGTGTTGAATCTTTCCATTATTGTTGAGGCTATACTCAGTTTATAGATATAGTATTTTCAAAAGCTTAAGCTGTTCCTAAATGTAATAAATTTGTCACAATATTTAACAATTTTTCTAATTTTACTCATTCTTTAATACGGTCTTTAATTGCCATTATCTTAAAAGAAAGCATATTCAAACAATTGAATGCTTTCCAAAACAAAACAATTCAGTTTTAAAAATACACTCCATGGACTGCTAAGCCATCTCTTTTAATCCATAGCTTGTTTTGTATTTTTTATTTAATACAAATTTATCTGCATCATTAAATTATTATCTACGGCTATTGTCATAATCTTATAAATTCTTTTTTTTTTTTGCTTTTAGTTCTGTTCTTTTCCATGTTGCTTTCTGCATAACTACAAACTTATAAGTTCTTACCACTTATTTACATACTTTTGTTATACCTCAAGTTAAATAAAATGAATTTCTTTGATTTCATAGGTCTTCTATTATTTCTTTGCCATTATTGGAATGGAAATATTTAATGGATACATTCACTATTATGGCAACACTCAAGACCCTGTAGAATTATTCTGTGGGAATCCACATTTAAATAACTCTGCATTCTACATTAACCGTTATTGTAACAATAACTTTAATGACATCCTGAAGGCAATGGTTGTAATGTTTGAACTGACTGTTGTTAACCAGTGGCATGATATCCTTTTTAATAGCTTAAAATGTATTTGCTGAATGTTTTTTTACTTCACTGAATTTCTTGACCAGGTTTTTTTTTTTAATAACTTATTGAAAATTACCATGGTCCAAAAATATTTGTTTAAAAAATACTGGTAATTTTTTACATTCTTTTGGTGCATGTATACATTTAAAAATTTTAGGCACTATGTCTATGTTAAAATCACACCCCATTTTAAAATGAATAGCTTGGATGATTCATCAAAGTTTACTACTTTTCTTTAACTATTTCTTACTTATAGCATCAGGCTTTGTAGCTGTTACCAACAAGGCAGCAAGACTTTATTTTTTTTCCTTTCACATTTTTTGTGTGGTGATAGTTCTAAAGTAAGTTTAATTAAATTGGAGTCTCAAACACTTCTTGTCATAAAGAGTTAATATATTACAACACTCCAGATGATTTTGTAAAATAAAAAGGAAAGTGTAAATATATGTATTTGTTTCACAGAAGTCAGGCATTAATAAAAATATATATACATTTATTTGATTGCAGTATTTTCACAGCATTTGTGCTGGAAGCTTTTATACTTGAATACACATTGCAGACAGTGCCGAGGCTAGAGTCAGTGGTGGAAGCTAAAATTACAGAGCTGGGTCTTGGTATAGGAATGTAAGAAAAATACTATACTCTTGAAAATAATTTTTTTTTTATAAAGTGAAAATAGAAAACTCTAAATTGACTTAATTAACTACCATTGGCTTTTAGAATATTAAAAATGTATACATTTTTTTGTTTCTATTCTGACATACAATAAAGTATGTTATTTTTAACAAATAAAATAAGAATTGTGTTTGATATATCAGGAAAACACGTAAACGTGCAATTCAAGGCCCAACAGGTGATAAAATAATTCTTGTAGAAGAAGAGGAAACACCTGATACTGATGATGTTGATAACACACAAGAAGAATCAAATGACACAGAAACTGACAATATTGATCTCTCTAAAGAAAAGGGATTAAAATTTCTTTTGAAAAAAAATAGTAGGTTCTGAAAATTTAAAACATATATTTTAAGATTTGTTAGTGTGCTTACATGTTTATATTGCTAATATGTAATCCTATTAATATTTGTAATCAGGTCATAAAAAAACAGAAGTTTTGCTCCAGCAAATGTTTCAAGTTGAACTTGGGGACAACAATGACGACTTAGTCCTGGCTGATAATGCTGAAGCATCTAATAGATCAAGAAGATTTACTTTAGAGGAAGTGACATAGCTGAATTGAAAAAAATATATAACATCAAGATCACTGTTGTCAATTCATTGCAATTCTTCAATACTCAATTTCAGCATTTTAACTAATTTTTATGTATTTAAAGGTTCATTTTACATGTTCAAAATTATGACTTGGTTGTTGCTTATATTGTTGAAATGTCTAATAGAACAAGATTTGCTTGGAGGAAGTAGCCTAGCTGAATTTTTTTTATTATTTAACATTGAAATAATTGTTGTCAAATTTGTTGCTGTTCTTTTATTTGTGGCAATTTTTTCAATACTATTTAGTTTTAACTTATTTTTATGTACTTAAAGCTGTCTTTTACATGTGTACTAAGTACAGTTAATGTGACAACTATGCAATAATTATTTTAAAAGCTGTCCATTTTTTACATATGTTACTGACTGATTAATTTTGTTCATTCAGTCATGTTTTAATTGGTTTGCAAAACATACAGTATTATTTCCCATTATTGTACATTTCATTGATCCAAAAGATCACTGCCACTGGGTTGCCTAAGTACCAGTGATTAATAATATTGTTGCCAACATCTTTATTTTAGAATTTGATGGTTCATCTGTCTCTATTGTCTTATTTATAATTGAACTATATCTGGTAATTCAGTTTGATAATTTCTTTTTCAACCAGTATTAAATGTATGTATATTTATATTAAAAAAACTAAAACTTTTTTCTTTAATTCTAATTTACTGTTTACATTTTGTATAAAATAATGTATTTTATGTTAGTTAATTCATAACATTTACCTTATTGCAGCCAAATGCAAACAAATGATTTCAGTATAAATAAATTACAACAGACTCCATCTGAGTCACGTTATAAAATATTTTTTTTTACAATTATGTAACAATTTAAGGTTAGACTTCTGCCTGTTCGATCCCAGTAGCTGTCATTGTTGCCTAGGTCAGCAATTGAAGTAAAGGTATATTGTTCATTGGTGACCCACGTAAACACTATTTTTCATTTCCCTAATTTTTGTATTGACATAATTTTATGGGTTTGAATGCTCATAAAACGCACTTGTATTTCAATAAGTTATAAATATTTGATTTCCTTTTAATATTTCATTGCGTCAATCTTACAAGCCTTTTTTGTAATGTAAATAAAAAACATTTAATCAAAATAACAAATTTGCAAGACATTAATACAAATATTGACTCGCATGATTTTATATTAAAGGAAATCTATTTTGATTTTTGTTTTATACCATTTTAATGTAAGACATGATGTTAGAATGGTTTGAGATAGATGCTTATGTTATTTTGATGCCAAGTAACATAACTTGAAAACCTTGATTAGGTTAGTGGACATTTTGTGGGTTAGATCAGTGAACATGGGGCCCAATTTTATAATATCTTCTTTCCATTGCAAGTAATAATTGAACTAAAACAATGATAATAAACAAAAAATGAATATATATGCATCTGTTGATTTTTATTTAAAATATTATTAAGGGGATAAAAAAGTTACATATTTGAAATGACCCATGACAGTTGAATCTTATACAGGCTTTCAAGTGGCCCGAAAAAATAAATTACTGGCACACCATTTTAGACACGAAAGTTAAAAGTACATACAAAGGCAGTCTTTTTTTATTGTGGTACTAAAATTTATTTTGTTATCATTTTGCACATTTTTTAAATACTTAACTGTTCTTATCTCTGCAAACCTTACAAAAAAGAAGCACACTATATATACAAATATAAAATATACTGTTTTTTATTTAAATTTGTTAACTAAATTAATAACATAACAGAAAGAGCATAAAACAGTCTGTGCATAGTCACAGAAAACTATGAGCTACTGTACAGAAAAATATTGACTCTAACTTATAAAATATGATTCTCCTCTGGTTTTCCATTTTCATTCACCTAATTCACAGAATAAAATAAATTTCAAATGAACCATTCATACTGTTACACTTGGTTTTTTTTTTATAAATCTTGCCTCTAATCATAAAAATCATAGTCGTCAGCAACTTGTTTACTGCTTCCAAATATCCCCACATCCACTTCAGTGTCTGTGTCTAGATCTGAGCCTATTTTGAAACCTGAAGCTTATAATGAATAATTTTAAAAAATTATTAGAATGAAATAGCTCAATAACTGAAGATTTTTTTTTTTTTTAATGTTACAGAAAAATTTAAGTGACAAGAAAATTAATTTACCTAATTTGCCCTGATTTGATCCATACATTGGTTTGCCTTGCCTGTCAAAGTAAGGAAGCATAATTAATTTTCATGGAAAAAAGAATGGTACAATCTATCTATGTATATTACTGATACATATATAAATGCTAAATTAAGATGGTAACTTAACAATGACTGTGCCATAGATTGTTTCATAAATACACATTAACACTTGTTTCTTTTTGCAGCACTATTTAATATTGAATGCATCAAATTGATACTGAACTAAACATATACAAGCAGTGCTTTTTTTTGTGACGGTACGCACCAGTATGGCATACCGCCACCTTTTTCAATGTGGGGAAAAAAATCATTACTTTTCTTGTATTTTAACGTTTATTATTCATTTATTATATTATTAATTAGTTAAAATTGAATTATTTTTAAAATTGTGCACAATAAGAACTAAACTAGACGCTGGGTTTTAGCTAAAAATTTAGGCAATCCATCACTGTACCAGCACAAAAAAAAAGCACTGTATACAAGTATTTGAAGGAGACAGACGCATTCATTTATATTTAGGTGATAATTATGTACTTATTTCATTTATGATGAATAGAATTCTTCTGACTTGTAATGTCTCATAACGGTGGATGTTATTCTAGTTATGACCCCATTGTTGCCTCTCTGTAGGGTCATCTTAACAAACAGGGGCCCCAAGAGTATTAAATTTAGCTATTTGTATTTCATTATTCTGATTGGTTGTCTTAGACGCCACAGTACAAAAGTTTGCCAGAGACCCATAATGCTGTTAAGACAACCCTGTCTTTATGGGATTCACACGTTCAGCTTCTATATCCTCACCAAAGCTGAGGCTATGATTGTCATGGCCACACTATGGAGGACATAGATAACTGGATTCTCAAGGGCTTGCACCTGTAATCTTCATTATGGCTGTTGAGATCACTTCTATAAGTGTCACTGAGTCCGCAATGATTTAAAAAAAAATATGTGAACTGATGTAGGGTTATTATACTTTACCTTGGAGTAAAAGCTCTAGGTGAAAATAAATGAGATGCTGATTGGGAAGTGGTTTCTGATGGGTCATCATTTTCAGCCAGTTTTGGTTGAGATGATGGTTTTGAGCTGGTGATAGATAAAAAAAAAAATGAAATGTTAATATATGCTTTAATATTTCCTCTCTCTGTAATAGTTCAAGGATAAGAAACTAGCAAGAATAAATGGACCATGTAAGAAGGGAATAGGACATGCATTGGTGCATAACATGTTTAAAAGTCTGCAGTGAAAGGTTTTTTAGTGGTAGAGTGGTAGCTTCACATATAAATAAATAAAAAAAATACTTGCAGGCAACAATGCAACACAAACTACTGAAGATGTCTTGATGTAATGTTAACTTGATGGTGTACAACATCAAATCACTACCGCTAATCAAGTTCAAACCTATTTATTGTTGTCTATTAAATCTATATCTACACTAAAAGGCCTCCATCACAGAGATCTCTATTTTAACTATTACTAGGACTGTATCCTGCAGCATCATCAGACAGAAACCTCTCCATGTTTAACTGGGTGGCTTATTAGATAATTCAGCATCATACAACAAAACAACTCTATTATACTGACCATAAAATGTATCTGCACACTAAAGTGTGCAGCAATCATGTTTCAATATGTCATATGGTTCTACCAAATTATTTTACATTCAGATATAGGAAATGCTTTTTAGAGAAAAAATTTTGCGGAGCTAACAACCTTCTTTTGGAAATTTATCAAAAATATATAACTCATTATGAAATAACTTTTTCTTACTTTAAGAAATAGTTTTTTTTCTTTTTAGGAATTGAATCTTTTGTTAAAAAAACAACTTATAGTATTATACAAAATCACTTATTTTTTTATGTGTTACTAAATCATACCCGAAGTAATGGCGCATCATAAATGTAAGTGAGGGTGGCTGGGCCAAAGAATATTTTTTAATATTCGTGGATTTTAATTGGATTAAAAAATGGTCATTAAGAAATGAAAAAATTATTTTTAAAAAAAACTGATTTTTTTCTAAATTGAATATTAAAAAAAAAAATATAGGCCTGTAAACAGGTTGTCAGCTCTGCAAAAGATGTTCCATTGAAAGTTTCATCTTTAATGGTTTAATGGTCTAGTGCTTTTTAGTCGACCTGATAAATTGCATTAAAGATACATGTACCAATATTTTCAGTATAACTGAAGACTTTAATTAAAATGTTTTTTTTCCCCCCATTCAACATTTATATTCAAGAAATTATCAACAAACGAAGTACTGTTATCAAAACTGATGGCAAAGCAAAAGAGATATACTGTGACTGCAGTTATGGGAAGTTGAATATAGCTGAATATTAAAATTAAAAAAATTACTTTGACAGAATAAGGTGTTTGAGCAAAATTATTGTTAAAATAAAGAGGGGGGGGTATTTTATAGGGTAGCAAGTGATGGATTCAGAATTTTAAAACAAAATGTATAAACAACATTTGAGTTTAAAACATGATTATTTTTCTATTAAATTACAATTTTTTTCTGACATCAACAGTTATTACTTTTTTTGCCCGATATTATGGGATATCATCAGCCCTTATTACATTTCTTTTAAAATCAGCGCATTTTAATGTGATTAAAATGTTG
Source organism: Bulinus truncatus (assembly GCA_021962125.1). Taxonomy (NCBI): domain Eukaryota; kingdom Metazoa; phylum Mollusca; class Gastropoda; family Planorbidae; genus Bulinus; species Bulinus truncatus. Next base: position 6,528,056 of record JAGDYQ010000039.1, read on the forward strand.
TGTAATAAAAAAATGTTAAAAATTGCTAAAAAAAATATGTTGTATTAGTTATTTTACATATATAAATCCATCCCTAACAATGCTACAAAGCACCTAAAAAAAACAATGTACTTAAAGATAAACAATGTAAAAACTTACACTGGCTGCTTAATAGCAGAAGCTAATTGCTTTTCGACATCATCATCAGTTGTGTCCTCCTGAGTTGATGACTGCCGACGTGCTAGTTTTAAAGAATCTGTTGATATCATACTCTTGTAGGCCTCAGTTTCTGTCATGAATAGTTCGAAATAATTCATGATTTATGCAACCTTGTGCTTCCTTTTTTTTTATTATAATTCAGAGATAGCAAACAAGAGAAATAAGATTTTAACACACTCACCATTTAGGGGAATGGTATCTTGAGGCAGATGGGAGTAACTTGATTCATCATCACTGAACGGTCTCTCCAAAAGACTACCAAATTTTAGTGGAGGCACTGAAAATGTGGAGAGGAAAAAAAATTAAGCCAAACATTATACTTTGCTAAACTCATAAAGTAGAATAACCTTAAAATTTTAAAACATTCTAATGCTAACAGGGAAAAAAAAAATCACAAATGATAATTTTTATAATCAATTATAATTCTTGATTAGCTTTACAACAATGTCATAAATGGTTTGATGCACTATGTATTGTTTCAATGTTACCTCTGCCATCTTCCATAAAACTATTAGAACCTTCTAATGTTGGCATTGGGCTTAAAGATGTACTGAACTGAGGAGCTGTAACATTTTGATTGGCATTATTTTTTACATCCCCAAGAAGTTGACACATGAACTGGTGACCCTACATATTGATAAAAAGATAAAGAATTTTTCCTTATATTCAAAAGTGTATTGGGAAAGTTTACATCAGTGAATATCAGTTTAAAGCTATTATAAGAAAAAAATCTTTTCTATTTTATGATTATGGGGAAAATGGCAGACAAAAAAGTTCATCAAGGCAGAAAAAAAATTAAATGCTTGTCATCAATGGACTATCTTTTTTTTGAAGTCACACTATTTGTGTTTATTAGTTTGAAGCTGGGGCAACTTGATGCTGCACTGTATTCCAAGCCTGATGTTTACAACGATGCTAACAAGGTGACTCAGCAGGAGTGTAATTGTGAGTCCAGTCATTTCCCATCATACCATTTAACTTTCCAGGCTTGCTGACATGTTATGAGCCATAATGTTTACAGCCAGTTTTGTGCTTACTGTACTATAAAGCATCTCTAAGTTGGATGAAGACGTACAAATGGACTAAGAAAATAAAAAAACCGTTTGTGGCTATCATTATTTTATTTGATGACGAGATACAATTTTATCCTTAAAGTGTTTAGAAAATTGTATCTGTGGTTATCAGATAAATGAGGCCATAAATTGACCAAATTTAAATAGCAAAAGCCATTATGACTATAATTTGGACAATGAAAAAACTATTGATTTCAATTGCCTGATATAAATGTTGAATATATAATATTTAGTTTATTTGAAACAAAAATTTCAACCCAACATTATGAAATTACCTTTTCCTGCAAACTACCATCTGAGACTAGTGACGGGGTAAAAATGGCAGATAATTCATTTGGTTCAAGGGCTTCCATATTTACCAAGTGTGTGAAATGTGCAAATAATGCATTCCAGACAGATTCAGCTTCTGAAGAAAGATATTTCCTGAAATTCAAATTAGCAAACTTTGAAAAAAAATCTTTTAGCCAGGACAGAGAAGAAAAAAAAAATATCTTTCTCACACTTTAGACACAGTAATACCGTAATAAGTGTTGAAAATTAATATAAATATATATAATAATAAAATAATATAATATATATATATATAATTATAATTTACTTACTTTGTAAAGTTAAGAATAATACTAAACCTGACAACACAAGAAAATTCTAATTAGAAAATAATGCATATTACCTGACTGTCTGAGAGTTGAAACTTAAGATCTCGCCTTCCAGTAATTTTTTAGGCAGCAAACATTTCTCACTCAGGTTTCTAATTATCAGCGTTATTTGTTCCAGGATCACCATGCTTACCAGATTGGCATCTATTCGACTTAGTTCTTCATTAGCATTACCTTTTCTAGGAACGAAATTTAGAAAACAAAATTAATAATGTTACATTTATGTTAAATATAAATTGTGACAGCACAGAATCTACTCATCTGGAGAACTCAAAAAAAAATGGTCAGAAATGATATCTGATATCCAGTGGAGCTCAGAAAAACCTTTACATGTACTTAAATTATGGCTGGCAAAAAAGTAAAAATAAAGCTGTATTACATTGGAAATACATAATCTTTGCACGCTAAGGCCAAGAGATTTTATATTTCATGATAAATGTATAAAAAAAATTTACGGTCAGATGGACGGTGTGATGGTGTAGAGTGAACAACTTTTGACCATAGGGTCCCAGGTTTGGTTTGATCTTCATTGAGAACCCAGAGAGATTTTTTATCAGGTTCCGGTAAAATCCCCATGTCAACCCAGCTTAAAATGGATACCTGACATCCGTTGAAGTAAAGTGGATGGGCACTGTGCTAGCCACACAATCCCTCAATATGGTGTGGCTAAGCAAAGGGAGAATTCTCCACTTCATATGACCCAACCAGCCTTCTTAAAAGATGAACTCTACACTTCATCTGACCTGACTAGCCCTCTGAAAAAGATTAACTCAACACTTAATCTGACCCGACATTTACTTCCTTTCTACTTCCACCTGAACCTAAGTAAAAATGGGAATAGATAATGCATGTATCTAAACATAGGCACTCAAAAAATGTACTTCAGCCTGATTGATAACCACTTTGAACCATTCTAGTACTGATAAAAATTAGCATTAAAAATAAATATAAAACTTTTACAACCTAATGATATCATTTTTAACATATGTATCTGGCCAAGATGATCTGTAGTAACCTTGATGTTCAAAAGCCTCCACCATGTCAGATTCTATGAACTTCAGGAGATAGATTAGTCCATGAACTGTTAACTCTGGCTTTAAAGAACTGTTTCAGAAAATAAAAACTTGTTTTCAGACTATCAGAATAAAAATCTGTCAAAATAGAACATATATAGGTATATCCCAATAAAAGAAATTGAATTGCTGTAGAGAAAGTTGAAATTTTTTTTGTTATGTACATTTAAAGTAAGAACTTTGAGATCATTAGCATTGAAGCATTTTACCAGTTGACTAAATCAGATTCAAGTTATTTACTTTATCATATATGATAAGTGCCTTTTATATTACATTTCTAATTTAATACAATAGAATATAAATTCGCACTGGCTCCGGTTCCGTCATATGACGGGGCCGGTATCTTTTTTTTACCGCTTCCGTCAAGCAAAACTTTGAGGAACTCTTATGATTTAAAGTTATTTTCTTTTCGCGCGAAATGCAGTTTATGATCACACAATAATGGCGATAAAAATCGGCGATCGATTCAACAATTTTAAAGAGTTGGAGGAAAAAATAGCTGCTTTCGAAAAGGATTCATTTATTGCATTATACAAACGAAGCAGCAGAACAATTAATGTGGCACAAAAGAGAGGTGTGAAAAGAAATTTAAAAGAGGATCTAATCTACTACACCATTCATTTTGCATGTTATCATGGTGGAAAAAGATTTAAGAGTCGTTCTACAGGAACGAGGCCAAAACAAAGGTTCATAATTAATACATTTTTAAATAATTAATTAATATAATAATTTATAACTAACTATAAGAAAATTAAAAAAAAAACCCACATTGAAAAATTAAACTTAAACATTAATCCAAGAATTCTATTACAGTACTTACAAGATAGATTGTCCTTTTGGATTGTGGTTTAAAGCATCAGCAGATGGAAATCAATTGGAGGTTAGCAAAATAGTTCAAGAGCATAACCATATGATAGACAAGGTAAATATATTTCAATAATTTTTTTAATCGTATTCATATTATGATATTTACAGCTGTATGTGGTACAAATAAAAAAAATTGTTAATATTCTCGCATTTAGGTAATATTTGAACATCTACCAAAAAGAAGGAAACTAAATGAGAATGAAAAGCAAGATGTTTCTCGAATGTTAAGCATGCATGCAAATAAATGGCTGATAAAAGAACATATTTTAAAGGAAACAGGTAGGCAGTGTCAAAAAATATTAAATATTAAGACCACAACTATGTAATATTCTTATAGTTATAGTACGTATACCTGGTTTATTTTTTACTCAGTTATCATTAATTAATGGAAGCACTGTGTGAAAATAAACTGGATACATTATTTTGATTATATAAATTGTTTTCTTCCAATTAGGCAAGAAGATAACCCTAAAAGACTTGCACAATTTGGCAGCAAGGCAAAAAGGATCTGCAGATGTGGAGTCTCTTTTAGCTGTTTTTGATGACTGCAATGGTTAGTTTAGTTGGTAATTTTTATACATTGGCAGTGTTCGTTATTATTGGTTATTAGCGTATTATATTTTTATCGTGGTGAATGTAGACCACAACATCTATTACTCAAATGATTTTACCATTTCTTAAAACTGTGTCACACTCCCACAACCCTTCATAAGAGAACGAGTTCCTAAAAATATATTGTTCTGCAACATGTTATAAGATTTTTTTTTAGATAAACGCTAAATTAAAACCAGTTATTAAATATTTTTTTTCTTCGAAACTCGTTCATAAAACTGCAGTGTTATGAATAATAATCAAGGCCATAGCCAGGATTTGTTTTTTTTTTTTTGGGGGGGGGGGGGTTGTGCAGAGAGTTTCATATAAGAAAAAATTGGAACGCAATGATAAAGAAGTATATTCTATAATAAAATTTGATTTTTAGAATTAAATGGGGGGGGTACCCCCTGGCTTTGGCCTTGATAATAATTAAATAAGCTTTTTAATAGCATATGAATTAAAAGCAATGAAATACAAAATTTACACTTCAGTTAGAAGTATTAAAAACAATTTTTTTTTCAAACAGGGCATGATCTAGAACTGTTAACAAATGAAGATGGAATAATAACTGGAATTTTTTACCAAGATTCAGAAATGAAGCGTTTTTTTTCACTGTATCCTGAGTTGCTTCTAATTGATGCCACTTACAAGCTGACTAACTTGCGAATGCCACTTTATATCATACTTGCTATTAGGCCAAATGGTGAAAGTGAGATTGTTGCTTTGTTTCTGACAACATCTGAAGATTTCATCATGCTTAGTAGCATGCTGGAGATATTCAAGGGCAAGAATGAAAATTGGACAAAAATATTAACCATTTTCACTGATAAAGATATGACCGAACGTGATAGCATTCAACAAGTTTTTCCACAAGCTGCACTTCTGTTATGTATTTTTCATGTTTTGCGGTGCATGAGTAGAGAAATCACAAAACTCAAGTTAAATATAACAGAAGAGCAAAGATTATGTGCGCTCAAAGCATTGCAGAAAATGTTATATTCCAATACAGAAGAAGAATATGAAGAACTTCGCAATGATTTCCATAGACAGATGCCTGCAAGTGTTGTTCGTTACATGGAGGCGAACTGGCACGAATGTAGAAGAGAATGGGTTAGATGTTGGCAACAACAAAATGTGACATATGGAGAAACGACAACAAACAGATTAGAATCAATAAACAAACGACTTAAGGCAGTTGTCAATTTACAAAGCCCTTTGCCTGTTTTTTTTCAAGATGTACTCTCATTTATTGGTTGTATGCGTGAAGAGAGAGACCATACTTATATAAATTCAACAGAACGGATACCTGTGGATGGAACTCAATATTCTTTACCAGAATGTCAGTACAGAGAAGCTCTAACACCTTTCGCATTTTCTTTTGTCAAGCGCCAGTTTGATTTATCCGAAAGTGTGCAAACACAATTTGAAAATGGAATTTTAGTTGGTCAAATAGAAGGCAAAACTGAACCAGTACATGAAAACAACTGTATTTGTTTGTTTTTTAAATCTATGAATCTACCATGTAAGCACATGTTTGCTGCTCGCAGGATCAAACAATCATCAATGTATTCTGAGGTAGGGATTGCTGCTAGATGGCTTAAGCAACAAGTGCAGGAAAACCACAGGGTTTTCAAGATAATCAATGTAGATGATGCCCACATCAAAGCTGTTAAAAGCGTGGACAGACCATTATCCAAGAACGAAAAGTTTCGCCATGCTAATCGTCTACTCCAATATCTAGCAGAATTAGCAGCAGAAGGTGGAACATCACAATTTGAAAATAGATTAAAGGTTCTGCAAGATTTAGCACAAATTTGGGGGTCCAACCAAGAAGCTTTGATTTCACCAGTAGAGTGTAGCAGTCATATTGTTGGAGATAATGGGACTGTTATAGAAAAATATGAGGTGGTCATTGAAGATAATGAGGTGGTATTTGAAGATAATGAGGTGGTATTTGAAGATAATGAGGTGGTATTTGAAGATAATGAGGTGGTATTTGAAGATAATGAGGTGGTATTTGAAGATAATGAGGTGGTATTTGAAGATAATAGGACTGTTGAGGTTCCAGAAATTAGGAAAGAGCATGCATACTTCAATACTGCAATCAAAATGCCATCGTATAGCTGTAATAATGATGTCTCTATTGTATCTGTAAATGAACAGAATCAGCCTCAAGAAGAAAAAATTAGCAATGAAACAAACAAGTTGGCCATAAGCAGACTTCAATTTCCACCTAAAATAACTGGAAGAGGTCGGCCCAAAAACAACTCTAAAAGAAACGCTTTAGGTTTGAAAAAACAAAAAAAAAGATGTCAGCCATTTGGGAAGAAGACAGTTCAGCAAAAAGTTAATTGTAAGTGAATTTTAAAATAATAAAATTGTATAGACCTACATTTCTATGATAATGTTTGAAAGTGGGATTTTAATAACTATAACAACCAAGTTCGATTATAATGCAATGTATACATTTCATTCTGCATCAATCAAAATGTTGTATGCCGCCTCTTGAACTAATTCACCTCTATATTTTTTTCTTTTTGTATTTTTAGTGTTGCTGGGTCATTTACTTGTAGGAGGAAGACCTGAAGATATATCGCCAACAAGGCCTGTAGATGTGGAGGAACTCAAACTTAGCCCTACTGATTTGCCATCATCGTTGTTAAATGAAATAGTTATTAAGGACATTCTTAAACCTTTCCTTTCAGATAGGGCATGGAGAATGTTACAGGCATCAATAAGAAAAAGAAAAAAAATGGCCGTTTGGCTGTGCCCAACATGTGACACTAACACAGCAACTGGACAATACATAGAATGTGAAAGTTGCCTTGAGTGGTACCATTTAGAGTGTGCTCGCATTACTAAAAAACCAAAACAAAATTGGTATTGCGATAAATGTATAAATGATGTTTAGATATATGTTGTAATTCAATAATAGAAAAGTTTATTTTCTTGTATTTATGTTTCTTAATTTTTTTAAAATTTTCACTTCATAAGCCACTGTTTTGTTCAGATTATTATTTTCTGTGTGTTATTTATTGTTTGATTTTCCTAAACCTTCTGTTATTTTAATCATTTATGGTTTTAATAAGTTCTTGTATATCCTTTTGTCTTGGACAAAGATTTTAAATAAATCTTTAGTACTAAATTAACTTAGGCATTTATAATCATTTCATGTTTTTTTTTTTAACACTATTTACTATCAGTTCAGTTTTTTTGCCATGTATTGATAATTTAGATTAAATATACCTATTCATTTGCTTGCATCTTTTCTACCATTTATTCTCCTTTTATTGTAACACGCATAATTTTAAATTGAAATCCATATAAATGCTCTGCATGCAGTATTTTCTATTTTGCGTACTGCAGCAATAATCATTTCATGATTATGATGGGGGTATATATTTTTTTCCATTTAAATTGATTACATTTATACTGAGGTAGTCTTCTAAATACATCAGTTATGATATTTTTATGCCCTTTGAGTGAGCGCAATGCTCTTTATTTGTGAATTTTTACATGTTATTTCTATTTTAACTTATATCATCTATTTTTTTGGATACATTGTTCAACATATTTTGTTTTAATTTTACAGAAATATTTTCACTGGTGCAAAAACTTATGTTCATTTTTAGTAATTCCTAAAAATTTTCTTATTTTAAAAAAGAAAAACATTTTATATATTTCTTTTTGCATTTCTCTTGCAGTCTATTCTGCCTTTGTGGTGTATAGAAATTCATTTCAAATGATCTATTTAAATATTTTTGTATATAATAGTCCATTTGTCACTGCTTTTATTATCTCACATAATCCCTGAAATATTCAGCGCTAATATGCCTTAGAAAAAGAAATATTATTTAACATTTTTAAGTACTATTAAAACTGGGATAAAATGTCCTTTCCATTTTATGTGTTCTTTAATTGAGTGCACTTTTTTTAAGCTTGATACAAAACATTTTGTGTATGGTCAGATATCAGTGACTTGGAACACAGTGTTTCATTATAAAAAAATATTGTTTGTATGATATAGTGACATAGATTTTTAGACTATTTTCTATGAATCATGGAGAAACTTAATGTATTTCAATGTATTTATTTTGTCGTTGCCATTGTACCCTTGGTTTCTTGTTGATCTAAAAATTGATGGCAAATAAAGAAGATACTTTATTTTTTCTCTGGCCTTTTATTCTTTTTCAGTGAACTCCCTGCGAGTGTAACTTTTTAATAAAAGTAAAGTTCCCTTCTGAGCCCTAACAGGCCATCGGGGCAGATGAAGTGTAGAATTCATCTGTTTCTATAACCTCGGCATATGAAGGGATTGTGTGGTTAGCACTACGCCCAGCCGCCTTTACTTCCCCAACTTAAAGTCAGGTACCCATTTAAAGCTGGGTGGACTTGTGGGACGACTTTGCAGCAAATTTCACCTGGAAAAATTCCATGGGCCTCACCGAGGATTGAACCCAGGACTCTCAGGTCGACAGTCGAGTATCTACACCACTCGGCCATCCGTCCCACAACTTTTTAATAAATAATATAAAAAAATTATTATTCTGCATGACTTGAAATAAAATTAAGATGTTTCCTGCAAATAAGCTTTAAAAAAAAATGTGGGAAAATTAATGTACTTAAGTACTTCAAGTCATATATTTAAATAGGTGCTCCAAATTGAATTTTCAATTATTATGAACTCAATAATGAAAAGAACTAGTTGTTGCTAGAAATATACTACATTTATTATTTCTTTAAAAAAAGTTGTAAGAAGTCATATTTAAAAAAAAAAAACACATCCATTTCAGATTTTTTTATTTATTCTTCATGCTTCTGACTATAACAAACCACTTAATAGCCCATAGGCAACATTAAATTAAAAAAAAAAAACTGCTTTAAATCAATTCTATCATTCTTTTGCTTCATAAATGGCATTTTGTACAGGAAAAAAAAACAATAAATAAATGTCTGTGTCAGGAACTGAACCTGGATAGCCTGCATAAAAGTAAGTCAACCTCACAGTTCCTAATCCACTCTGCCAGCACATCACTCAAACAAAGCTAAAACTTTAACGTATCATTAAAAATTGCTCGGTTATGTTTTATTCCTTTTAACTTAGTTTTATGCCCATATTCTTATTTTGTAATTCAAAATAATTCAAAGTCGTATTTATTTACAAAAAATAAATATTATACAAATATTTCCCATTATAAAAATAATATCTCCGATTATATACAGTAAATGACGTCATCAACGTCTGCAGTAAATAAGAGTTCTCATTCATTCTGTACTTCAAATCATAAGAGTTCCTCAAAGTTTTGCTTGACGGAAGCGGTAAAAAAAAGATACCGGCCCCGTCATATGACGGAATCGGAGCCAGTGCGATATAAATTTGCTAAGAATAAGTTTTTTTTAAAGAGGTTTTATCTCAATATAACTTGATAGCCCATTGTCAGCACAGTGAAAGTAGGTCAGGGCGTAGGTAAACTTAAGTTCAAGCGTTGAGACAGTTTAATGTATTTTAGACAATGAAGAATTGTGTCACAGTAGAATTCAGGAAGATGAGTAGACGTGGGTAGGTTAGTGAGTTCAGGGTTAGGGGTGTACTACAACTAAATAAAGTTTAGAAAACAATGTGTCGGTGTGGAGGAATTCAAGTAACATGAGAAGTGCATTGTCCTCTTTATTCTGCTAAGATCACCAAACTCTTAATTACGTACTGAATGGGGGGTGGAACCAACAAGCAAACGAGAGACTTGAGAATTAAACAATGTTTTGTCCAGCTAGCCTATATAAGGGAATGTAAGTTTAGTTCAGGGAGAATTTTGAGCGTAGATGATTGTGTTATGTAGATTTGTTAGAGTGCTAGGTAAATTTGTTCGAGTCGAGGAACCTTGTGACTGGAGATAGTTTATGTGAAAAAGTTGATAAGAAGTACTGTTTATTCTTCGAGGATTAAATATATTAATGTGTTGTCATGTTTTAGTGACTTGTGTTATATTAAATAAAGCAATGATCAGTATCATATTTGAGTCCAATAGACTTTGTACAGCCCGACGTGCCATCTCTGACACATATATTACTGGTTATTAAAATTTATTCAAGAGACAGCAATATTAATACCAATGACTAAAAAAATGATGAGTTTACAAACAATTATTTACTGATCAGTTAAAGGGTTGATACAGCTAATTGACTGATACAGCTAATTGTTACTTATCAATAGACAATTAAAGTGCTCGCCTTTACAGTTTACAGATATGGCTCATAATGCCAATGTAATTACTTATCATCTATTATCATTCATCAAAGTGGGTTATAGCAAGTAAGAATATTTGTATCAAATCAACATAATCTGAGAGTTATACTATGTGTATGCTTCTTAGTTATACTTAATTAATTTAGTTCTTAAAGCATTGGACTGCTTACCTGATATTAGAATTGCTCACAACTGCCTTAGAGCTGACATGTGTGCTGATTTGAGTGTTTTCAAATGAATGTGCCATAGGGAGATTACTCCCAGACATGAAATCCATCACATCTTCCTCTTCATGATCTGACAGCTCTACATTCCAATTAGAAATTGAATTATTCCTTTTAAGAAACTTTTAAATTACATGATGTGACAATTTAAAAAAATGTTTATTTAATAAATGGTCTAAAAACAGATATGAAAGATTTTAGCCTTACTCTGAGTTTTTTTGGATGAGATGTCTACAATGCTGCTGACCTCTGACTGAGTCTCTTCTTGCTGTGAATTTTAATTGTATCTTTTGCAGGTGTGGGATCATGATGAGAGTAGGGAATATTTGCATAAATTGAAGATGATTTATCTTCAACATTTCTGTTCATATTTTTGCTTTCAAATAAATTGTGATGGTTTTCATGATCTTCAGATATATATATATAATAAATGCATAAACCATAGGTCAATCTAGTTTTAACATTGAGAAACTATATTAAAAGCATAATTAGATTATCTATACATCTAAGAAAAACTGATAAAATTTTCAAAATACATGTTTCTTTATAGTGTGAAGAACTAAGTTAGTAAAGTAACTATAATATTTGTTCAGATTTAAAATATACATACTGATATGTTCTTGTTTCTCTTTAGGGTCAACTTTAACTTGTTCTTCTAAGTGCCACTTTCTTTGTTCAGTCATCTTTTTTGAATCTTCAGATACTTTAGCAACCCATATATTTTCTATCTGATTACTTCCATTTTCATTGGCCACAGTCTGACTTTCAAAACTTGGCATAGACGGTTTATGGGCTTTGAATGAGCTCTGTGTAATATGCTGTAGATAATTAAAAAATTCACATTTATAATGCTAACTAAACTGTAGTACTAAATATTAGAAAAGGTTAACTAAATTATGTAACAGCAAATTGACCTCTGAGTTTTGATGTTGCTGTTTGGAAGAGACCTCAACAAAGTCACCTCCTTCATTCAACTGCTTGGATTGGGATGTTCCATTCATTAAATCATTCCAATTAGGATATTTTCTCAAAATGACATCTTCATACTGCTTCTATAAGTTAATGCATATAAAACAGTTTATGAAAAGTTCACTAACAGAAAATATTAATAAAATAAATCATTATTTACATTTTTCATAATCTAAATGGATATGTCCTTTACATAAAAGTGAATTAATATTATACTGGTATATGGAAACAAATGGGAAGATATAATATACAGAAGACAAAAAATAAAATTTGTAAGGAGACAATATATATTTATATATTTCATAATGTACCAAAATGGCGAGAGATGAGTCTAAAGACAAATAGAACAAAAGAAAAAAATAATGTCTTTAAAAAGATATTTAACAGTTGAAGACTGGAATGAAAAAAGCTAAACATTTGTAACATTTAAAACTGACTATAATTGATAACGTGAATAATTTCCTTTGTACATAGCACATTTTATAACAGTGTCACATATTTGTATTCATTTCTTGAGTATTTTAAAACTTACAACATAACCTAAAGTCTTTTCAATAAAGCGCCCAATCATATGCAGTTGCAGGGTAAAATACATTTTGCAATAATCATTAAAAAAAATAACCTTCATTAAAGCTAATCTCTGAGTTCTTGCATTCAACTCGGACATATGTGTGTCAATTCTCTGAAACTCTCTAAGGATCATTTCATTTCTTTGCTTAGCTCTTCTCTCATCTTCACAAATTCTTTTCCAATAGGAATGTAGTTTTGCTGCTTTTAGCTTAACTCTGGAAATAAAAATAAAACTAGTATAGTAAACATTTTTTTTGCTTATATTGCACAAGAAAAAAATCAATTGAATTTAAAGTATTTCTGGCAAATTATTGTTTTTCAATACTTTATAAAATTGTCTTTTTTTTCTTGTTTTTATATTTACGTTGTTTGGTCACTTTGAAAAACTTTTTTTAGCTGTTGGTCCAGGTTCATTCTTTGTTCTTCACTGGAAGTAAATACATGATATTGTTGAATTTATTGATATACTTATTTCACAACTACTTAAAAAAGCTTAAATTAACAGCATGCACAATAATATGCAAAAAACAAATTAACATCCATTTAGCTCAATCAGTTAATAAATGATTAATTAAATTAAAAAATCAAAGTATAATACATTTTGTGTGTGTTAAATGCTGTAAAAAGTACGACACTACGTACATTCTACAGTACAGATTAAACTTAAAGATAATTACGATAGGATTCGGAAAAGGATATTGTTTTCCAACCAGTTCATCGAACATTTTCTAATTCATATCTTTAATTTAAAATTAAAAACACACACATTACTCTATTACCATTTAGTTATGACGTCCTGCAACTTTTTCTGATTTTCATAAAATTGAACGTTTGAAGACGCCATGTTTAAACAAGTCGGTGGATACAAATTTAGTAACACTGACCGATATATTTCGTTCACATTATGTTATCGGTCATGTTTGATGTCTGCTTTCACTATCTGATAGTCTTTTTCAAAATAATAATTGTCGATAAATTGTTACATTACCGACTTGACGATAAGCTAAAATAAGTGCCTATATGTGCTCATATTTTATTACTTTATATTCTGCATCAACAATTAATTAGTATTTCTACTATTTAATAATAAATATGTTGGCCACATTTCTTCAAAAACATCATAATCAATGGGAGAATGTCAATGATCATATAATTCAAATGTCATATGATGTGGGACAGAAGGTAGATTAAATTATTGACTGTCTCTCCGAGCAATAACAACAAAAGGTAATTAAACTAAAGACTTTTGCAAATAATTCTATCGGACATCATTCTTTTTTATTTATGTAATCTATGTCATGATCATTCCATCACATCAGACTTTAGCCAGTTTAGGTTAGGCCTACTCAGAGAAGAATCAGAATTACTGCTTTTCTATGTTTTATGGGAAGCGTTTTTCCGTCAGACTAAAACACTTCTTGAATAGTTATATATTATTATTAAACATTTCTAGCCACACTACCCCTTATTATTTATGACATTACTAAAACATTTCATCTTCCCCAATCGCCCCCATGGCCCATGGGCTCAAGGGATCTTGACTATATGAAGTGTTTAGAGAGGTTAATTTAGACAATTTAGTCTAGCTTATAACTCTTACTATATTAGATATGGTCTTTAAAAGGTCAGCACTAAAGGTAGCAAATGTGATGGATTTCTCACAAACTTTCTTTTTGTTCTATGTAAATCTTTAATTTCTGACACAATATAATCAGCATTACTTAGTAAATCAAAGGTTTATTTCCAATCAATGTCATCAGCACTGAAATAATTTTTTGCAAAGATGAGCATCATCTCAAAATATTTTTTAAGCGATTAGTGTTGGTTTCTCTTCCAGATCATTACCGCTTTCTGGATCTGTGATCAAACATAAGTGAATTCTGTATTATTATCCTCACTTTACAAATCATTCACTGGTCAGCATTTTATTTTATATCATCAAGGCTAAGGATTTTAAAACATTTCTGCCTTAGTCATATTATTAAGTAATGATTTCATTTAATAGCGATAATGTAAGAGCAGTTGTATTGCTTGTAATACATCCTGGCTAAACAGTATTTTCAATGTTGTTGGACTTATTTCAGCCTTAGTGAATATAGCAAAAATTTATTTTAACTGTTAATGGATCATTGTCTAAGTTTTTTTCAAAATGAATAGGTAATTTTGCCTTATGTAATATAGCAGTTTTTAAAAAAATGGAATATATTTCTAAAAGTACATGTTTGTCCATGAAGTATAAGGATAGAATACAAATTCCACTTCCCAATCACGTTTATAAGATGTATGTTAAAAGAGGCCTTTGTCGCTTTTCAGCATACGTAAATTTTGTCCAAATGCAGCTCTTCATTATTTTAGTGCGTCTTTATCCAATCAGTTGTTTTTTTCTGTTAATTTATTACTTTTATTCACTATAAAAATAGTAGTGCATCTCACATTGTCCTAATTTGTGGTCATTTCATATATACATATATATCTATTGGAAAAATATTAACCCATAAGTTAATCGAATAATCAATGCTAATATATTTTATTCTTTATATATTTCAGAAAAATTATGGATTTAGGGAAGGAAAAGCTGGATTTAGATAACTCAAAGCTGATTATGTTATTTGACCCTTGCTTTCGTCATTATCTTCAGTTTTTGTTGGAGAAGAGAGGAGATTTTTCTTTTATGAATGAATCACTTCAAGTTCTAGATCCTTCTCCTGGGTAAACATGTTTTTTAAAGAAAATCATTGTTCACATTTCATTGGAGGTATTTTAATCACTACATCTTCAAATAAATATCTTTGTCTGAAGTCACATGAGTCTTCAGTGCTAGAATTCAAACCATTCTTTAGTTTTTATTAAAAAAAGGCTTTCATGAGGTAAAAATAAAAATAATATGTTGACCAAGTGTTTTTTTTTTTTTTTTAATTAAACTATGCTACATTTTTTCAGGTGTCAGAGTTTGAATGGAACTGAAAATGCTGATAGATTTAAATTAAAAATCCCATATGCAAAGCAAGTCCTTACATGTAAGAAAAATTTTCTTTTATCATTAAAACTGCAACATAAAGATTAAGAAATCCAGTGACTTAGGTAAAACTCTCATCATAAAATGTTACTCAACAAAAATCAAAAAGAAGAAAAAAAAAGCATTTCCTCTAGATTAATCCAGAAAATCCAGTAGTTAATCATTGAAAGACATTCAAATGTTCTTTCTAAATTTAGTAATCCTTGTGATATCCTGTACATTATTTTATGGTGTTTACTACTATACGAATTCTTATGAACAAAAAAAAAGGCTTTTACAAAATTTAATTATGTAATTGCTCTAAATCTTCTTAAAATCAAATTCCCTTATGCGTAAAAATAGAGGTGGGACAATGGTAAATTGCTATGTTATTATTTTCCTAGCTCACATCTCATATATAAATATGTATGTTTAAATATATAGTGCAATATATATGAATTAAATTTTGTATATACATGTATAGACTTTTCTAGATTTGAAATGTTTATTTTTGACATACAATACATAAATGTGCTACTTTAAATATATTGCACAGTATATTTGTTCAATAGTATAAATATATAATTACTTTGGTAACTGGCTCTTTATAAAATCAATGTATTCTATTTATCAAAAGAGGAAAAAAAATCTGTCCATTACCAATCATTGAATATACTACCGGGTAATTAATCAGTAAAAAATATATACACATTGTGGCTTTGTCAGCTTATTAGCTTTTTGTGGCACTCATGCAAAACTTATTTATCACCCACTCTAATCCCATTTTTAAATTGCGAGAATCTTAAACAATATAATTTTGCTAGCTAAGTATTAGTATCAAATGATGTGTTTTAAACTTTATTTTAAATAGATATAGCATATTTACCTCGATCATTCAACTCTTTAAGGCTACTGAAGTTAAACGTATACAGTTTTGCCTGTGATCATATTAGTATTCAATACCATACTGGTACTGTTGCCACTTCTTAATCAATTGCTTTTATATTGCTTGAACACAATATAAATTACCTGTGTATTACACTATGCTGCTCTATAAAGCAGGGATGGTTTGAGCACTTTTATTATTCAACCCCCGACATCATCATGAACAAACATAATTTATTTATGTGTACATGATAAGGTATATTAAAGTTGCATTGTATAGGCCTAATCTGAAATAGGTTTTTTTGGTCACGTTTGTGATTTAATTACTAAATACATGTAACAAAATTAAATTTTAAAAATTACTGATCAGTGTATTCAAATGTGTTTTTTTTTTAATTTAATAGTTTTGTAAATTGATGTAGATTTTTTAACATAGATTTAATATAATTAAGTAAAAATTGGTCCCCATTGAGTCTGTCCTTAGAAAAAGAGTTTCTTCAGCAAAGTCATCTTTCATTGATGCTATCAGGTCAAATTTTATGAAGCAGGTTCCAAAAAAAAACAACTTTTCATCGCTTGCTTGAATTGTTGGTAGTGCAGTAACAGCCCATCCTGCATCGTTGACAATCTCTGGGTAAAGAGTTCATGTGTTCTGTCAATACTTTCATCCTTTATTATGGCATTGGCAAAGTGTGCTTTGAATTCATCTAAAGTACTATGACAAACATGCTGGCTGCTACTACTGTTTGATTTCATTTTCTTCTACATTTGATTTCTCCCTTCAAGTCCAAATGTTGTCAAAATCACTATCATTAAAAATAGGTGAATCATAAGACAGCTGCTGAATGATGGTCGTATTCTCTAATACCTTTTATTTTTTATTGCAATTTTATAGAGCGGTGTCTACAAGAGCTGAATCCAACCCCGAATGTAGCCGTTATTTATCTATGGTCGGATTTGGTTTTCATGTAATATTAGTTCCATGGTCAATGTAGAGCAGGAAATGTTTCAGTCTGCTAGGGAGATATGAAGGGGGGGGGTAGTGGCAAGTTAACTTTGGTTGTAGGAATATTTGAATTAGATCAGTTGTTGGTGTTATAAAAGTCTTGAATAGGTTTGTATGTGTTTCCTCTTTGACTTGGATATAGAGAGAAGAGATATGAAAACCGAACATTTCTAATGATATACAATGATTGAGCGAACGACAGAGGAAATCTAACCAAGAGCCTTCCTATATGCTTTCAGTCACGATTCTGTTAATATTTTGATGCGTCGTTGTACTGTAAAGAATCTCCCTTTGGATATATACGCTAATAAACTCATTTACAAAGTATTTATTTAAAAGTAAATGAAAAGAAACTTTATGAACACTTTATACCAAAGATTCCCAAAAAATAGTCTGACATTGTCTCAGTAATGTGAGTGTCTACAGGTATTTATACCGACTCTAGATAAAGTACTAACACAGACACTTGGCTAAAGTGCCGACACTGGCTCACTAGCCCTGGTATAAATAAATTCTTAATACACATACATGTTTATAAAATGTAAATTTACAAATCTTAAAGTAGAAGTAGTCCAACAAAAATATATGTCAGTGCTTTACAAATCACATCTTCTTTTTATGTTTGAATGTATATGAGCATAATTGAAAATTTTTTCTTTATCAGGGGAAATAATATTTGATATTAACAACTGGAAAGAGCCTCCAGATTTTATTTTTGATGATTCGGATGACTTTTATCCATCCTTAGATAAAATTAATGTAAGTATTTGAAACAAATTCGCTGTAAAAAGAAACTATTTGTAGATTTTTCGCTAATTTTTTTTTATTTCACTTGTTTGATTTAGCGGTAATTTTAAGAATAATTTCTAAAAGATACAACTTTGTTGCTAAAGAAGATGCTGAATTAGATAGATACTTAATCTTTTTAAAAAAAAACCTTTCATATAGGGTTTTCCAATGTGAGGCACACACCCTATGGGCTCAATTTAATTGTAGGTAGGGGGGGGATTAAACCATTTCAGTTATCCATTATAAATTTTCAGATGTATTTTTTTAACCATTTCCTAGTGATGTCTTCCTAAAACCTCTTTAGTCATATTTTCGATGTTTCTACAACTTCCTAAAACCCCTTTAGTCATATTTTCTATGTTTCTACAACTTCATAAAACCTCTTTAGTCATATTTTCTATGTTTCTACAACCTTCATTCATTTGAAAATGTATTCATATCTCAATTTCTCCTCTCCTAGAGTATTATATGTTGGGATTGGAAAAACCGAGAAAGCTTAGCAGCGGTTGTAACTGAATTACTTGAGTTCTATAAAGAGTATCAGCTTGAGCGAGCTGGAATAAATGTCAATCTTCAGAGACATTTTAGATCATTGCTGTCTGAAAGTCCTAAGGATTTACAAGTCATTGTTAACAAAACTGAGGTGAGAAAAAAAACATTATTCTTATAAAAATAATTCCCATTATTTCTTGGAATCAAATGAGATGAGCTTTTCTTTGAAAACATTTTTGTTTTGTCTGTTTGTTTGTTTAAGATAAATCATGTCTTTTACCTCAGTCACACCATGTTTCCCAAGTCTCAGCAGCTGGTAAAATGGTAGGAATAAAACATGAGTAAAGAAACACTGTAACAAACTACCCAGATTTTTGTTTTTCTATTTCAAGACATTGTCAAACTCTTCATTATTAAAATAGTTAACTCACCTTTTCCACCAGGTGGTATTAAATTGTTTTCTCGTAATCGACAGCCACAGAAATTAAGTTACTTTAGTCAGATGGGGGTCTTAAGTTCTCTTGTTCACCATACCTTTTATACAAAGAAATGTATATATATTTTTCCAGAAAGGTCTTCTTGGTGCAGTCAATGTGCTAATAAGGATGGAAGTCAATTTTGACACTTTACCTCCATATTTATCTCAGGTTAGTTAACATTTTTCTCATCAAATGTAAATGTAAAATTCATTATCTAGCTGAATAGGTCATCAAGTGAAAGATTTCTGGCTTTGATGTAAATAATATAACATGTAATATAATGCAATTAACTTGTCTAAATTTCTAAAAAAAAAAAAAGGAACAAAAAATGCTTAAGATCTACTTTTCAATAGTTGTTTTTTTGTTTATTTAATGATAAAAATACATTTTTTAATAAAAATATGATTTCAGAGTAGGAATCCAATTTAAAAAAGATTTGCCTCAAAATGTTGTATGCATGCAATGTTTTTAAATCATAAAATTGCCTTTTTTTTTTTTTTGTTGTTTTTTGCCTTTATCAATTATCTTTTTAGGGTAATGCAGGTCCACATTCGGCAGTACTTTATGCATATTTCTCTCATCCTAATACATCCAGTGTTAAAACTCAACTTTTTTTGTCACCGGGTGTTGAGAAGTACATGAATTTTTTTTTTATTTAGTATTACTGTTTTGTTAAATTTTGTTCAATACTTTAATAATTCTAAAAATTCTTTGATAATCATTTGCATGAGCTATTTAAGTGCCTTAAAATTAAGCTTTTGAATTATTTGGCTTAGGGGCCGTCCATAAAGTACGTCATGCTCCAAGGGGGGGGAGGGGGTATAAGAAAGTGTGACAGGGGTGAGGGGGGAGGGGTCAGGCCAAGTGTGACATCACATTTTTATATATTTTTAAATTTATTTCTAATTTAATTTTTTTTTTTTAGTAAAACTTAATAGTTTTAATAATAATTTTCAAAAAAAATTGTGAAACACTTGAATTAGTTTTATGTCAAAATAGCATGAAATGCATATCTTTTCAATGTGTTGTTCACAATTCCTCATGCTAGTTAGGACCGCTAATAAACTGTAGCAAAGCCTTGTTTTATCAGTAGCCTTACGGAAGAGTTATTATTTCTTTGTTGTCTGCTGCATAATTATACCACTGATAAAGAAATTTGGAATTTGTATTATAATACAAAAAATTACCGTAATTGAAGTTGCAATCCATCACTTCGTTAAAATAATATTGATGCCTTATTCCTTGCAACCAGTGCACCAGGAAGAAGTGCTTATAATCACGTGGAACATCGAATGGCTCCATATAGCAGCGAACTGTCTGGTGTCATATGAACATTATGGCATTTACTTTGATTCGCAGGGCAGAACAATAAATGAGGATTTGGAAAGAACAAACTTCAAGTTTGCAGGTGAAACTTTAGCTGAAATCTGGTCGCATGTGATTGTTGACCAATTTCCAACAGTTGCAGAATATATCAACCCTGAGAAATCTGAATTGGATGCAGCAGGACTAATGTCGAAGGATAAGAATGGTTTGACCATCATGTTCTCACCAGCCAATACTTCACTGAAATTGTGAAATGTCAGGACATAAAATGTTGCGACAAAGTACGGAGCTCATTTTTCAACGTTTTACCTTCAAGATTATTTCCTCCTCAGAGGACTCAGAGCTTCAGAAAGAGCAGATGCAGATGCACATACATTTCCTTCATTGTTTGTGGCACAAACTCTCAAATTTGATGACATTATGCCAAGACCAACAGGAGTTTTTAAAGTGCAACCATATGATCTTTATTGTCCATCTTTGCAGACCAGCGTACATGATCGAATTTGCAAAGTGTGTCACTTATACTTTGCCTCACAAACAATGTTGAAGAAACATACAGGATAACACAGAGCTCGGGCGCAGGAGAATGTAAAAAAGTAAAATTTCCTTAGCCCTAAAGGGCCATCGGGGCAGATGAAGTGTAGAATTCATCTATTTCTATAACCTAGGCATATGAAGGGATAGTTTGGTTTGCACAATTCCCAGCCGCCTTTATTCCCCCAACATAAAGTCAGGTACCCATTTAAAGCTGGGTGGACTTGGGAACTTTCACCAGGACCTGAAAAAGTCCTAATGTTCTCACTGAGATTCCAACCCGGGACCCTCTATACCACTCGACCACCCGTCTCCTAGGAGAATGTGCCAACCCCAAATTTTCCAGAATCAACTCACATAAAACGCATTCGTCCTTTGAGAATGGCTGCTAGAAGGCAAATAGAACTCATGGCAATTATTGGCAGAATGGAAAATGCACATTCAGAGGATGTTGAGTGGCTAGATGAGGATGAAGTTGATCTGTCTGCAACTATCCTTCCAGGAAACGATGATGCGGAAAGATTTATGTCAGTCTTAACTATGGATGAACACTTCACCATGGATGGATGATGTCTAGTGAATATTTTTTTAATTAAACATAATTCACAGTTCCACTATAAACATATTCAATATAGCACCAGAGCTGCTCACATAATTTGTCAATCTAGTCCTTTTTTTAGTCACATTGTTTTGTTTCCATTTTTATTATTTAATCACTGGTTGAGGTCAAGTTTCGCTAATCTACTTCTTATCCTGTGTCAATAGAATGCATAATCGGAAGAGTATCTCAAAGTTCACCTCACCCATTGTAAATGAATAGGTAGCAGATAAATGATGTTTATTATATAATTGTCAATCTAATTTTTGCAATTTTTATTTTCAAATTCAATTGATTGAGTTACTGTTTCAAAGAATAACTGATACAACGCTTGGCAATTAGTTATTCTACTATTAAACTCATTTAATGATCTGATAGTTCTTTTAATATTTATATTTTAAGGCAGTTTAATAGTGAAGTGCGGTTTAAGTTTTCGATAAATTTTTAATTAGTTCTTAATTAAAAAAAAATTTTCGAAAGTGTGACGTACTTTGGGGGGGGGGGTCCCGAGATTTGTGACGGGGGGGGGGGGTCAAAAATTGTCAAAAATAGCGTGACGTACTTTATGGACGGCCCCTTAAGTGGATTGTATTCAGCAATATAAGAAAAGAAATCTCTTTACTCAGCTTACAAGTCTTTAAAGTTAGCTTAGTTAGCACACACACATAAAAAGCCCTATCACCCAAGCAACAATAAAGTAAGGATGTTTTATATGTGAAATGTTAATAATCAAGTGGCAGAGGTTTAAAGAAAATAATCAATATTTTTTTTAAAGTAATAGTTTCAGATCAATTTTAGACCCATATTAGCTTTTCTCCATTACACAGTAGCACTCAATTAATTGACTAATTTTAAAGATTGCTCACATATCATATGGTTTGAAAATGACCCTCTCTGGTCATTATACTTTGCTTTCATTAGCTTAATCAATAGAAAACTAAAAATTCCTATTTTTAATGTACCTTGCATTCTGAATATGCTTTGTTATTTTAGAAATAGGATTAAATTATCAGTTTTATTAATAATGACTTTAAAAAAACATAATTACATGTATAAGTATTTTTTCTTCTCTAATTAATGTTTTATTATGCGTCTGGAAAAAATCTCTAATATTCTCTTGTTTGTCCCAGTGCTTTTGGAGGATCTTCATGTTTGCACATTCCAGTATTTCAACAAGGAGTTTTACTTGGAGAATACTTTGCCTCAGTGAAACTGCTTTTAGTAAAACAGGTACACTTTGTAAAATTGTTATATTTTGCATCTTTCCATTATTAAAAAATAAAAATCCTGATTTAGAAACTTTAATTTGAATGCACATCTATTTTGAATACAACTTTGTCAAGTATAATTTTTAATTGTTTACAAGTATCAGGGATCTCTTTTATTCTTGTGTTTGTATTTAGTGAGTGTCCAGCAACTCAAGTCATATTATTGTTGTTGTTTTTTTTCCACAGACGATTTTAGTCTCCAAAAATTTTGAAAAAAGAAAAGACCTTATTGCAGCATTTATAAGTCATTTTGGAAAGTAGGTGTTTCATTCATTCATTTTTTCTAGGCTATTTCGGAAATTATTTTTCTCTTTCTTTTTCATGTGGAGAATGCACATTTTATTTCTTGTCCTCATTTATGATAAATTATTCAATCATTTAGAAAGATTGCAGGGTCTCTCACACTTTTCTTTAATTGATGTAAATATTGTAATAGCAACTTTTGAAGGTCCGGTGTAAATTTCATGACCAACAATGTTGTTAGAACTGAACCTGAATTTCCATTCTCTTACATTTCTTCACTTTACATCTTCCAATGTTTACGTTTAAAAAAAAATGTAGTGAATTAGTACTTAAGAATGTTGTTGAAATTCTAGCAAACTAATTTAAGTTGACAGCTAAATGCATGGAGCTCTTTTTCGTGTTAATTAAATATATATTTCATGTTTAAGATTACTCATTTGTCAAAGTGTTACATCTATTCTGGATTTTTTCAAATTGATGTGGGAAAACTTGTATAATTCAACATAAAAAATGTATTCAAGTTTAATTTCTTACTATGCATTACCATGGGAATCACTTGCGTTTATACAATATTTATTAGTATTTCTGTAACTGGTTATAAATGTTTTAAATAAGTCTATTTCATTTTAATTTCACTTCAGATCAGTATTAGAATATGATGTTCACGCTTTCAACAAGATTGTACTTTTGTTTGAATGGAATGATTTCTTTTTTACCTTTACAGGTAAACTTTTAGTTGTTGTTTTTTTAACAATTTCTGTTTTGTACCATAGTTCAAAAAATCTTTTTCTTCATTAATTCAACAGATTTTTATTGTTCTTAACAGGCTTATAATAAAAGGTAACATGACATGTTTTTCTTATTTGCAGTGGAACTGCCTAATTATTTTCCTGATGAACATCCCACCTATATCTTTAGGTCTGTTTACCACAATCAGAACAAAAAACCATACACTGAGAAGCATACAGAATTCCCTTACAGCCCTCGTTGGAATGGGAATGAGATGGCTAAAAGAACTAGGTGAGCTATGATTCACATTGCTTAAAATCTGAATGAATCATTGTAGGTTATTTGTAGAATACTGTCAGAACATTTAGTAATGATTGTCTTTTTTTAAACACTTTTCAGACTCTGAGTGATTTTTCCCTTTAAAAAAATGTTTTCTTTCATTAACATGATTTTTTTTACCAATTATATAAAAAAAAGAATTGTTTTCTTCTTGTTTTATTTTTAACTGTGTTAATTTACTATTAATGATTTTTTTTTTCAGTGCATTCATTCTTTCACTAATTAAAGAGTTCCAGATGGCTTCAGTCAACTGTTCTGACAGATGACAAAACTATGTAATTTCTCATAGATCAGCTTACCTTCCTAGGTACCAAAAGCAAAAGTACTGTATTTTTCATATGTTCTATAGATGAGCAAGGGGTGTATTCAGAAATTAAAAAGAAAATATTAATACATCTTATTTTATGAGAAAATTTAGAACTTTTATTTAACTTTGTTAATTTCTGTATCAATTACTATCATTTTTATAACCATAAAAGGTTTTAATTTTAAAAGCTAATTAGGAATTCCCATAATTTTTTACGCTATGTTTACCACACCATTTTGGTCAGCCAGCAAAATAGTAAAAACTGGTGATGTTGGAATAAAATCACTACAAAATAGAAAAAATTGTTTTTAAATCTCACTCCGATACATGTTTGAGAAATTAAAAACAATGTTTATGAAACAAACTGAATTTTTTTTTTTTTTTTTACTAAAAAATGATGTTTATATTTTTTTTTTTCTTAATCCCTCACTAATATATAGTGCAGCCAATTTTTCTGTCAGTTATGTATATTTTGCTGATAAATGTATGTTAATTTTTTATAGTTATTTTGTATGTATATTCAGTAAGTGAACTCATATTATGTGGATTTATAATTGCATAATGATTTCAAATTTGAAGATTGTGTTTTAATCTTTTTTTTAAATAATATGCAGGAAAAATGCAATATTGTCTCTGCTAAAAACTTGGATGCGTAATTAAACTGTATTATTCTCAAAATCTTAATATAAGGTTTAAAATAAAATTCCTATTTACAAATGATTTGCTTTTTACTTTATAGAACAAAAAATTAAACTTCCTGTGCAATATTTTATTTTATAAATATTAAGTATTTCTGTAGAGCACAAGGTAAAAAAAACATTTAAATGATCTCAGAGTTTAAGTTCTAAGTTTAAAAAAAACATGTATGTATTTAATCTTTCTAATACTTCACTTTGTCAAAAAAATGTGTGATAAGTATGGTTAACTTCTCAATGTTAAAAACATTTCAAAGTTAATATTTTTCAATACTCTTGATTTGGAATCAACTTTTCATTGTTGTTTTCCTTGTCTTTAAAAAGTTTATCTTAGTAATTGTCCATTTACTTGTATCATTAATATTCTTTTTACTGTAAAGTTTGTTTTTTTTTTTAAATAAAATGTCTTTTTTTATAGTGGAAATCTGTAAAGTTTTGTTGTCTGTGGGTCACCAATTTGTTGTACCCTTACATACCGGTACATAAATAAAGTGTTTTGAGTCTCATCCATTCAGTTAGTATACACAATGAAAGACCCACCTTGTTTTGAATAGTAAAAACATCTGTATGTTTTGTACTAAACCAATGACACTAATAATTGTAATAAAAAAACATTATTTTTTGTAATAAACCCAGACGGTTGTTTTTTTTTACACATTTTCCTGGGTCAGACTCCAGAGTCACTGTAAAGGACACAGTATTGTCAATATAAGTTTTCCTAAGGCTGGGTTTGTTAGCAATCTATTTTGTTTAACAATAACAGCAGTAGCTTAAGTACAAATTTAGAGTTTTTAAATAATACCCCCTGATTTCAATGCAAGATTGCCAATATTTGTGTTATGCTGTTTTTATAACTTTTTCATTGAGATTTTGTTGCTAAAAAAACAACTAATTTTTCTACAATTGTTTTAATGGAAAGGCTTACGGCATTAAATAGCGTATTTTAAACCATAATTGGATATGTTGCAATGACATCTGTCTTAATGATGTGGCATTAATGATCGATGTCTGATTATAGATAATGCTAATACTTTTCACTTAAAAGGCAAGATATCTTGTTTTGATTATTTACTTAATATCTTTGGTAAAAATAATTAATATGTTTCATTACAAATAACTTTCTTCACATTAATTATCAGCGTTTTTTTTAACTTGCTCTGTGTGTATTTCTTATTCCTAAGACTTCTAATCCACATTTTTGAAAATTTGATAACTTTTATCACTAACTTCTCGAAGCCCAAACAATTAATTTGGAAAACTGTTGTAATCTCCAGTGGCAACACACTATTTAAAAACGTTTCAATCTATCAATAAAATTCTTGATATCCGTAGTTATTTGTTGTTTGTTAATGTTTATAAAAATGGGGAAATTTGCAGAAAAATATTATGTTGTCACAAGTGCAGCATGTCTGCTGATGTGCACATTTCTGAAGTTTTCTTTTTAGCACTTTTTAGTACATTTTAATTAACACATTTTAAGATTTGCAATTCACATGTATAATGTTTGGTTATTAAGCACACAAATTATAATTATAAAATCAAAGTTGTTTTTTTTGACCCAACACCCACATACAATTCATCATGATTTTGAAAATCACTGTATTAGACTTAAACACCAAATGATTCAGTCCTGAATATATGCCTGCTGTCTGTTATAACATTCAGTAGTATTTCATGAAAAACATTCACTAAGTAAGACCACTTTGTTAGCAGAACCTAGCCGTAAATTGCAGGTACATTGTGTAGTTAATAGTTATGATATGTACATTGTGTAGTTATTATAGGTTCAATGTGTAGTTATTATAGGTACAATGTAGTTATAGGTACATTTTGTAGTTCATAAAGGTACATTTTGTAGTTCATAAAGGTACATTTTGTAGTTATTATAGGTACATTGTGTAGTTATTATAGGTACATTGTGTAGTTCATAAAGGTTCATTGTGTAGTTATTATAGGTACATTGTGTAGTTATTATAGGTACAAACTGTAGCTCATATAGGTACATTGTGTAGCTTATAAAGGTACATTGTGTAGTTCATAAAGGTACATTGTGTAGTTATTATTAATACATCGTGTAGGGTTTATGTTGGTGCATTGTATAGTTTCCATTGGTACATTATGATAATGATCTAAATAGTGATAAATATTGAGAATTTACAAAATTTACTGCTACATGATAATGTCTCAGAGAAAACCATGGGTGAAGACCATCAGCTGGGCATTGGTTTAAATATAAGCCTCTAGATGGCTATCATCTTGTTGATGAGTCAAGTACAGAAATCCTTAAAATGTGATGCCTAATGGGCCCCTAACAGGCCCTCCTGTTGTCTCAGTCTAGCTCCACCTCTCTCTAAGTTCGATTCTGCTAGCCAGATCTGTTTTAACTTACAGAGAAAGACTGCACCATACAGGCACAGTTTGACTACAGCAGTGTGTTATCTGCGGCCCGCTTAGCTATTTGATCCGGCCCGCGCTCTTCTCATTTGAGCACGGGGACTTCATCCGGTTTAAATGGGCACCTGACTTACTTAAATCAGGGAAGTTAACCGCACAACCTCTTTCAATCTCGTGGTTACAGAAGATGAATTATACAATTAAGGTACCCACAGACCAATACGAAATTCCGGTTTCTAAGGGCCTTGCGGATTACATCTCTTGTTTCGCTGCAATGATATTCTACTGAGCACATGTACACCAGTCAGGATTTCCGCTGCGGATCAGCGAAAGTTTTAAATTTCGCTGCTAGCAGTGTTTTTTTTTCGGAGCACTATATTTTCCGTCATGATAAACAAACAAAAATGCCCCCGTGGCCCTTTGGCGCTAAGGGAACTTTTTAAAGAACTAATTTAGCCCATGATTCAAAACAAATTGCCCACCCCGACATAATAACATAAACTTTAATACCTGTAAACATGCCTTACACCTAACCCGTAACTTTAGTGCCTTCTCTACAACCCCACCCCCACCCCGGCAGAGACTTGAATGTCCTCGAACGACATGGGCAAGTGGCTTCACTCCGACCAGACCTATATCTATATCTATCTCTCTCTCTCTCTCTCTCTATATATATATATATATATATATATATATTACATTTTTCCTCATAGAAGTTATTGTTTTGTTATAGTTTGGTCTGTTTTGTGACATTCTCATTTGTTTTGTTGTTATTTTTTTCTTTCGTGGCTAGGTTTCGTGGGGGTCGGGAGGAGTGTCCCTAGGCAGAGAATTCGGAAGCATATTGCAAATAAAATTCAATTATATTTTAGTTAGCATTGGTTTTAATTTTTATTACGAAAAAAACGAAAATTCTAAACCAAGTTTTCTCTTGGTTTTCATCCCTGCCGAGGATGAAACCATAGACATTTATTCCCGGCTCTGCAGAGATTTGTTTTCATCCCCGGCACTGGTTTTTTTTCAACGCAGTGGCTACGGGACCAGCCAACGGGACTCCGTATTTTATTATTTTCGGGGACTAGCCATAGATATTGCTCCACACCCTAACCCTATCCCTAGC
The DNA here is from genome assembly GCA_021962125.1 of Bulinus truncatus. NCBI lineage: Eukaryota > Metazoa > Mollusca > Gastropoda > Planorbidae > Bulinus > Bulinus truncatus. The sequence continues at coordinate 6,556,726 of JAGDYQ010000039.1, forward strand.
CCCGAAAACAAAAAATATGCATCTATGGCTGATCCCCGAAAAAAAAAATTCGGAGTCCCGTTGGCTGGTCCAGTAGCCACTGCGTTTTTCTTAAATCGAACACTGTGGCATACGTCTGTTGTTTTTTTTTCTCTTAATCTTTTGTTACCAAAAAATAAAAAAAATTAAAAAAGAAATTGGGTAAGCCCAAAGCCGATCTTAGATTTGTGGGGGCCCTATAGGCAAAGTTACATTTAAGAGCCCCGTGGACACCAAACAAATGTATTAGGAGGCACCAGACAAAAATACAATTGGGACCCCATAAACGTGGAGGCCCTTGGCAGCCTCTTACATTGCTTAATCCATAAAGAACGGATCTATATTAGACCTATGAAATCTTTGTAAGGGTGTAATGACCAAATATGAAAATTTTCATGAATATCACATTGTTTCTAATGTTTGAAGTTATCAAATGATAATTTTTAACTACTAATTTAGGACATAATTCTTTTATAGTGAGAAACTGACATACAAAATGAAAATCAACACCCTTCCAGAAACATTTTTTTTTTACATATCAACCTCTATGTCTGACCATTGTTCAAACGGTACGTCTATCGCTGCATGTTTAAACATAAGCTTTCTCTGAATAAAATCCGGGAGTCCTGTGGCCGCAACTTTCTTCCCGCGGTCCTCCTCCACCCCAATGGCGTTGGACAATGCCAAGAAAGCCATACTTGTCAGTCGCCAGGGCTGTGAAAAAACTTGACGGAACAGCTCCAGCGTCGAGGCACTCTCCTCTGTTTCTGGCATCGAAAGCTTTTGTATGATATCGCTGTTGATTGGCAGAGTGTGAAGGTCGTAGTTCAAGATGAATGTATTGTGAAGAAAGTAACGTGCGATAGAGGCTCTGTTGTATAAAAACGCCAACGCTAGGGGCGAGAGAAGTTTGACTTGGGAGTTCACTTTTAGCAGCGCGATCGGCTTTGGCATTGGCATTGCGCCGTTTTGGATCAAGACCTGGACCATGTCCGGCTTTCCCATAATGACTGCCTGGTGAAGTTCGGTGTTGATTGTGGCCCCTTGCCGAAGGAGGTACTTCACGGCCGACACTGACCCTCTGGACACCACTTTGATGAAGATGTTGTCTGTCTTATCAAAAGGAATATTGATGCTGACGCCACGCTGAAACAAATATTCAACCAGGGCATCTTTTCCCAACAGCACGGAGAAGGAGAGGGTGCTCGATTTGATCTTTTTCAGGTCAGTGTCTGCGCCGGCGTTAATCAGGGCATCTACGCATTGCTTGGTCCTGAATGTGTCCTCGTCGGACAGGCCCAGTCCCTGCATAAGACACGACGCCAAAGGCGTGATGCCTCGAGTCCTCGTCTTAGCGTTTACGTCGGCGTTGGCTCGGACCAGGACTTCCAGTATGTCCGAGTATTTATTCCTCGCAGCGACGTGAAGAGCGGTCACCCCGTCTCTGTCCGATAAGTTCACCACGGCGCCGGCGTGGAGGAGCTCAGTCACGAAGTACACAGCATTTCTCTCCACCGCCTCTATCAGAGGAGTCGGGGCCCCGTAGCTGCATGCGTTAACGTCGACGCCGGCCAGTAAAAGCAAATCAAAAACAGACCTCCTGCCGTCTTTGATCGCGTAGATCAGGGCTGAGTTTCCCGTACTGTCGAAGCATTCCAGATCCGCCCCGGCGTTGATCAGTAGTTGGAGAGCTTTGGCCCCGCCTACTTTAGCGGCGTGAATCGCCGCTGATTTGCCGTAGTTGTCTGTCTGGTTGATTCTGACGTGAGCTGCCAACAAAGCCATGACTTTGCTCTCATTGTCTCCTATGGAGGCCTTCATGAGTAGAGTCAAACCATTTGTGTCCTGTCGGTGAACGTCGTCTGGTATGGAAGAGTTGGAATCGTCGTCTGTGGTATCGTCAGAATCAGACTTCAAAAACTGGAGAGCCAAAGACGAGGGGTAATCACGATGTGCTCCCTCCCCATCTTTGCTCATTTCTTGCCTTCTCTCTGATTGTTATCGTAGGGTACTGTTATACTCATCCATTATCCATTAATGTATTTAGAAATAAATCACTATCGATTATGATTGATCTAATTCTGCACAGAATAAAAAAAAAAGACAATTGTGATTGAGTACGCTTAAAACAAAATATGTGCAGCTACAAAAAGTTCAAATGACCCGACCCCATTTATCAAAATTGTCTCTGGCGAAAACACGATTCACATTTATAAATAGTTTTAAAATAAAACATAATTGCAACGAAATCTAACAAAACTGTTTACATCTTTAAGAGGCTCAAAATATGTTAGCATCTTACATGCAGAGTAGTTCTTAAGTTTTTGAAAGCCCTAGACAAAGGAACATATGGGAGCTCTGGGTAAATGAACATTTTGAAGCCCTGGGCAAAGGAACATTTTGGAGCCCTGGGCAAGGGAACATGTTGGAGCCCTGGGAAAGGGAACATTTGGGAGCCCTGTGAAAGGAACATTTTGGAGCCCTAGACAACGGAACATGTTGGAGCCCTGGGCAAAGGAACATTTAGGTGCCCTGGGCAAGGGAACATGTTGGAGCCCTGGGCAAATGAATATTTTGGAGCACTGGGCGATGGAACATTTGGTGGTCCAATGCGAATTAACATTTGTCAACACTGTCGATGTTTCCTCCAGCATATAATATTTTACAAATGCGGGCCCTCTGCTGAATGAGCCTTTAAATTCATTTTGGCTCGAAACACATAACAGGCGCCCATATAAACCTCCCTTTCAGCGAGCCTCGCTGAAAGTTATGTAGGCCATACAGAATGTTAGACTTGCTCATAACATTAACACCTCCTATATTAGAAAATGTTTACTTTGAAAAAAAAAAGAACATATTAAAATATTCATTCTATTAGGTTATGGCAAAATATGATCCTTAACAAGCCCCCCCCCCTCTTAACCAGCCTTAGGATTGATAAATCGATCTTCATTGTTTAGTTGGTTGAAATCTATTCAAAATGAAGTAAAAATCAGCTCGCCCCCTCCCCCCCCACACACACACCCTCCCTCCCTACCCCTACCCGATACTGCTCTCAGAAAACGTTGGCTTTGAAAAGTCAGAAACAACACACACACATCTTCCCATATTGGGGCACATCACCCCAGTAGCTACCTATAAGGTTATGATTGCTTATTACGTCAGTAGTCGACACCATTTAACTTTTGACTGGTCCACTTACCCAGAGGCGGATTTAAGGACGGGTCCATGGGCCCCCGTTTATTTGTGGCCCCACATAGCCAATTTTTAAACCCTTAGATATTTTCTCTTTTTTTTTCTAAGGGCCTGACATTTTCTTCTGCGCCCGGGGGCCACAACTGACATAAGTCCGCCCCTGTATTGACACATCTTGGCCTTCAATTAAAATAATGCGAAACAAAGCAAACAAGCAATTAAGCCTGTTCCATTCTGGACACAGGACGTGTTAGCGCATTTTCATGTTATGTATCAGTACGTTTGTTAGCTTTCAGTAAATATTTGTAAATTTTGGAAATATTTATAAATTCAATTGTGTAATGCATATATCTGTAAAAAATATTATAAAGACGTTTCTTTATATTTGAACAAAAATTATTTTCTCTTAAATCTAACTACAAGTGGTTTGTGGTTACTGAAATAGGACTCATAATTGAAAACATTCGAAATTATAGTCATTTAATCGTCCGAAAACTCCGTCAATTGTTGCATAGCTCTGATACTTTCAATTAAACTCAGAACACAAGCTTACTATTTCATTTGATGAGTTTCTTAATAAATCTTGGTGAAACTACGTGCTGCAGTATTTCGCACCAAATGAATGGGTTATTGAACGTACAAGGTGGGTATATATAATATATAAGTTCCTTAGGAGCCCTGAAGCCCGGCCCTCAGAGGTCCTATCGCGAAATGACTTATGCTGCACACATGGCAGGCCAAGACCTACAAAATGATATATACATCATGGGTCTAGGACTTATGGTTGTTGAGATCTAGGTGATGACGGACAGACAGACAGACAAAACGGGGTCAATAGAGCATTTTTTTCGAAAATGCTCTAAAAATGATATATAATAACGGAAGCTCAATTCAGGTTTTTCATGATATGATCGCGAAAAGATATGGCATGGGAGAGGGGTATATTGGCTAGTAGCATGCACTTTGTTTTACTAATACGGATGTTCTATGTACAGGGGCGCCGAGAGCCAACAAGGGCCCCAGGGCAGGACATCATTGCGGACCCTTAATAAACAATGAGTGGTGAAAAATTAACATGGTCGGGGCGGCCGGGCCCCCTTACAGATGCGGGCCCCCTGGCAATGACCCCCCCTACCCCCCTCTCGGCGTGCCTGTCTATGTATGTCTTGTATGTAGTGTTACGTTTAAGATAGCAATGCGCGGTGCAAACTTGTCAAGCCGAGCTAAAATTACCCTCTACGCGCGGTGCACCCTTAGGAGTGGGGCAGTGGGGCTTGATTGAGGGCAAACGCTCAAATCCGGTCATGCACTTAGCATTGGGTCTCCCTGAGACAGTTTCCTTATCCATATGAACGGCTCTGTGTTTTGTGTATAAGCGGGGAAAAAAAACAACAGGGAATTCTTTTAATAATATCTATATTTTCAACTTGCAGACTGTTATACTTAAACTGAATATTAATTGAATTGCCGCACTGATGACGAAAACTTAGTTCAATCTTATCACTTGGATATGTTGGTTATCGGTTGTAGTAGACACCGCAGAAGCACGTGAAATCGAAGAAGTGGGTCAGAGGTCGTGACATTTTGAAAGTCTACTTTCATGCTTTTACTGTACGCGAATTCCTAGTGTTCTAGTTATGGACAATGTCACATGGACCCACATATCATCGAATTTAGCCTACATTACAATTTATATTGTGGGGAATATATTTTGGAACATTATTTAAAGAAAATATGTCTTTTGTAAACATGTTTTAGTATATCGCTTGCAGTCGTTCAGTAATGATTTTTTGCAATTTTATTTCAAAGGTATATTTGATAATCGTATCAATTCTGACGTCTTAGGGCCACAAAAAGAGCAAAAGGTTCTTTCTCCTGCGGCCCCTTAAAATTTACGAACGGCTCTGTCGCCTATTAAAAGTGTAGCATGCATACTTTATGTATTGCTTATCAACTTCGCTATTAATACTCCTTTACAAAGCATATATATCTTCGAAAGTCTCTCACTCTGACCTAAAAAAAAAACTTAAGTTCGGCTCTGGGTATCGGCATATTAACTTATTTTAATATTTGATACTTTATAAAAACTCGCTTAAAATAAGTCATTTTCTGCCTGTAGTTTTCTTTGTTATCCTAATATGATTCCTATTTATTCATTCTGTCAACTAAGTTAACGAATATTCGTAAACGAAACTTACTTACCATTGTCAGTTATAATTCCTGTTTTAGTTATATGCTGGTGCATTTAATTAAATGAACTATAACTGATCTACATTTATTTTACCCTTTTACAACGTACTTAATCAATTTTGGGCTTCCTACCTTGAAACAAAAATATATTGATAACTCACATAAAAATAAAACACAATTGTTTATTTGTCTTATGAAGGCCAGGTTTCAAAGTAAACAGACCTCCCTATTAAACTCTGAAAGTTTTATCACTCGTTGGAGATTGGCTGGCCTGATATGACGTCAGACCAATAGTGCCCCATGCGCACCCAGTTTACGACCTGTTGCCCAAAACTATTTCCGTTTAAATCAAGGCCTAGTTCTAAAAGCACGCTACTATGTATTTATCCTGTCCACTGACATTGCTTAAAATGGTTAACTTCATTATATGAAGCCCAGACACTGACTGTTTCAATATGCTTGACAAGAGAAAAACATGGACTCTTCATTTGAACAGAGAGTAAACATGGGTCTAAGAATCATGATACTATACATTCATGTACAATGCGGTTACGACCTACCTTGGTAACTAAAACTGTTCAATCACTAAAATTTTATCGGCCTTTGCGTGACTGCCAGCAGTGGCGTGACCAGCGGTAGTGACACCAGGAGCGGACTTTGAAAATGAACCCCATTCTCAAGCAAAAAAAAAAAGGCTGGCAGCAAAGCTTGTACTGGTCATGGTTGAACAATCACACGGCCTCCAGTTGCGCTACTGACGAACGATACCAATGGCGCTGATCCCTGTTAAAGATCTGTCTAATGCAGGGACGTAAAAACAACTCTTTGTATGTTATATCACCACCAACTCTTCTGGTGGTCAGTTTCCATATTTCGCCAGCCACACCGTAGCATTAGGGTGTCATAGAACTCCCTCCCTCCTCCCAAAGTGTGAAGGTACAGTTAACAAACGTCACAATTTACCTTGGATCCGTCCGGAATTACGTATTTTATCTGTGCATCCGAGGATGGTCAGAAAACGTCCCAGAATGGGTAGAAAATGTCCTGAACTTTCCAGTTTTTTTTTTTTTGTTTTTTTTTTAAACTTCGTACATTTTCCTACACCCATACTGTTATTAAATCACAACTTTTTTTTTTTACGGTTAAACGTTCGTATGTACAATTACAATTTCCAGTCTTTGTAAAAGTATCATTAGACATTTTAAGTACAACTTTCATAAACGCGAAACAATATCTACAGTGCTATATAACGTATAGACTGTTCTAATGGAGATGTCTTAAAAACCATCAGTATTGTCCGATGTTTTTTTTTTAACGAAAACCACTGTATCTCGTTTAGAAACCCTCCAGATTATATTTTATGATTCAGTTGTTGTTTTTTTAATACGTTATATACAACGTTAAAGTCGTCAAAACAAAAAAAAAATGTTATCGCTAAAATTGGCAGGAAACCCATCCAACGACTTTTTAAAAATTGACTCCTTGAGTCAATGCCCATTGAATACAGGGGGGCCTGACGGTTTTCTTGAAGTAATGCTGACCCCCCCCCCAGCCCTCTGATAACAGTCCTGGTGAAGCTTAGGAAAGTGGGGCTTGCGCCACACTGGGCCTTGTGAGTGTGTCCACTTTCACTCCACTCCCCAAAGAAGAAAGGCCGGTTAGGCTGGAAGGATATTCTAATTTGTTAGGATGATGGGGTGGCACATTATCTCTTCACAAAGTGCCTCTGCCCCCGAACTATGTCCAAGTCCCCCCCCCCCAAAAAAAGGGCTGCAAAGGGAGCTCCCAGAATTTTTAAAGGGATTAGAGCTCAGTGATGGAAACTCTTCTAACAAATCTCCAAGCATTTTTTTTTTAACTTTTAATTATCTTTAATTATTAGTAATAGACAGTATTTTTTTATTCTATAATGAAAGAAATTAGTGTGCGCAAATGCGAATTTAGCTGCTCGTGCACCAGGCGCGTTCTTAATATTATTTTGTATCGTTCTGGGTCGTCACCCTGATTATGCTGTCTTAAGAGTTAATTACTATTACAACCATTAAAATGGGCGTAGAAATATGTTTTTCCCCAAATCAAACACAGAATTAAACTTAACGATCATGAACAAAGCTGCATGAATGTTTTCGAAAATTTATGTTCTTCTTGTAATAAAAGCTACTTTATATTTGTTTGTCTCTTTTATTATTTTATTACTGTGGTGACTACATACTGTCTATATTATAGTGTAGACACTGTAGACCAGCGGTCGGGGAACTTTTTTAATCATTACCCCAAAATATTTTTTTTGTAAGTTGATATTACCCCACAGCAAATTAAAAATATATACTTTTTACTCACAAAAGTTTCATTTTTACCCCATTTGGGGTAATTTACCCCGGTTCTCCGACCGCTGCTGTAGACGTAGTGTAGTTGTATTAGTTTTGTCAGAACTCTTTTGGTGTTCATGGGTCTTATTTTTGCAACCGATTTATTTTCACATAAATATCATTAAATGCAGGGTTGTTAGTATCAAAGTATCGGTATCGGCCAATACAGTATCAGCGATACATTTTTAGTATTGGTTGCTGTATTGCAGATCCTTCTTGTATCAAGTATTGATTTGTGTATCGCTGATACATTTTGAACGAAAAATTTTCGATACTCTATACCAATACTTTTCTATTGCCAATATTAGCTATTTGCAGAAAAACAATAGCGATTTTAATACATTGTTTTAAGATTAATCTACATAAATTATATCACTAGTAATCATAGCTTGAAGAAATGTTGGCTTCAATTAATACTGTCCGTACATTGCCAATTGCTAGATGTCCAGACGAAATTTTATTGGTGTTACTGTGCATTGGTTAGAACCTGAGTCACTTGAACGAAAAGGCTGATGCTTGGCTGTGCATAGAATAGTTGGCCGAAATACTTATGATTTAATTGCCAAAACACTAGAAGCAATCAACAGTGAATTTGAAATAAGTGACAAAATTTCTTTCACTGTAACAGACAGCGGATCAATTTTTAGAACATTTTCGAAAAAAAATGCTCTATTGTCCCCGTTTTGTCTGTCTGTATGTCCGTCTGTCCGTCATCACCCTAGATCTCAAAAACCATAAGTCCTAGACCCATGATGTATATATCATTTTGTAGGTCTTGGCCTGCCAAGAAATGACTTTTTTCCATTTCGCGATCTGACCTCTGAGGGCCGTAAAAGGGGGCTTAGTACCGTTTTTTGCTATGCAAGCTATATTAATAAAGAGCGCCTATATCTCAGCAACTATAAGTCTTAGACCCATGATGTATATATCATTTTGTAGGTCTTGGCCTGCCAAGTGTACATCAAAAGTCCATTTCGCGATAGGACCTCTGAGGGCCGGGCTTCAGGGCTCCTAAGGGGCTTATATATTATATATACACCTTGTACGTTCAATAACCCATTCATTTGGTGCGAAATACTGCAGCACGTAGTTTCACCAAGATTTATTAAGAAACTCATCAAATGAAATAGTAAGCTTGTGTTCTGAGTTTAATTGAAAGTATCAGAGCTATGCAACAATTGACGGAGTTTTCGGACGATTAAATGATTATAATTTCGAATGTTTTCAATTATGAGTCCTATTTCAGTAACCACAAACCACTTGTAGTTAGATTTAAGAGAAAATAATTTTTTTTCAAATATAAAGAAACGTCTTTATAATATTTTTTACAGATATATGCATTACACAATTGAATTTATAAACATTTCCAAAATTTACAAATATTTACTGAAAGTAACATACGTACTGATACATAACAAGAAAATGCGCTAACACGTCCTGTGTCCAGAATGGAACAGGCTTAATTGCTTGTTTAAAAGCATTTCGCTGTTTAGGACTGAATAAAGATGAAATAATGATCTTAAGTGTAAACAATGTGGATTTAAATGAAGGTCAGAGGCAGGAGCATCAGGATGATGAAGATTTGAATATGGAATTTGAACAAATTGATGATTTACTGAATCCACCATGTGTTAATGATGACGAACATGAACAAATTATTTACCAGCTACCACCACATCGTAAATGTGCATGCCACTTGTTAAATCTTGTTGTTACGCGAAATGCTAAAGTACTACAAGAAGTAACCAAACGGTTGTCAGTGTCAACATTTGCAAAGTTAGTAGCTATCTGGAACAATCAAATCTGCTCATCTTTGGCTGCAGATGCAATCAAAGCGGCAATTGGCACGTATCTCGTTACTCCCGGTGACACTCGGTGGAATTCCACTTACGATTCTGTTGTAAAAATACATTGCTTACTATCCAATCCAGAATTAGAAGTTAAACTTGATATGTTATTTGATGACCTTGACATCAAGAGACTGACTCCGAAGCAGAAAATATTCATAGCAGAATACATTGAAGTATTTGCTCCATTGTTCGTGGACTGGACATTTTGCAAGGAGAAAATAAATTGGATTTGGCTATTTGCTTCCCACACTAACCGTTATCAAAGGCCAACTACAGGAAATGATTGTGCGACAAACACCCGCTCACGGTGTGTGAACACCTTGCCTGAGCTGTTATTGATGGAATTAATGCGCGATTCGATTATATATTTTCTGACCCAGAGTCAAAACTGGCAGCAGTTGTCAATCCAAAATTTAAGACCGACTGGATTGACAGCTTGGATCACAAGGCTGAAGTTGTACAAACCTTAAAGCGTTCGTGCAGTGCACTGAGTGCAGTTCCAATTCAACTTACTCGGCAGGATGGTGCAGCTTCAGTACAGTCAGCAGTACGATATCCGAATCGACAGATTTTTTTGCTTGTTTTACTGCGCGGCGGATGGAGCAGGACGAGTTGCTTAATAGCAACAGTTCTGCTGAAGTAGACAGATATCTTTTAGATAAATCACCAGAAACGCTGTCATTAGCAGCCTACCCAAGTATTAAGAAACTATACCTGCAACTGAACACTGGACTTCCGGCTAGTGCTGCAGTTGAACGCCTGTTTTCTTTGGGTGGGCGTGTTTTTATGCCATTACGTTCAAGGCTAACCAATGATCATTTTGAAATGATGGTCTTCTTACGTGCTGCCAAGTGGTGCAGTGATTGGCCTAAAAATTGTGCTTTGACATTGTATTTTATTGTTTTAACTTTTTTGAAAATTAAAATATTTTGTTGTTCTCAAAAGTATTGGTATTGTATTGGTATCGATTTTGGCAATACATTTTTACTTGAGTATTTGTATTGGTATTGGCGATACTATTTTGGTATCGGTATTGACGATACAATTTAAGAGTATTGTTAACAACCCTGATTAAATGTCTATAGACCATATATATTATACGCCCATGCCCCATAGATACTAATGGATAGACAGATTTCCACAGAATAACCCAGGTTACTGGTAAAGACTAACAATTGTTTCGTCAAAAAGAAAGTTATTACTTTATATAAATTTTGTAAACATCCGGAAAAACTTGATCATGGGCAAATCAAACGAATGAAAATAGTAAAGAAAACGTGTTTTACACTTTTTCCCAATCGAAGAAAATATTTTCAGAAAAAAGTAGGTGACTAAAATGTACTTAAAAACATTGCACAAAGTATTCGCTTGATCTTAATATATGAACGATGTAAACAAATTAAAGTGATTATTTCAAAATACCCATAAACATTGCGTTATTAAAACGCAGTGGCTACGGCACCAGCAAGTTAGCGTAAGAAAGTCACTGACCCATAATCATCAAAAGTTGCAATTTTAAAAAATTATTTTTTAAAATATTTAAATATAGGATTAGGGAAAGGGTTAGGGTGTGGAGCAATATCTATGGCTGGTACTTGGACAAAAATAATACGAGTTCTGACTTACTGGTGCCGTAGCAAGTGCGTTATTAAAACACGACTAACACGTCTAAAAACTAAGGCTAAAGTCAAAGTGCTACTACACTAATATTAGTTAGATAATTAGTAATAATAATAAATACAACTGTTTAACTAGCCATTCGAATCATTCTATCGTAATACTCATAATACTGCACATGTTATTACAGTAAAATGTAAACTCTAGATTACTGACTCAGTGACTGGTACATTTTTATTTTCAGAAGCTTAATTAATAATTATAATTGACTAGTCTATTATTATGCTTTATTTCAGTCATTAGAGAGAGAGCTTTAATTTATGGCTTATTTTAGTGAACTAACTTCAGCCTTCCTTTTAATTTATATATATAAATGATAATGATATTTTTGTTGATTTTATTAGTCTTTGATTTATTATGTGTCAATGTGTGGGTTTTTTTTATACGCAGTGGCTACGGATACGAAAAAAGTATCCCATATTTTTTTTTCTTCGGGGTATGAAAAAAGATGTGCGTATTTTTTAGCGATATGATGCTCACCCTAACCCTTTTTTTTCAGATAGCGATATCATGCTAACCCTAACCCCCTATCCCTAACCCCCCAACCCTAATCCTTTTTTTTTTCATAATGTATCCTTTGAGTTAATAAAGTCGGACGAATAAAAAAAAATATGCGCTAAATTAGTATGTATTATTCTGAAAAAAAAAAATTTGAAAAAAAAAAATTTCTCTGACGGGATATGAACCCACACATAGTAGGCTAAAATTGAGTCACGGCCAAGCGAGTAACCGACTGTGCTAGCGAGCCACACAAACATAGCCTCAATTTTTAATAGGTTATGTTTTCAATTTCAAAGTCTATTTTCGTACCCCGGAAAAAAAAAATACGGAGTACTTTTTTTCGTACCCGTAGCTTAAGCGTTTTTTATATTGACTTTGAACATACATATATAATAGTATACATTTCTCTTGGATTGGATCTCTGTAGTATTTTTTTCATGCAACATCCTCAATTGTTTAAAAAAAATACAACAAGCTTATTTTTTCAGTCCTAGAGAATCTTCTGAAGTTAATTATTACATTGTTCTTAAAAAAGAATGGATGAAGCCATTGAAGATTCTAACACTGTGGTATGTACTTTGTTTGCTTTTTTACTATCTTAATTTTAGTATTCAAACTAGTCTGCGTTTGTGTTATCTCAAATAGCAAGCTGTTATTAAAAGATAAAGCAAAATAATCTATTATTAAGTTGATATACTTCCAGAAATAGTCAAGTATTGCTACCCAGAATATGAAGATTCATATCAATTAAATCATGTGCATTGTTTTCTTTTCAGGATGATCTACAAGAAGGTTTGTGTCTTTCTTATTAATATCACTTTCCTTCCTTTATGGAACACTATCAGTAATACTTTAAAAATTACTTTGACATTGGGAGGTAGGGGTTGTTAAATGAAACTTTTTTTTAGCAAGACATTAACTTTTTCCGTGGTATTCAGTAAACTGATTGTTCATTAAGTGAGACAGTCATAAAGTGGGGTCATTATAATATATATATATATATATACTAGTTGCAAGTACCCGGGGTGCCCGTGTTTAAAATAAGGTTTTCTGTTTACCTTCTGTTTTCTCCCTACCCCCTCTCTCCTTCCCTCCCCCTCTCTCTCCCTTTCCCTCCCTCCCTCCCTCCCTCCCTCTCTCCCATCTCTCTCTCCCTCCCTCCATCTCCCTCTCTCCTATCTCCCCCTCCTTCTCCCCCCGTCCATCCCCCCTCCCTCTCTCCCCCTTCCTCCTTCCCTCTCTCTCCCTCCCTGCCCCCTTTCTCTCTTTATCTCTTCCTCCCATTTCTCCCATCCTCTCTCTCCCTCTCTCCTTCCATCCCCTCTCTCTCCCTCCCTATCCCCTCTCTCCCTCCCTCCTTTCTCCCTCCCTCCCCTCTCCACCTCTCTCCCCCTTCCTCCCTCCCTCTCTCTCCCTCCCTGCCCCCTCACTCTTTATCTCTCTCCCTCCCTACCCTCTATCTCCCTCCCCACCCCCTTTCTCCCTCCCTTCCTTTCTCTTTCCTTCCCTGCCTTTCTCTCTCCCTCCCTCTCCCATCTCCATCTCTCTCTCCCCCCTCCTCCTCTCCCCCTGCCCATCCCCTCCCCTCCTCCCTCCCTCCTACCCTCCTTTCTTTCCCTCTCTCTCCCCCTGCCCTCTCTCTCTCTTTATCTCTCCTCTCTCTCTCTCTCTCTCTCTCTCTCTCTCTCTCTATATATATATATATATATATATATATATATATATATATATATATATATATATATATTAGGGTGGTGCTTAGGAACCACTAAAAATTAAAACCTTGATTTCTTTAGGTCTCACCCCTTTAAATTGTTCCTTTGGATGTAGAAACATCTAGAAAAAAAATTGGTGCTGATATCTTAATATTTAGAGGTAGCTCAATGAAGCCAAAGTTTAGCTAGGCGACGTTCAACAAGTAAACAGATCACGCTTTTGTAATTTTTGGCTTTTTTAATCAAAGATAGTTTCTCAAACACAACATTAAACAGTAGAATGAATTATTAAACAAGCACAAACAATCCTGCATCTACAACATTCTACCTGTAATTATAGTTCAATGTTATCAGTCCGATAAGAAGTCATTTTGACAATGTCTGTTTCTTAGTGTCTGGATAGGATTGTCGATGCTGTTGAACAGTCTGCAGCAGGAACTGAAGCTGCTCCTCATCTCTGGTGAGGATTCCACTGTACTCTTGAATCAATGCTACACCCCTATCTGCATGGTCGTTGACAACCTGAATCTGCCGAACGGTCTCCAAAGATCGCCTATAATCTTCATGGTTGGTCCACTCATCTGGGTCAGCATCCAGGAATCCAGTCTGAAGCTCCATCATGTCAAAGAATCTCTAAGACTTTGGCGACACGAAGTCCTCGAGCCTCCTGTTGTTGAAGGATTCCAAATCAACAGAGATTAGCTTGATGTCCTCTGGCTCCTCATTGCCGCTTTCATTCATGGAATTTACCATGCGTCTTTTTCTTTACGCCGATACCTGATCATCGAAGAATGCCAACCCAACCAATTCAAGGGACAGGTACCAGAGGTGCTTTGAAAACTTGTTGGATGCAGCACTGGAAACAGCTCTATTGATTCCGGAGTAGCTGAGAATTGATTGGAGCAACAGCGTATCATTGTATGGAGCAGTGGCTGCCAGATTAGCCGTGAACCAGGCTCTCATGTAGACACTTAGAATAAAGATGCACAGCTCTTGAAGACCTCTCTCTTCCTTGGTTGTCAGTCTGAATTGCCCTTTGAACATCCATATCTTCAGGCTCCAGGAGCAATGAAGTGCACTCCTCTTTCAGGCACGGCCCCAAGAAATAGCAGAGCAAGTTCCAGGAACTCTTGATAATCATCTCTTGGCTGCTCCTCTTGAATATGCTTCTGAGCAAATTCAATCAGAGAGTTGTGCACATCTTCTAGTGAAGTAGACACGTCTGAATTTGTCAGTGATGTTTCATAGTTTGCTCTGTCAATGAACTGCCAATGATCCTTGAAGCGTTTGAATAGCAAAACCTCAGGAGATGAAGTGGCACCTAGACAGACTTGGAAGACGCCCAGAATCAGTTCCATAATGTGATGTCTGCAAGCAAATGATAGAAGACCTCGCTGAAGTTTTTGCTCCAGCAGGATGCAGGTACCACTAATCCGGCCAGTGTTGGAACTAGTAGTATCAAAGCACATGCATCTGATCTTGTCACTAACACCCCAGTCTTGCAGAGCTTGAAAGACAGCTCCGGCCTGTGCAGCGCCAGTTCCGGGAGGCAGTTTCGCAACAGTTAACAACTGTGATGTTCCTTTCCCAGAAACAATTACAGGAAGTCTGTCGATGCATTCTTTATATGTGAGATCCGGAATCAACTTTCCATCACAATGCACAACCATAGGATAATCAACTTGGAACCCGGCTTTGAGATGTTCTGCGTACTGGGATCTGTGTAGCATTCTTTGACGGCGAACTGTCCAACGGTTCAGAGCCAGATCTAGAACATCGTGACCAAGGGACGTGGCTGTCTCAGCAATGACAAGTGTTGCTGAATTGCTTGACATTTTTGTTCAATCCAGTGCAGCTGTTAATCAAGGTGTTAGAATTGGCTTTTTGCCTCTCCTTTTCTTAGCACTAGCAGGTGTTTGAGATGAGCAGCTTGCAACAGGTTCTTCACATTTTGTTGTACTCTGCTCGTTGCTGTCATTCTCCTCAGCTGAGCTACTGCTACATGACGAGGATACAAGGACTGCTGACTCCAGAAACCTCTTTTCCTGCTCTTTCATCTCTTGGTGTCTTAACATCATCCGCTGCTTTCTATCTGCTGAACGTCTTTCCTTGTCAGATAATGTCCGGTTTACCCCAGCCATTGCTATAAAATTTATCTCTTAACTATTTTTTTGCTGGCAAACTGCCAAACTCGCACGTTGCCAATAGTTTCTAGGTGGTGTAGATAGGCCTATACTGCCTTGCTAATAGTTTCTTTGTCTAGGCCTACTAGGCCTGCTGTGTATTAAATTACCACTTCCAGGCCTATTTACATGTTTTATATGCTTAGTACAGCAGTGTAGGACAATCCACATAACTTGAATTAATATTATACAGTGTTATACACACAACAACAGTGCAGTACACTATGTATTTTCATCACGGTCCAATACTCCTAAACTTTGATGCCTTTGAGCTACTAGTAAACATGTAAGAGTTTCTATATATAAACGAACAAAAATAGGGGGTGAGAGCAGAGATTTTTGAAAGTTTGTTTCTAAGCACCACCTTAATATATATATATATATATATATATATATATATATATATATATATATATATTTTATATATATATTTATATATATATATACTTATTATTATGGCTACACACTTCTTCTAAAATCCTTCTTCATTCCTTTACCTTCCTCAAACTGTACAAATCAGGGAGCATGAAAAAACAACAATTCTTTGCAGCACAAAGGCACGATACAGCACCAGCGCGCAAGTTCTATTTGATCATCGGGAAATGATGTCACAGAGGAATTTTATTTATGGCGCCTTCTAGATTACTTTAATATAATAAAATACTAAAATTAAAAAATTAATTACAATTAAACTACCCATCGAGATGAAACGAAACCTGTCCTATAACCTTCCCCATGTAATTATGTGTACGTGTAACGAATTTCACGTTATTTGGTTGTCTGGATCTTCAGTTATAAGTGAACAGACAGACAGACAGCAAATGCGTCTTATAAGTATAGAGATATATATATAAATATATAAATATTTCTATATTTATATACTGAGGTTTATTGATTCAACACACTTTATCTTAAACGGGATCAAAATAATATAACCAAATAAATAAAAATAGATTGGATTCAAATATATCAGGTAATATTTAAATGAAGATTTTTAAAAATATATACCTAGATTTTATTGTTAGCAATTGGAAAATTTCTGATATTCTTTAACCTTGAAAACAAATATTTCTAAAACTGTTCTTACAAAAGTAAATTAAAATGTATGCATTGTAAACATCTCATAAATAATTGTATTATACACTAATAAACAAATTGTATTGAATTCATTTATTCATTATTTAAGGAGTAAGGCTGTAAGATAGGTGGTAACTTTTATTAATTAATTGCATTCAAAAACATAAAATATCTGACTTTTTTTTTTCATTCAGAGTTATCACATATCCCTTTGAATGAGCTGAGAGAAATGCAAGAAAAACTAGGGCTCAAAAAGTAAGTGCAAAACATTTTGAGAAATTCACATCAGAGACAAAATGTATTTCATTTGACCAGTGGTATAATTTTTTTAATGTTAATTGTTACATTGTTTTTTTTTTTTGCATTTAGGTTCTCCACATTAAAACATGGTTTGCATCCCAAAAAGACAGTGAACCAAACTTTTAAAAGAAAAAACAAAAACAGGCAAGTGAGAAATAGAAACATTAATATCATCAGATCTGCGCTCAAGAGTTATTTGAAGTTTATCAGTTGGGTGCTGACTATCTGTGTGAAATAAGGTGGACAAAATGTCTCCTACTGTGTTAGTCAATCATTCATTCACATGTGCATTCTTAAATGAAATCTATTTAACTACTTTATCAGTTATTACTGTAAATAAATGTATATATTTATATATATAAAAATAGTTTTCAATATAGCTCGACAACCATAAAACCTTTGTTAAGTATGAAAATTCCATTTAATTAACCACTTTAAAAGTTCAGGTCAGGGACACATATGTATCTTCTTAAATTAAAAGTTCAGGGTTAAATATTTGTTTGCTAGAAAAGGGGTTAAAAGTACAAGTCATATTATATACAGTTTTCAGCAACCCATGTTGGGAGACTTAGATAACTTACTAATAAAATATATTGTCCTTTTGTGTCAGGTGTTAGGGGGATCACATACAACCAGGAGAGTTCAACAAACTTTCTTTATTACAAATAGATTGGTAACTTACTGAACTGACAAAGGGGGTAGATGTAGCAAAAGAGTTTTCACCTTATCATTCTGGGATGTTTTAATCAAAGATATAGTTGATAGTCGAGAGACAATTAGAGAATAGTGTACTGAGAGGACAGTTGGTAAGTTGGAGTGAAAGGGGTTGAGAAAGGATAGTAGAGTAGACAGTCAGGGACAGTAGAATAGAAGGGTCAGGGACAGTGTGGAGAAAGTTGTTAACAGGAGTTAGACATTATGTGACTTAGGACACTGTTTTGAAGCATAGGGATAATGAAGTGTACAGAATATGGATTTATGTTCTATTGTGAATCATTTTAGCAGTCTACACTATTTTTCGGTTTATGTAATGTACTTTGCCTCATTCATGGTGTGTTGTCTGTGAGAGATGTACAATTAAATGTACGGGTTATAATTAAGTAAAACAATAATATAAAAACATTGCATGACAATATATACTTGTATTTATATTTTGTTTGTTGGTTTTTCCCTTAGCCTTTAGAGTTATTAGTGTAGATAAAGTTTATTATCTATTTCTGTCACCACAGCTTATTAAGGGATTGTGTGGTTTAGCGTCACTCCCAGCAGACTTTACTTTCCTAAATTAAGCACAACTCCCAGCAGAACTTTTCTAAGTTAATTCAGGTACCCATTTAAAGCTGGGTAGACTTTGATGGATTGCAACTAACTTCCACCAGGATAAGAAATAATTCCTTGGTTTAAATGCAGGACTCTTAGACAGTTGAATACCTTGCACCTCTCAACCATATGTGTGTACATAATTTCTTCACCAGTTCTGCTTTTGTTTGGGTGTTTGTATGTGCATACACATTTTTAATACCTTTTTTTTAATTGAATTAACAAAATTTTTTTAAGACCTACTGAGTTATCAGCCAGAAGACCAGTTTCCAAGTCTCCAGTTAGTTTCAAAAGCAAAAGGTAAAATTAATTTTGTTGCAGTTTCTATGGTATATTTTTTTTAAATAGTAATTTTTAGATATTATAGCTTCCTTGTGGTCAGATAGATGAAGTGTAGAATTTGTTTTTATCAAAGCCATGGCACATTGATGAATTGTTATGTTAGCACATCACCCAGCCATTTTACTACCCTGACTAATGTCAGGTAACCATTTTAAGCATGTGGACTTGGAA
>JAGDYQ010000039.1:6576133-6646227 GCA_021962125.1 Bulinus truncatus
CAGGATATATAATGGCTGGATCATTAGTTTTGTTCTCCAACCATTATAACCCAGGATATATAATGGCTGGATCATTAGTTTTGTTCTCCAACCATTATAAACCAGGATATATAATGGCTGGATCATTAGTTTTGTTCTCCAACCATTATAACAGGATATATAATGGCTGGATCATTAGTTTTGTTCTCCAACCATTATAACCCAGGATATATAATGGCTGGATCATTAGTTTTGTTCTCCAACCATTATAAACCAGGATATATAATGGCTGGATCATTAGTTTTGTTCTCCAACCATTATAACCCAGGATATATAATGGCTGGATCATTAGTTTTGTTCTCCAACCATTATAATCCAGGATATATAATGGCTGGATCATTAGTTTTGTTCTCCAACCATTATAACAGGGTATATAATGGCTGGATCATTAGTTTTGTTCACCAACCATCATAACCCAGGATATATAATGGCTGGATCATTAGTTTTGTTCTCCAACCATTATAACAGGATATATAATGGCTGGATCATTAGTTTTGTTCTCCAACCATTATAAACCAGGATATATAATGGCTGGATCATTAGTTTTGTTCTCCAACCATTATAACAGGGTATATAATGGCTCGATCATTAGTTTTGTTCTCCAACCATTATAAACCAGGATATATAATGGCTGGATCATTAGTTTTGTTCTCCAACTATTATAAACCAGGATATATAATGGCTGGATCATTAGTTTTGTTCTCCAACCATTATAACAGGATATATAATGGCTGGATCATTAGTTTTGTTCTCCAACCATTATAACCAAGGATATATAATGGCTGGATCATTAGTTTTGTTCTCCAACCATTATAAACCAGGATATATAATGGCTGGATCATTAGTTTTGTTCTCCAACCATTATAACAGGGTATATAATGGCTGGATCATTAGTTTTGTTCTCCATCCATTATAACAGGATATATAATGGCTGGATCATTAGTTTTGTTCTCCAACCATTATAAACCAGGATATATAATGGCTGGATCATTAGTTTTGTTCTCCAACCATTATAAACCAGGATATATAATGGCTGGATCATGAGTTTTGTTCTCCAACCATTATAACAGGATATATAATGGCTGGATCATTAGTTTTGTTCTCCAACCATTATAACCAAGGATATATAATGGCTGGATCATTAGTTTTGTTCTCCAACCATTATAAACCAGGATATATAATGGCTGGATCATTAGTTTTGTTCTCCATCCATTATAACAGGATATATAATGGCTGGATCATTAGTTTTGTTCTCCAACCATTATAAACCAGGATATATAATGGCTGGATCATTAGTTTTGTTCTCCAACCATTATAAACCAGGATATATAATGCCTGGATCATTATTTTTGTTCTCCAACCATTATAACAGGATATATAATGGCTGGATCATTAGTTTTGTTCTCCAACCATTATAAACCAGGATATATTATGGCTGAATCATTAGTTTTGTTCTCCAACCATTATAAACCAGGATATATAATGGCTGGATCATTAGTTTTGTTCTCCAACCATTATAACAGAATATATAATGGCTGGATCATTAGTTTTGTTCTCCAACCATTATAAATCAGGATATATAATGGCTGGATCATTAGTTTTGTTCTCCAACCATTATAACAGGGTATATAATGGCTGGATCATTAGTTTTGTTCTCCAACCATTATAAACCAGGATATATAATGGCTGGATCATTAGTTTTGTTCTCCAACCATTATAACCCAGGATATATAATGGCTGGATCATTAGTTTTGTTCTCCAACCATTATAAACCAGGATATATAATGGCTGGATCATTAGTTTTGTTCTCCAACCATTATAACCCAGGATATATAATGGCTGGATCATTAGTTTTGTTTTCCAACCATTATAATCCAGGATATATAATGGCTGGATCATTAGTTTTGTTCTCCAACCATTATAACCCAGGATATATAATGGCTGGATCATTAGTTTTGTTCTCCAACCATTATAATAGGATATATAATGGCTGGATCATTAGTTTTGTTCTCCAACCAATATAACCCAGGATATATAATGGCTGGATCATTAGTTTTGTTTTCCAACCATTATAATCCAGGATATATAATGGCTGGATCATTAGTTTTGTTCTCCAACCATTATAACAGGGTATATAATGGCTGGATCATTAGTTTTGTTCTCCAACCATTATAAGAGGATATATAATGGCTGGATTATTAGTTTTGTTCTCCAACCATTATAACCCAGGATATAAAATGGCTGGATCATTAGTTTTGTTTTCCAACCATTATAATCCAGAATATATAATGGCTGGATCATTAGTTTTGTTCTCCAACCATTATAACAGGGTATATAATGGCTGGATCATTAGTTTTGTTCTCCAACCATTATAACCCAGGATATATAATGGCTGGATCATTAGTTTTGTTCTCCAACCATTATAAACCAGGATATATAATGGCTGGATCATTAGTTTTGTTCTCCATCCATTATAACAGGATATATAATGGCTGGATCATTAGTTTTGTTCTCCAACCATTATAAACCAGGATATATAATGGCTGGATCATTAGTTTTGTTCTCCAACCATTATAATAGGATATATAATGGCTGGATCATTAGTTTTGTTCTCCAACCATTATAACCCAGGATATATAATGGCTGGATCATTAATTTTGTTCTCCAACCATTATAAACCAGGATATATAATGGCTGGATCATTAGTTTTGTTCTCCAACCATTATAAACCAGGATATATAATGGCTGGATCATTAGTTTTGTTCTCCAACCATTATAAACCAGGATATATAATGGCTGGATCATTAGTTTTGTTCTCCAACCATTATAAATCAGGATATATAATGGCTGGATCATTAGTTTTGTTCTCCAACCATTATAAATCAGGATATATCATGGCTGGATCATTAGTTTTGTTCTCCAACCATTATAACCCAGGATATATAATGGCTGGATCATTAGTTTTGTTTTCCAACCATTATAATCCAGGATATATAATGGCTGGATCATTAGTTTTGTTCTCTAACCATTATAACAGGGTATATAATGGCTGGATCATTAGTTTTGTTCTCCAACCATTATAAACCAGGATATATAATGGCTGGATCATTAGTTTTGTTCTCCATCCATTATAACAGGATATATAATGGCTGGATCATTAGTTTTGTTCTCCAACCATTATAAACCAGGATATATAATGGCTGGATCATTAGTTTTGTTCTCCAACCATTATAAACCAGGATATATAATGGCTGGATCATTAGTTTTGTTCTCCAACCATTATAACAGGATGTATAATGGCTGGATCATTAGTTTTGTTCTCCAACCATTATAAACCAGGATATATAATGGCTGGATCATTAGTTTTGTTCTCCAACCATTATAAACCAGGATATATAATGGCTGGATCATTAGTTTTGTTCTTCAACCATTATAACCCAGGATATATAATGGCTGGATCATTAGTTTTGTTCTCCAACCATTATAACCCAGGATATATAATGGCTGGATCATTAGTTTTGTTCTACAACCATTATAACCCAGGATATATAATGGCTGGATCATTAGTTTTGTTCTCCAACCATTATAAACCAGGATATATAATGGCTGGATCATTAGTTTTGTTCTCCAAACATTATAAACCAGGATATATAATGGCTGGATCATTAGTTTTGTTCTCCAACCATTATAACCCAGGATATATAATGGCTGGATCATTAGTTTTGTTCTCCAACCATTATAACAGGATATATAATGGCTGGATCATTAGTTTTGTTCTCCAACCATTATAACAGGATGTATAATGGCTGGATCATTAGTTTTGTTTTCCAACCATTATAACAGGATATATAATGGCTGGATCATTAGTTTTGTTCTCCAACCATTATAACCCAGGATATATAATGGCTGGATCATTAGTTTTGTTCTCCAACCATTATAACCCAGGATATATAATGGCTGGATCATTAGTTTTGTTCTCCAACCATTATAAACCAGGATATATAATGGCTGGATCATTAGTTTTGTTCTCCAACCATTATAACAGGATATATAATGGCTGGATCATTAGTTTTGTTCTCCAACCATTATAACAGGATGTATAATGGCTGGATCATTAGTTTTGTTTTCCAACTATTATAACAGGATATATAATGGCTGGATCATTAGTTTTGTTCTCCAACCATTATAACCCAGGATATATAATGGCTGGATCATTAGTTTTGTTCTCCAACCATTATAACCCAGGATATATAATGGCTGGATCATTAGTTTTGTTCTACAACCATTATAACCAAGGATATATAATGGCTGGATCATTAGTTTTGTTCTCCAACCATTATAAACCAGGATATATAATGGCTGGATCATTAGTTTTGTTCTCCAACCATTATAACAGGATATATAATGGCTGGATCATTAGTTTTGTTCTCCAACCATTATAACAGAATGTATAATGGCTGGATCATTAGTTTTGTTTTCCAACCATTATAACAGGATATATAATGGCTGGATCATTAGTTTTGTTCTCCAACCATTATAACCCAGGATATATAATGGCTGGATCATTAGTTTTGTTCTACAACCATTATAACCCAGGATATATAATGGCTGGATAATTAGTTTTGTTCTCCAACCATTATAAACCAGGATATATAATGGCTGGATCATTAGTTTTGTTCTCCAACCATTATAACAGGATATATAATGGCTGGATCATTAGTTTTGTTCTCCAACCATTATAACCCAGGATATATAATGGCTGGATCATTAGTTTTGTTCTACAACCATTATAAACCAGGATATATAATGGCTGGATCATTAGTTTTGTTCTCCAACCATTATAAACAAGGATATATAATGGCTGGATCATTAGTTTTGTTCTCCAACCATTATAAACCAGGATATATAATGGCTGGATCATTAGTTTTGTTCTACAACCATTATAACCCAGGATATATAATGGCTGGATCATTAGTTTTGTTCTCCAACCATAAAAAACCAGGATATATAATGGCTGGATCATTAGTTTTGTTGACCAAACATTATAAACCAGGATATATAATGGCTGGATCATTAGTTTTGTTCTCCAACCATTATAAACCAGGATATATAATGGCTGGATCATTAGTTTTGTTCTCCAACCATTATAACAGGATATATAATGGCTGGATCATTAGTTTTGTTCTCCAACCATTATAACAGGATGTATAATGGCTGGATCATTAGTTTTGTTTTCCAACCATTATAACAGGATATATAATGGCTGGATCATTAGTTTTGTTCTCCAACCATTATAACCCAGGATATATAATGGCTGGATCATTAGTTTTGTTCTCCAACCATTATAACCCAGGATATATAATGGCTGGATCATTAGTTTTGTTCTCCAACCATTATAAACCAGGATATATAATGGCTGGATCATTAGTTTTGTTCTCCAACCATTATAACAGGATATATAATGGCTGGATCATTAGTTTTGTTCTCCAACCATTATAACAGGATGTATAATGGCTGGATCATTAGTTTTGTTTTCCAACCATTATAACAGGATATATAATGGCTGGATCATTAGTTTTGTTCTCCAACCATTATAACCCAGGATATATAATGGCTGGATCATTAGTTTTGTTCTCCAACCATTATAACCCTGGATATATAATGGCTGGATCATTAGTTTTGTTCTCCAACCATTATAAACCAGGATATATAATGGCTGGATCATTAGTTTTGTTCTCCAACCATTATAACAGGATATATAATGGCTGGATCATTAGTTTTGTTCTCCAACCATTATAACCCAGGATATATAATGGCTGGATCATTAGTTTTGTTCTACAACCATTATAACCCAGGATATATAATGGCTGGATCATTAGTTTTGTTCTCCAACCATTATAACAGGATATATAATGGCTGGATCATTAGTTTTGTTCTCCAACCATTATAACCCAGGATATATAATGGCTGGATCATTAGCTTTGTTCTCCAACCATTTTAACCCAGGATATATAATGCCTGGATCATTAGTTTTGTTCTCCAACCATTATAAACCAGGATATATAATGGCTGGATCATTAGTTTTGTTCTCCAACCATTATAACAGGATATATAATGGCTGGATCATTAGTTTTGTTCTCCAACCATTATAACCCAGGATATATAATGGCTGGATAATTAGTTTTGTTCTACAACCATTATAAACCAGGATATATAATGGCTGGATCATTAGTTTTGTTCTCCAACCATTATAAACCAGGATATATAATGGCTGGATCATTAGTTTTGTTCTCCAACCATTATAAACCAGGATATATAATGGCTGGATCATTAGTTTTGTTCTACAACCATTATAACCCAGGATATATAATGGCTGGATCATTAGTTTTGTTCTCCAACCATTATAAACCAGGATATATAATGGCTGGATCATTAGTTTTGTTCTCCAAACATTATAAACCAGGATATATAATGGCTGGATCATTAGTTTTGTTCTCCAACCATTATAAACCAGGATATATAATGGCTGGATCATTAGTTTTGTTCTCCAACCATTATAACAGGATATATAATGGCTGGATCATTAGTTTTGTTCTCCAACCATTATAACAGGATGTATAATGGCTGGATCATTAGTTTTGTTTTCCAACCATTATAACAGGATATATAATGGCTGGATCATTAGTTTTGTTCTCCAACCATTATAACCCAGGATATATAATGGCTGGATCATTAGTTTTGTTCTCCAACCATTATAACCCAGGATATATAATGGCTGGATCATTAGTTTTGTTCTCCAACCATTATAACAGGATATATAATGGCTGGATCATTAGTTTTGTTCTCCAACCATTATAAACCAGGATATATAATGGCTGGATCATTAGTTTTGTTCTACAACCATTATAACCCAGGATATATAATGGCTGGATCATTAGTTTTGTTCTCCAACCATTATAAACCAGGATATATAATGGCTGGATCATTAGTTTTGTTGACCAAACATTATAAACCAGGATATATAATGGCTGGATCATTAGTTTTGTTCTCCAACCATTATAAACCAGGATATATAATGGCTGGATCATTAGTTTTGTTCTCCAACCATTATAACAGGATATATAATGGCTGGATCATTATTTTTGTTCTCCAACCATTATAACAGGATGTATAATGGCTGGATCATTAGTTTTGTTTTCCAACCATTATAACAGGATATATAATGGCTGGATCATTAGTTTTGTTCTCCAACCATTATAACCCAGGATATATAATGGCTGGATCATTAGTTTTGTTCTCCAACCATTATAACCCAGGATATATAATGGCTGGATCATTAGTTTTTGTTCTCCCAACCATTATAAACCAGGATATATAATGGCTGGATCATTAGTTTTGTTCTCCAACCATTATAACAGGATATATAATGGCTGGATCATTAGTTTTGTTCTCCAACCATTATAACAGGATGTATAATGGCTGGATCATTAGTTTAGTTTCCAACCATTATAACAGGATATATAATGGCTGGATCGTAGTTTGTTCTCCAACCATTATAACCCAGGATATATAATGGCTGGATCCATTAGCTTTGTTCTCCAACCATTTTAACCCAGGATATATAATGGCTGGATCATTAGTTTTGTTCTCCAACCATTATAAACCAGGATATATAATGGCTGGATCATTAGTTTTGTTCTCCAACCATTATAACAGGATATATAATGGCTGGATCGTGTTAGTTTTGTTCTCCAACCATTATAACCCAGGATATATAATGGCTGGATAATTAGTTTTGTTCTACAACCATTATAAACCAGGATATATAATGGCTGGATCATTAGTTTTGTTCTCCAACCATTATAAACCAGGATATATAATGGCTGGATCATTGTTTTGTTCTCCAACCATTATAAACCAGGATATATAATGGCTGGATCATTAGTTTTGTTCTACAACCATTATAACCCAGGATATAATGGCTGGATCATTAGTTTTGTTCTCCAACCATTATAAACCAGGATATATAATGGCTGGATCATTAGTTTTGTTCTCCAAACATTATAAACCAGGATATATAATGGCTGGATCATTAGTTTTGTTCTCCAACCATTATAAACCAGGATATATAATGGCTGGATCATTAGTTTTGTTCTCCAACCATTATAACAGGATATATAATGGCTGGATCATTAGTTTTGTTCTCCAACCATTATAACAGGATGTATAATGGCTGGATCATTAGTTTTGTTTTCCAACCATTATAACAGGATATATAATGGCTGGATCATTAGTTTTGTTCTCCAACCATTATAACCCAGGATATATAATGGCTGGATCATTAGTTTTGTTCTCCAACCATTATAACCCAGGATATATAATGGCTGGATCATTGGTTTTGTTCTCCAACCATTATAACAGGATATATAATGGCTGGATCATTAGTTTTGTTCTCCAACCATTATAACAGGATATATAATGGCTGGATCATTAGTTTTGTTCTCCAACCATTATAACAGGATGTATAATGGCTGGATCATTAGTTTTGTTTTCCAACTATTATAACAGGATATATAATGGCTGGATCATTAGTTTTGTTCTCCAACCATTATAACCCAGGATATATAATGGCTAGATCATTAGTTTTGTTCTCCAACCATTATAACCCAGGATATATAATGGCTGGATCATTAGTTTTGTTCTACAACCATTATAACCCAGAATATATAATGGCTGGATCATTAGTTTTGTTCTCCAACCATTATAAACCAGGATATATAATGGCTGGATCATTAGTTTTGTTCTCCAACCATTATAACCCAGAATATATAATGGCTGGATCATTAGTTTTGTTTTCCAACCATTATAATCCAGGATATATAATGGCTGGATCATTAGTTTTGTTCTCCAACCATTATAACCCAGGATATATAATGGCTGGATCATTAGTTTTGTTTTCCAACCATTATAATCCAGGATATATAATGGCTGGATCATTAGTTTTGTTCTCCAACCATTATAACAGGGTATATAATGGCTGGATCATTAGTTTTGTTCTCCAACCATTATAAAAGGATATATAATGGCTGGATCATTAGTTTTGTTCTCCAACCATTATAACCCAGGATATATAATGGCTGGATCATTAGTTTTGTTTTCCAACCATTATAATCCAGGATATATAATGGCTGGATCATTAGTTTTGTTCTCCAACCATTATAATAGGGTATATAATGGCTGGATCATTAGTTTTGTTCTCCAACCATTATAACCCAGGATATATAATGGCTGGATCATTAGTTTTGTTCTCCAACCATTATAAACCAGGATATATAATGGCTGGATCATTAGTTTTGTTCTCCATCCATTATAAACCAGGATATATAATGGCTGGATCATTAGTTTTGTTCTCCATCCATTATAAACCAGGATATATAATGGCTGGATCATTAGTTTTGTTCTCCAACCAATATTACAGGATATATAATGGCTGGATCATTAGTTTTGTTCTCCAACCATTATAACCCAGAATATATAATGGCTGGATCATTAGTTTTGTTCTCCAACCATTATAAACCAGGATATATAATGGCTGGATCATTAGTTTTGTTCTCCAACCATTATAACCCAGGATATATAAAGGCTGGATCATTAGTTTTGTTCTCCAACCATTATAAACCAGGATATATAATGGCTGGATCATTAGTTTTATTCTCCAACCATTATAAATCAGGATATATAATGGCTGGATCATTAGTTTTGTTCTCCAACCATTATAAACCAGGATATATAATGGCTGGATCATTAGTTTTGTTCTCCATCCATTATAACAGGATATATAATGGCTGGATCATTAGTTTTGTTCTCCAACCATTATAAACCAGGATATATAATGGCTGGATCATTAGTTTTGTTCTCCAAACCATTATAAACCAGGATATATAATGGCTGGATCATTAGTTTTGTTATCCAAACATTATAACAGGATATATAATGGCTGGATCATTAGTTTTTGTTCTCCAACCATTATAAGTCAGGATATATAATGGCTGGATCATTAGATTTTGTTCTCCAACCATTATAAACCAGGATATATAATGGCTGGATCATTAGTTTTGTTCTCCAACCATTATAACCCAGGATATATAATGGCTGGATCATTAGTTTTGTTCTCCAACCATTAAAACCAGGATATATAATGGCTGGATCATTAGTTTTGTTCTCCAACCATTATAAACCAGGATATATAATGGCTGGATCATTAGTTTTGTTCTCCAACCATTATAAACCAGGATATATAATGGCTGAATCATTAGTTTTGTTCTCCAACCATTATAACAGAATATATAATGGCTGGATCATTAGTTTTGTTCTCCAACCATTATAACAGGATATATAATGGCTGGATCATTAGTTTTGTTCTCCAACCATTATAACAGGATGTATAATGGCTGGATCATTAGTTTTGTTTTCCAACTATTATAACAGGATATATAATGGCTGGATCATTAGTTTTGTTCTCCAACCATTATAACCCAGGATATATAATGGCTAGATCATTAGTTTTGTTCTCCAACCATTATAACCCAGGATATATAATGGCTGGATCATTAGTTTTGTTCTACAACCATTATAACCCAGAATATATAATGGCTGGATCATTAGTTTTGTTCTCCAACCATTATAAACCAGGATATATAATGGCTGGATCATTAGTTTTGTTCTCCAACCATTATAACCCAGAATATATAATGGCTGGATCATTAGTTTTGTTTTCCAACCATTATAATCCAGGATATATAATGGCTGGATCATTAGTTTTGTTCTCCAACCATTATAACCCAGGATATATAATGGCTGGATCATTAGTTTTGTTTTCCAACCATTATAATCCAGGATATATAATGGCTGGATCATTAGTTTTGTTCTCCAACCATTATAACAGGGTATATAATGGCTGGATCATTAGTTTTGTTCTCCAACCATTATAAAAGGATATATAATGGCTGGATCATTAGTTTTGTTCTCCAACCATTATAACCCAGGATATATAATGGCTGGATCATTAGTTTTGTTTTCCAACCATTATAATCCAGGATATATAATGGCTGGATCATTAGTTTTGTTCTCCAACCATTATAATAGGGTATATAATGGCTGGATCATTAGTTTTGTTCTCCAACCATTATAACCCAGGATATATAATGGCTGGATCATTAGTTTTGTTCTCCAACCATTATAAACCAGGATATATAATGGCTGGATCATTAGTTTTGTTCTCCATCCATTATAAACCAGGATATATAATGGCTGGATCATTAGTTTTGTTCTCCATCCATTATAAACCAGGATATATAATGGCTGGATCATTAGTTTTGTTCTCCAACCAATATTACAGGATATATAATGGCTGGATCATTAGTTTTGTTCTCCAACCATTATAACCCAGAATATATAATGGCTGGATCATTAGTTTTGTTCTCCAACCATTATAAACCAGGATATATAATGGCTGGATCATTAGTTTTGTTCTCCAACCATTATAACCCAGGATATATAAAGGCTGGATCATTAGTTTTGTTCTCCAACCATTATAAACCAGGATATATAATGGCTGGATCATTAGTTTTGTTCTCCAACCATTATAAATCAGGATATATAATGGCTGGATCATTAGTTTTGTTCTCCAACCATTATAAACCAGGATATATAATGGCTGGATCATTAGTTTTGTTCTCCATCCATTATAACAGGATATATAATGGCTGGATCATTAGTTTTGTTCTCCAACCATTATAAACCAGGATATATAATGGCTGGATCATTAGTTTTGTTCTCCAACCATTATAAACCAGGATATATAATGGCTGGATCATTAGTTTTGTTATCCAAACATTATAACAGGATATATAATGGCTGGATCATTAGTTTTGTTCTCCAACCATTATAAGTCAGGATATATAATGGCTGGATCATTAGTTTTGTTCTCCAACCATTATAAACCAGGATATATAATGGCTGGATCATTAGTTTTGTTCTCCAACCATTATAACCCAGGATATATAATGGCTGGATCATTAGTTTTGTTCTCCAACCATTAAAACCAGGATATATAATGGCTGGATCATTAGTTTTGTTCTCCAACCATTATAAACCAGGATATATAATGGCTGGATCATTAGTTTTGTTCTCCAACCATTATAAACCAGGATATATAATGGCTGAATCATTAGTTTTGTTCTCCAACCATTATAACAGAATATATAATGGCTGGATCATTAGTTTTGTTCTCCAACCATTATAAATCAGGAGATATAATGGCTGGATCATTAGTTTTGTTCTCCAACCATTAGAACAGGGTATATAATGGCTGGATCATTAGTTTTGTTCTCCAACCATTATAAACCAGGATATATAATGGCTGGATCATTAGTTTTGTTTTCCAACCATTATAACAGGATATATAATGGCTGGATCATTAGTTTTGTTCTCCAAACATTATAACCCAGGATATATAATGGCTGGATCATTAGCTTTGTTCTCCAACCATTTTAACCCAGGATATATAATGGCTGGATCATTAGTTTTGTTCTCCAACCATTATAAACCAGGATATATAATGGCTGGATCATTAGTTTTGTTCTCCAACCATTATAACAGGATATATAATGGCTGGATCATTAGTTTTGTTCTCCAACCATTATAACAGGATGTATAATGGCTGGATCATTAGTTTTGTTGTCCAACCATTATAAACCAGGATATATAATGGCTGGATCATTAGTTTTGTTCTCCAACCATTATAAACCAGGATATATAATGGCTGGATCATTAGTTTTGTTCTCCAACCATTATAACCCAGGATATATAATGGCTGGATCATTAGTTTTGTTCTCCAACCATTATAACCCAGGATATATAATGGCTGGATCATTAGTTTTGTTCTCCAACCATTATAAACCAGGATATATAATGGCTGGATCATTAGTTTTGTTCTCCAACCATTATAACAGGATATATAATGGCTGGATCATTAGTTTTGTTCTCCAACCATTATAAACCAGGATATATAATGGCTGGATAATTAGTTTTGTTCTACAACCATTATAAACCAGGATATATAATGGCTGGATCATTAGTTTTGTTCTCCAACCATTATAAACCAGGATATATAATGGCTGGATCATTAGTTTTGTTCTCCAACCATTATAAACCAGGATATATAATGGCTGGATCATTAGTTTTGTTCTACAACCATTATAACCCAGGATATATAATGGCTGGATCATTAGTTTTGTTCTCCAACCATTATAAACCAGGATATATAATGGCTGGATCATTAGTTTTGTTCTCCAAACATTATAAACCAGGATATATAATGGCTGGATCATTAGTTTTGTTCTCCAACCATTATAACCCAGGATATATAATGGCTGGATCATTAGTTTTGTTCTCCAACCATTATAACAGGATATATAATGGCTGGATCATTAGTTTTGTTCTCCAACCATTATAACAGGATGTATAATGGCTGGATCATTAGTTTTGTTTTCCAACCATTATAACAGGATATATAATGGCTGGATCATTAGTTTTGTTCTCCAACCATTATAACCCAGGATATATAATGGCTGGATCATTAGTTTTGTTCTACAACCATTATAACCCAGGATATATAATGGCTGGATCATTAGTTTTGTTCTCCAACCATTATAACAGGATATATAATGGCTGGATCATTAGTTTTGTTCTCCAACCATTATAACCCAGGATATATAATGGCTGGATCATTAGCTTTGTTCTCCAACCATTTTAACCCAGGATATATAATGGCTGGATCATTAGTTTTGTTCTCCAACCATTATAAACCAGGATATATAATGGCTGGATCATTAGTTTTGTTCTCCAACCATTATAAACCAGGATATATAATGGCTGAATCATTAGTTTTGTTCTCCAACCATTATAACAGAATATATAATGGCTGGATCATTAGTTTTGTTCTCCAACCATTATAAATCAGGAGATATAATGGCTGGATCATTAGTTTTGTTCTCCAACCATTAGAACAGGGTATATAATGGCTGGATCATTAGTTTTGTTCTCCAACCATTATAAACCAGGATATATAATGGCTGGATCATTAGTTTTGTTTTCCAACCATTATAACAGGATATATAATGGCTGGATCATTAGTTTTGTTCTCCAAACATTATAACCCAGGATATATAATGGCTGGATCATTAGCTTTGTTCTCCAACCATTTTAACCCAGGATATATAATGGCTGGATCATTAGTTTTGTTCTCCAACCATTATAAACCAGGATATATAATGGCTGGATCATTAGTTTTGTTCTCCAACCATTATAACAGGATATATAATGGCTGGATCATTAGTTTTGTTCTCCAACCATTATAACAGGATGTATAATGGCTGGATCATTAGTTTTGTTGTCCAACCATTATAAACCAGGATATATAATGGCTGGATCATTAGTTTTGTTCTCCAACCATTATAAACCAGGATATATAATGGCTGGATCATTAGTTTTGTTCTCCAACCATTATAACCCAGGATATATAATGGCTGGATCATTAGTTTTGTTCTCCAACCATTATAACCCAGGATATATAATGGCTGGATCATTAGTTTTGTTCTCCAACCATTATAAACCAGGATATATAATGGCTGGATCATTAGTTTTGTTCTCCAACCATTATAACAGGATATATAATGGCTGGATCATTAGTTTTGTTCTCCAACCATTATAAACCAGGATATATAATGGCTGGATAATTAGTTTTGTTCTACAACCATTATAAACCAGGATATATAATGGCTGGATCATTAGTTTTGTTCTCCAACCATTATAAACCAGGATATATAATGGCTGGATCATTAGTTTTGTTCTCCAACCATTATAAACCAGGATATATAATGGCTGGATCATTAGTTTTGTTCTACAACCATTATAACCCAGGATATATAATGGCTGGATCATTAGTTTTGTTCTCCAACCATTATAAACCAGGATATATAATGGCTGGATCATTAGTTTTGTTCTCCAAACATTATAAACCAGGATATATAATGGCTGGATCATTAGTTTTGTTCTCCAACCATTATAACCCAGGATATATAATGGCTGGATCATTAGTTTTGTTCTCCAACCATTATAACAGGATATATAATGGCTGGATCATTGTTTTGTTCTCCAACCATTATAACAGGATGTATAATGGCTGGATCATTAGTTTTGTTTTCCAACCATTATAACAGGATATATAATGGCTGGATCATTAGTTTTGTTCTCCAACCATTATAACCCAGGATATATAATGGCTGGATCATTAGTTTTGTTCTCCAACCATTATAACCCAGGATATATAATGGCTGGATCATTAGTTTTGTTCTCCAACCATTATAACAGGATATATAATGGCTGGATCATTAGTTTTGTTCTCCAACCATTATAACAGGATATATAATGGCTGGATCATTAGTTTTGTTCTCCAACCATTATAACAGGATGTATAATGGCTGGATCATTAGTTTTGTTTTCCAACTATTATAACAGGATATATAATGGCTGGATCATTAGTTTTGTTCTCCAACCATTATAACCCAGGATATATAATGGCTGGATCATTAGTTTTGTTCTCCAACCATTATAACCCAGGATATATAATGGCTGGATCATTAGTTTTGTTCTCCAACCATTATAACCCAGGATATATAATGGCTGGATCATTAGTTTTGTTCTCCAACCATTATAAACCAGGATATATAATGGCTGGATCATTAGTTTTGTTCTCCAACCATTATAACAGGATATATAATGGCTGGATAATTAGTTTTGTTCTCCAACCATTATAACAGGATGTATAATGGCTGGATCATTAGTTTTGTTCTCCAACCATTATAACCCAGGATATATAATGGCTGGATCATTAGTTTTGTTCTCCAACCATTATAACCCAGGATATATAATGGCTGGATCATTAGTTTTGTTCTCCAACCATTATAACCCTGGATATATAATGGCTGGATCATTAGTTTTGTTCTCCAACCATTATAAACCAGGATATATAATGGCTGGATCATTAGTTTTGTTCTCCAACCATTATAACAGGATGTATAATGGCTGGATCATTAGTTTTGTTTTCCAACCATTATAACAGGATATATAATGGCTGGATCATTAGTTTTGTTCTCCAACCATTATAACAGGATATATAATGGCTGGATCATTAGTTTTGTTCTACAACCTCTATAACCCAGGATATATAATGGCTGGATCATTAGTTTTGTTCTCCAACCATTATAACAGGATATATAATGGCTGGATCATTAGTTTTGTTCTCCAACCATTATAACAGGATATATAATGGCTGGATCATTAGTTTTGTTCTCCAACCATTATAACAGGATGTATAATGGCTGGATCATTAGTTTTGTTTTCCAACTATTATAACAGGATATATAATGGCTGGATCATTAGTTTTGTTCTCCAACCATTATAACCCAGGATATATAATGGCTAGATCATTAGTTTTGTTCTCCAACCATTATAACCCAGGATATATAATGGCTGGATCATTAGTTTTGTTCTACAACCATTATAACCAAGGATATATAATGGCTGGATCATTAGTTTTGTTCTCCAACCATTATAAACCAGGATATATAATGGCTGGATCATTAGTTTTGTTCTCCAACCATTATAACAGGATATATAATGGCTGGATCATTAGTTTTGTTCTCCAACCATTATAACAGGATGTATAATGGCTGGATCATTAGTTTTGTTTTCCAACCATTATAACAGGATATATAATGGCTGGATCATTAGTTTTGTTCTCCAACCATTATAACCCAGGATATATAATGGCTGGATCATTAGTTTTGTTCTACAACCATTATAACCCAGGATATATAATGGCTGGATCATTAGTTTTGTTCTCCAACCATTATAAACCAGGATATATAATGGCTGGATCATTAGTTTTGTTCTCCAACCATTATAACAGGATATATAATGGCTGGATCATTAGGTTTGTTCTCCAACCATTATAACCCAGGATATATAATGGCTGGATCATTAGTTTTGTTCTACAACCATTATAAACCAGGATATATAATGGCTGGATCATTAGTTTTGTTCTCCAACCATTATAAACCAGGATATATAATGGCTGGATCATTAGTTTTGTTCTCCAACCATTATAAACCAGGATATATAATGGCTGGATCATTAGTTTTGTTGACCAAACATTATAAACCAGGATATATAATGGCTGGATCATTAGTTTTGTTCTCCAACCATTATAAACCAGGATATATAATGGCTGGATCATTAGTTTTGTTCTCCAACCATTATAACAGGATATATAATGGCTGGATCATTAGTTTTGTTCTCCAACCATTATAACAGGATGAATAATGGCTGGATCATTGGTTTTGTTTTCCAACCATTATAACAGGATATATAATGGCTGGATCATTAGTTTTGTTCTCCAACCATTATAACCCAGGATATATAATGGCTGGATCATTAGTTTTGTTCTCCAACCATTATAACCCAGGATATATAATGGCTGGATCATTAGTTTTGTTCTCCAACCATTATAAACCAGGATATATAATGGCTGGATCATTAGTTTTGTTATCCAAACATTATAACAGGATATATAATGGCTGGATCATTAGTTTTGTTCTCCAACCATTATAAGTCAGGATATATAATGGCTGGATCATTAGTTTTGTTCTCCAACCATTATAAACCAGGATATATAATGGCTGGATCATTAGTTTTGTTCTCCAACCATTATAACCCAGGATATATAATGGCTGGATCATTAGATTTGTTCTCCAACCATTTTAACCCAGGATATATAATGGCTGGATCATTAGTTTTGTTCTCCAACCATTATAAACCAGGATATATAATGGCTGGATCATTAATTTTGTTCTCCAACCATTATAAACCAGGATATATAATGGCTGAATCATTAGTTTTGTTCTCCAACCATTATAACAGAATATATAATGGCTGGATCATTAGTTTTGTTCTCCAACCATTATAAATCAGGAGATATAATGGCTGGATCATTAGTTTTGTTCTCCAACCATTAGAACAGGGTATATAATGGCTGGATCATTAGTTTTGTTCTCCAACCATTATAAACCAGGATATATAATGGCTGGATCATTAGTTTTGTTTTCCAACCATTATAACAGGATATATAATGGCTGGATCATTAATTTTGTTCTCCAAACATTATAACCCAGGATATATAATGGCTGGATCATTAGCTTTGTTCTCCAACCATTTTAACCCAGGATATATAATGGCTGGATCATTAGTTTTGTTCTCCAACCATTATAAACCAGGATATATAATGGCTGGATCATTAGTTTTGTTCTCCAACCATTATAACAGGATATATAATGGCTGGATCATTAGTTTTGTTCTCCAACCATTATAACAGGATGTATAATGGCTGGATCATTAGTTTTTTTGTCCAACCATTATAAACCAGGATATATAATGGCTGGATCATTAGTTTTGTTCTCCAACCATTATAAACCAGGATATATAATGGCTGGATCATTAGTTTTGTTCTCCAACCATTATAACCCAGGATATATAATGGCTGGATCATTAGTTTTGTTCTCCAACCATTATAACCCAGGATATATAATGGCTGGATCATTAGTTTTGTTCTCCAACCATTATAAACCAGGATATATAATGGCTGGATCATTAGTTTTGTTCTCCAACCATTATAACAGGATATATAATGGCTGGATCATTAGTTTTGTTCTCCAACCATTATAAACCAGGATATATAATGGCTGGATAATTAGTTTTGTTCTACAACCATTATAAACCAGGATATATAATGGCTGGATCATTAGTTTTGTTCTCCAACCATTATAAACCAGGATATATAATGGCTGGATCATTAGTTTTGTTCTCCAACCATTATAAACCAGGATATATAATGGCTGGATCATTAGTTTTGTTCTACAACCATTATAACCCAGGATATATAATGGCTGGATCATTAGTTTTGTTCTCCAACCATTATAAACCAGGATATATAATGGCTGGATCATTAGTTTTGTTCTCCAAACATTATAAACCAGGATATATAATGGCTGGATCATTAGTTTTGTTCTCCAACCATTATAACCCAGGATATATAATGGCTGGATCATTAGTTTTGTTCTCCAACCATTATAACAGGATATATAATGGCTGGATCATTAGTTTTGTTCTCCAACCATTATAACAGGATGTATAATGGCTGGATCATTAGTTTTGTTTTCCAACCATTATAACAGGATATATAATGGCTGGATCATTAGTTTTGTTCTCCAACCATTATAACCCAGGATATATAATGGCTGGATCATTAGTTTTGTTCTCCAACCATTATAACCCAGGATATATAATGGCTGGATCATTAGTTTTGTTCTCCAACCATTATAACAGGATATATAATGGCTGGATCATTAGTTTTGTTCTCCAACCATTATAACAGGATATATAATGGCTGGATCATTAGGTTTGTTCTCCAACCATTATAACAGGATGTATAATGGCTGGATCATTAGTTTTGTTTTCCAACTATTATAACAGGATATATAATGGCTGGATCATTAGTTTTGTTCTCCAACCATTATAACCCAGGATATATAATGGCTGGATCATTAGTTTTGTTCTCCAACCATTATAACCCAGGATATATAATGGCTGGATCATTAGTTTTGTTCTCCAACCATTATAACCCAGGATATATAATGGCTGGATCATTAGTTTTGTTCTCCAACCATTATAAACCAGGATATATAATGGCTGGATCATTAGTTTTGTTCTCCAACCATTATAACAGGATATATAATGGCTGGATAATTAGTTTTGTTCTCCAACCATTATAACAGGATATATAATGGCTGGATCATTAGTTTTGTTTTCCAACCATTATAACAGGATATATAATGGCTGGATCATTAGTTTTGTTCTCCAACCATTATAACCCAGGATATATAATGGCTGGATCATTAGTTTTGTTCTCCAACCATTATAACCCTGGATATATAATGGCTGGATCATTAGTTTTGTTCTCCAACCATTATAAACCAGGATATATAATGGCTGGATCATTAGTTTTGTTCTCCAACCATTATAACAGGATGTATAATGGCTGGATCATTAGTTTTGTTTTCCAACCATTATAACAGGATATATAATGGCTGGATCATTAGTTTTGTTCTCCAACCATTATAACAGGATATATAATGGCTGGATCATTAGTTTTGTTCTGCAACCATTATAACCCAGGATATATAATGGCTGGATCATTAGTTTTGTTCTCCAACCATTATAACAGGATATATAATGGCTGGATCATTAGTTTTGTTCTCCAACCATTATAACAGGATATATAATGGCTGGATCAATAATTTTGTTCTCCAACCATTATAACAGGATGTATAATGGCTGGATCCTGGTTTTGTTTTCCAACTATTATAACAGGATATATAATGGCTGGATCATTAGTTTTGTTCTCAACCATTATAACCCAGGATATATAATGGCTGGATCATTAGTTTTATTCTCCAACCATTATAACCCAGGATATATAATGGCTGGATCATTAGTTTTGTTCTACAACCATTATAACCAAGGATATATAATGGCTGGATCATTAGTTTTGTTCTCCAACCATTATAAACCAGGATATATAATGGCTGGATCATTAGTTTTGTTCTCCAACCATTATAACAGGATATATAATGGCTGGATCATTAGTTTTGTTCTCCAACCATTATAACAGGATGTATAATGGCTGGATCATTAGTTTTGTTTTCCAACCATTATAACAGGATATATAATGGCTGGATCATTAGTTTTGTTCTCTAACCATCACCCCATAACCCAGGACATATAATGGCTGGATCATTAGTTTTGTTCTACAACCATTATAACCAGGATATATAATGGCTGGATCATTAGTTTTGTTCCCCAACCATTATAAACCAGAGATATATAATGGCTGGATCATTAGTTTGTTCTCCAACCATTATAACTTAGGATATATAATGGCTTGATCATTAGTTTTGTTCTCCAACCATTATAACCAGGATATATA
Organism: Bulinus truncatus; assembly: GCA_021962125.1. Classification (NCBI taxonomy): domain Eukaryota; kingdom Metazoa; phylum Mollusca; class Gastropoda; family Planorbidae; genus Bulinus; species Bulinus truncatus. Next base: position 6,597,336 of record JAGDYQ010000039.1, read on the forward strand.
ATGGCTGGATCATTAGTTTTGTTCTACAACCATTATAAACCAGGATATATAATGGCTGGATCATTAGTTTTGTTCTCCAACCATTATAAACCAGGATATATAATGGCTGGATCATTAGTTTTGTTCTCCAACCATTATAAACCAGGATATATAATGGCTGGATCATTAGTTTTGTTGACCAAACATTATAAACCAGGATATATAATGGCTGGATCATTAGTTTTGTTCTCCAACCATTATAAACCAGGATATATAATGGCTGGATCATTAGTTTTGTTCTCCAACCATTATAACAGGATATATAATGGCTGGATCATTAGTTTTGTTCTCCAACCATTATAACAGGATGAATAATGGCTGGATCATTAGTTTTGTTTTCCAACCATTATAACAGGATATATAATGGCTGGATCATTAGTTTTGTTCTCCAACCATTATAACCCAGGATATATAATGGCTGGATCATTAGTTTTGTTCTCCAACCATTATAACCCAGGATATATAATGGCTGGATCATTAGTTTTGTTCTCCAACCATTATAAACCAGGATATATAATGGCTGGATCATTAGTTTTGTTCTCCAACCATTATAACAGGATATATAATGGCTGGATCATTAGTTTTGTTCTCCAACCATTATAACAGGATGTATAATGGCTGGATCATTAGTTTTGTTTTCCAACCATTATAACAGGATATATAATGGCTGGATCATTAGTTTTGTTCTCCAACCATTATAACCCAGGATATATAATGGCTGGATCATTAGTTTTGTTCTCCAACCATTATAACCCTGGATATATAATGGCTGGATCATTAGTTTTGTTCTCCAACCATTATAAACCAGGATATATAATGGCTGGATCATTAGTTTTGTTCTCCAACCATTATAACAGGATATATAATGGCTGGATCATTAGTTTTGTTCTCCAACCATTATAACCCAGGATATATAATGGCTGGATCATTAGTTTTGTTCTACAACCATTATAACCCAGGATATATAATGGCTGGATCATTAGTTTTGTTCTCCAACCATTATAAACCAGGATATATAATGGCTGGATCATTAGTTTTGTTCTCCAACCATTATAAACCAGGATATATAATGGCTGGATCATTAGTTTTGTTCTCCAACCATTATAAACCAGGATATATAATGGCTGGATCATTAGTTTTGTTCTCCAACCATTATAACAGGATATATAATGGCTGGGTCATTAGTTTTGTTCTCCAACCATTATAACAGGATGTATAATGGCTGGATCATTAGTTTTGTTTTCCAACCATTATAACAGGATATATAATGGCTGGATCATTAGTTTTGTTCTCCAACCATTATAACCCAGGATATATAATGGCTGGATCATTAGTTTTGTTCTCCAACCATTATAACCCAGGATATATAATGGCTGGATCATTAGTTTTGTTCTCCAACCATTATAAACCAGGATATATAATGGCTGGATCATTAGTTTTGTTCTCCAACCATTATAACAGGATATATAATGGCTGGATCATTAGTTTTGTTCTACAACCATTATAACCCAGGATATATAATGGCTGGATCATTAGTTTTGTTCTACAACCATTATAAACCAGGATATATAATGGCTGGATCATTAGTTTTGTTCTCCAACCATTATAAACCAGGATATATAATGGCTGGATCATTAGTTTTGTTCTCCAACCATTATAAACCAGGATATATAATGGCTGGATCATTAGTTTTGTTCTCCAACCATTATAAACCAGGATATATAATGGCTGGATCATTAGTTTTGTTCTCCAACCATTATAACAGGATATATAATGGCTGGATCATTAGTTTTGTTCTCCAACCATTATAACAGGATGTATAATGGCTGGATCAATAGTTTTGTTCTCCAACCATTTTAAACCAGGATATATAATGGCTGGATCATTAGTTTTGTTCTCCAACCATTATAACAGGATATATAATGGCTGGATCATTAGTTTTGTTCTCCAACCATTATAACCCAGGATATATAATGGCTGGATCATTAGTTTTGTTCTACAACCATTATAAACCAGGATATATAATGGCTGGATCATTAGTTTTGTTCTCCAACCATTGTAAACCAGGATATATAATGGCTGGATCATTAGTTTTGTTCTCCAACCATTATAAACTAGGATATATAATGGCTGGATCATTAGTTTTGTTCTCCAACCATTATAAACTAGGATATATAATGGCTGGATCATTAGTTTTGTTCTCCAACCATTATAAACCAGGATATATAATGGCTGGATCATTAGTTTTGTTCTCCAACCATTATAAACCAGGATATATAATGGCTGGATCATTAGTTTTGTTCTCCAACCATTATAACAGGATATATAATGGCTGGATCATTAGTTTTGTTCTCCAACCATTATAACAGGATATATAATGGCTGGATCATTAGTTTTGTTTTCCAACCATTATAACAGGATATATAATGGCTGGATCATTAGTTTTGTTCTCCAACCATTATAAACCAGGATATATAATGGCTGGATCATTAGTTTTGTTCTCCAACCATTATAAACCAGGATATATAATGCCTGGATCATTAGTTTTGTTCTCCAACCATTATAACAGGATATATAATGGCTGGATCAATAGTTTTGTTCTCCAACCATTATAAACCAGGATATATAATGGCTGAATCATTAGTTTTGTTCTCCAACCATTATAACAGGATATATAATGGCTGGATCATTAGTTTTGTTCTCCAACCATTATAATCCAGGATATATAATGGCTGGATCATTAGTTTTGTTCTCCAACCATTATAAACCAGGATATATAATGGCTGGATCATTAGTTTTGTTCTCCAACCATTAATGTACACAAATAAAAATAATTCTATTTGATTTTTGAAAAATAATTTTTTCAATAATATATTTTTTAGTGTTGTTATTTTTTTTTACAAGTTTGTTTTTTTATCAATATTTATGTTATTTAAAATAATATTGTTTTATTATATCCATCTAATTTACTATGAGAAATATTTTACCTCCAAATCTACATCAAGCTGGTTTTTGCTTGACTTTCGTAAATAGATTTTTTTTAAGGAATAGTGAATACAATAATTACTATAATATTTTTTTTTATAATAAGAAAATTGTGTATGCTAAATTTTTAATAATTGAACATTTAAATTATTTTTTTTTCCAAAGGGTGATGTGATAGTTGTCACATTTAATTATCGACTTTCTTGGCTGGGTTTTCTAATAGGTGACACTCCTGAGTTGCCAGGTAATCAAGGAATGTGGGACCAGCTGATGGCCTTGAACTGGGTCAAAACCAACATTCAGTCTTTTGGAGGGAACCCCAATGACATCACTCTGGGTGGAAACTCAATGGGTGGGGAAAGTGTTTCGGCACTGAGTATTATAAAGCAAGGTCAAGGACTATTTACAAAGGTTACTTTTTTTTGTATCGCTTCAGAATTGGTCTAAGTCTGAGAAATAAAATGTACTTAAATAACTTTGTTGGATGAATAATGGTAATTAAAAGTGTGCACTTTAAGGTTAAGAGTTTGAATTTCTGTTTGATCTTATTTGGCACTTGACATCACTCCCTGAGGAACCATACGCGATCTTTAAATTATGCTGTCCTCACAAAAATAAAAGTGATGTCATGGTTGAGCTTCTAGCTTGATAATGGCGAGAATATTAGCCTGACAAGCTGCTTGTTAGTTGCACCTGTGTCATGGAGAGGGATTGAGTGAAGACTCGTCACTACAAAACTCTGCTAATCTATTAGAATCAAGAGCAGCATATCATCCTATGGGGACAGGGGGAACATCATTGGATCTGAGTGAAACATAGGCTGACTCAGAAAATCCAACACTTTAACAGGCAATACAGTATATAGTTTGAGACTTAAATTATGCATGACTGCTGTTTAACATGTACAGTTAATATGATTTGTCTTAAACATATATAATTTCTTAAGTTATGACTTTATCCTTTTTTCTGAAAGTATATTTGAACTCTTGACTCCTAGTTGGATGTTTTAATTACAGGGTCTTATTATGAGTGGCTCAATATTTGCTTGTCAATCCACACTTGGCTCCTCTGATGTACTGTTAAAAGCATTAACTGACAGGGTTGAGTGCTCCAGCTCTTCTGGCCATCCTGAAAGCATGAGTGAAGTAATTCGATGCTTGAGAGATTTGCCTGCTGACAAGTTCATTCTACCAATGGAGAATTGTTTCTTGCTCCTATCCATTCTCTGATAGCTAATGTAAGCTACTTAGAAGATGTTGGTTTCTTTCACAGAGATTACATCATAACTCTTGTCAATAATGAAGGTGCTATTTTTTTCCATTTAAAGGTGGAAAAGGTGAGTAATTTTTATGTTACTTACAAGGCTATGAGAATCAAAGTCCCTTTCAGTATAACAAATGGTAAAAGTTTTGATTTCAACTGATTTGGGTAGTTCTGCTAATGAATTCAACAGTCTTGTCGTGAATTTTGCAGCTTTAATTCAATGTTGAGAGTTATATAACTGGAATTAGTGTTGAAAAAAAACAACTTTGCTAACAGTCAATGTTTGAGTTATCTTTCCCCCTCTATACGTAGGTTCTTGGTTCCTTTATTGCTCAAGGCTGCCAGAAAGGGGAAGCAACTAGAAGACTTTTCCATGGCCTTCAAACCTTGAGACATGTCACATTCAAAATTTACTCTTTGTGAGAAAGGTGAAAGGGTATTCTAAGTGAATGGTTGCCGGGGCTCTAGATGTTCTGACCTCAGCAGCTCTTGGCACTGTAGGAGATTTTTAAAGTTTAGACTAAAATAAATATTAATTGTGTATTGTCTTCAGCTGGAAATGATATTTTATGATGTAAGAAAGCTGAACACATCAGATTGGCACTTAAAGGGGAAAAAATGCCTGTGTTTCAACCAAAAACATATTTACCCAATTTTGCCACATCCTCGGTATTGTTAAGATATTTTGTTACTTGAATATAAAAAAGTAGTACATTTTATAATGAGACACTGAAAGTACATTTTATAATGAGATACAGATAGTACATTTTATAATGAGATACACAGATAGTACATTTTATAATGAGATACACTGATAGTACATTTTATAATGAGATACACTAATACCTAAAAACCAGAGCACCCCTTCTCCCCTGCTAAATCTAGATCACTTTGATATCTGAACAAATATTTTGCATCAGAATCTGAACTTAGTTTGGAATTCGAAAATGCATATTATTTATGTTGTCCACATTTAGTATCTTTCAACTAGTCTCATGCCTTCCTTATGCCACACACAACATTTTTTCCTTGTGAATGTTTTATGTATAATTTTCATAACTTTTTTTTACATTCTAATTTGAAGTTTTTCTACATTTTTTTGCAGTAACACAACATAATGTATTTGCCTTTCAAATATAGACTTAACATTTTACATCAAAAAAACATTGTTAGAATTGAGTTTGTTAGGATCTCCAAGTAGACCAATTCATTCATTTTATAAGATTAAAATAAAAAATATCATTCAGAACTGAAACAATTCAGAGCTTGAACCATTTACACCTACAGATATAGTCAGACTTCTATGGTCTCACTGTCCTTTATTTAAATGCATAACTATTCACCATTAGCTGGTAACATGACAATATCATTCACTAATTAAAAAAAAAACTATGTATACATCCTTCGTAGTACCTCATAGATGAACCACGGAAGATGGCTGCTTGGTGTTATTGTCAACTGGGGTCATAGTGATTTGAACTCCATACCTTACCAGTATGGCTTTCAGCTTCATTGCTTCCAGGCCACCCTTCATCAGTAAATAAGGAAGGGTAGTGCAGGTTGTGTGGGCACACAGGGTATTGAGTAAAAGAGTGAAACCGAATTGTATTGCTACATAATTTAGGACTTTGCTCATCAAATCTGGAGGAAAGACCAAAAATTTAACTTGCAAAGTGCACCACAAAAATGAGCGCCGGCTCTTGACTTCATATCTAACAAATATACACACACACAGTATAACTTTTCTGTGTTGGACCACATTCTCTTTGATGAAGTAAAGATAAAAATTAAAAACATTTTTTTAAACTTTAAAGCTAATACAAAATATGTTTACACATCTATGGGCAACAAGCAATTAGGCTTACTCTAATCATTTACTGTTATGTTTAAAAAATGATTTGCCTTTTTAAATATTGGATCCTTTTGTGTTTGTATTTATGGTTGACTTTTGATACTGTTTATTTATCGCCTTGTTTCAGAACTATTCAGTAATGACACCTTTCTTTTCTCCAGATCCAGATAACATTGATGCAGAGTTTTTGAACAGGAGATTTAAAATACCTTCCCATGTGGCATCTAAATTACTTCACTGGTACCAACAACAAGGCAACTTTAAATTTAATCCAGCATATGATGTGGTTGGGGACCCAGTTTTGGCCATGCCGACAATGAAATTTTTAGATGTTTTCTTATCCTAGTTGGAAGGTTTGTTAAAGTCTGCTAAATATAACAGTATTATAAATTAATTTATGTTTTACATTAATATATTGCAATTTTTTTTTCTGCAGTTAATACACATCACTTTTTATGAAATGTTGGTGGCAACAAGTAAAATTGGAACATTTCAACTGGCTTAACCCACATCTAAATGCTTCATATAGTAAAGTAAATTAAGTAAAATTCTATTGGCCTTTGGAGGCCATCGGAGAAGATGATATTTTTCCTGTATCCACTGCATGTTAAGATGTTTGGATAGCACAACAACCTAATTAATTCAAGAAGCATTTTAAGCAACACAATCCTGCTAGTCTGGCTTAAATTGCTTCAATTATTAATTTCTCTTGTGTTTGGATTTTGGAAAAATATTGATTTTTAAATATTTTCAAAAAAGAAACTAACAATTGAATATTCCTCTAAACATTTTTGTTTTTGGATGCTCATTATTTGTTTTGTTATTGATCATAAAAAAATTGCTCTTTCTCATATTTGTTCCTCAGGCTTCTAAATTGTAGTGTAGGCAGCCACCCTGTTTTTTTTTAATCCTGCCTCTCACTGCTATATTTTATAACATGGCAGAAACAAACAGTGCTGCAATTGTTTGGATTGGCATAATTTATTTCAAGTCCCTTATCACAAAAGTTTATCTAAACTTTATTTTTGTGATAAAAAATATTAAAATTTATCACCCACCTCCACCTTGCTTTAATAAACAATGATAAATTTATATTGATGTATGAAATCAAATCGCAACAGATATTTCCCAATACTCTCAGTTATATTCTTTTACTTGGGTACAATCTCACCCCTCTGTAACGCTTTTTTTTAATCCTCATAATTTACATTTTCATAATTTTTTTTGTTTTTAAATCCTTCAAAGACTTTAAAACATGGTAAATCTTTTAACGTTATCATTCCTTTGATATCATTAACACTAAAAGTCAGTCAGTTAGAGAATTTGTATCAGTCAGTAGTGAATGCTAAAAGTAAGTCTACATACATAATTATGATTCAATTGTGTTGTGTATTTAAGTGAGAAAAAAAAGTTTTTTTGTATTTCAAAAGTGAGGTATGATTATTTTAATTTTGATTCCTTTCAAATTCTCCAAAGAATTGTGGTAAACATTAAAAAATCCAAATGATAATTTATTTCTTTTAGATTTAAATTGCATTTTTATAATAATAGAATAAGGGGACCACTTTTTTATATTTTGATGGTATTTTCAAAACCAGGCTCTAAAAATAGTCTGGGATTCCTCAGATTTTGAGAAAAACTGGATTTTTTAAAAGTCTACCTTTAATGCTTTTGTATAAATTCTTTTACTTCCAGATGATAAGGGGAAGTTTTATTTCCTTTTGTTTGACTATGAGCCATCGTACATGCCGACAACTTTACAAGGAATGGTTCTTGGTTTAGAGCTGACATATCTGTTTGACCTAGCTCCTTCAGAAGTTCTCAGGTTTTATTATGGGCTTCATGTGGACAAAGAATTTACACCTTATGATTACGAACTGAAGAATGTATTTATTTCTATTCTGGTTGACTTCATGAAAACTCGGTAAATGTCTTTGTTATTACTTTAATCTTTAGCATAATTTCTGTTCTTTTTTTTTTTTATTATTGAGTTTGAAAATTATCTCCTGGAGTGCTAGTACACCATTATAGGCCCTTGAACAAACTATAGAGGTGGGGCCCCCACACCTACCACTCAATGATTGAAATGTAACTACTTGAAAAGTATGGGACCGCCCTTACAGTAAAGTATACGTATGAGGCCTCAGGGCAAGTGCTCCTTTAGCCCACATATTAAAATAGCCTTGGCCAGACTGTCTTTTTTAAATTACATACATGTCTACATAATGTGTGCCATTATTTCATGTTTACATAATGTGTCCCATTATTTCATGTGTACATAATGTGTGCCATTATTTCATGTGTACATAATGTGTGCCATTATTTCATGTGTACATAATGTGTGCCATTATTTCATTTACACATAATGTGTGCCATTATTTCATGTGTACATAATGTGTGCCATTATTTCATGTGTACTTAATGTGTGCCATTATTTCATGTACACATAATGTGTGCCATTATTTCATGTACACATAATGTGTGCCATTATTTCATGTACACATAATGTGTGCCATTATTTCATGTATACATAATGCGTGCCATTATTTCATGTACACATAATGTGTGCCATTATTTCATGTACACATAATGTTTGCCATTATTTCATGTACACATAATGTGTGCAATTATTTCATGTATACATAATGTGTGCCATTATTTCATGTACACATAATGTGTGCCATTATTTCATGTATACATAATGTGTGCCATTATTTCATGTATACATAATGTGTGCCATTATTTCATATACACATGATGTGTGCCATTATTTCATGTACACATAATGTTTGCCATTATTTCATGTGTACATAATGTGTGCCATTATTTCAGGTATACATAATGTGTGCTATTAGTTCATGTGTTTTTTTTTTTATCTCAGTAATATATATATTGTACTCATTTTGTCTTGAACAAGAACCTATGTCTACATTTAACACAACCCATCTACTTTGAAAATCACTGTAAATCAAATTCTTCTTCACCAGCAACCCAGGTTTATCTCTGTCACAAACCCATCAGATCCTCTGGCCCAGCTTTGATAATGACTCTGAACACTACCTGAGTCTGTCACTGAGACCGTCCATTAAAAATTTTCCTCTTCACCATCGCCGTCACATGTGGAACAAAGTGTTGCCAGAGCTGTTAGCAGCAGAAGCAGATAAAAAAGATGAACTATGAAAATCTTTACGTGCTTGTAGGTTTTAAAAAAAATGTGTATACCTTTTTGTTTTGTTTATTCGGTGTATTTCAATCAAATATTCATACTGTATATTCACTTGTTATTTTAGTTTGACACCTAGCGTCCTATTTAATTTTTTTTTTTTTTATTTAAAAATAATAACTTGAGACGTGATTTTATATTGTCACATTTCACACATTCTCCAACATCGTGTATAAATAACCTGCAAAACTAATATTTTCTGTTAAGATTTGTTAAAATATGTTTGTTAAAACAAATATTATTTTGTTTTTGGAGAGGAGATGGGCGCCACCAAGTCTATAAGCCCACAGAAAGGACGTTTGAAATGACCGCATTGGTTCAGGGAATTGAAAAAAAAAAGATTGTTTTTAATATGCATTTATTTAATTGTAATAAAAAATAAATGGTGATTTAAAAACAGCTTGAGTTCCAATCATAATTATTAAACCTCAATTTTTGTTTTTTGCAATTGTCAATAATTCAGTTTAGCAATGAATATAATCGGAAAATATTTTATGTCTAGAATTTTTTGTTACTTGTAATAAAATTTTTGCCAGTAGTGTTAATTGGATTCCATATTTTAATTTAAGACTTTTGTTTTGTATGTACATGTATATTAGTCTTATCTAGGGGAAAATGTTTTACATTTCAATACATTTTAACAGAAGTGTAATTAAAAAAAGAAACATTGCAAGGATTGTTTTTGATGAATTTGTAGAAAAAAAGTTGACTTTGTGAAAGACTTCAATCTAAACCTTAAAATGCATTTCATGAAACTTTGAAAAAAAAGAACAACAGCCTAATGGTGTAGAATTGATGAGGCTGAAGACAAAATACAATTATCTGAACTGTTTATTTTATGTGTCTTTTGTAATGGAAAAGAAAATTAATGCAGTCTAGTTGTCCCAAACATTTTGCAAATTTTTAGATCAGTGAATTTTTGTATTGGTTGCAAGATTATGTAATAATTGTTAAGTCAAATTATTCTTTAGAAAATGTATTATTATTATTGTTGTTATAAAAAAAATATTTTCATTAATACTGTTCGTACAATATTTTTAAAACTTATTTCACACCAATAAAATATGACTCAATGTTTATAGAAAATAATTCATGTTTATAATACATGTCTATATTACATGTCTATATTGTTGTTTAATTGTTGATACATGTCAATGATTTTAATTTTATATTTCATGTTTAAATGTTATGCTATGTACCAAAGCTATATTGCATTGTTTAAAACAGGACAATCTATGGCTGTGAAAGATTTGAAGATTTGTATGCAATAAATATATATATAGAGAGAGCCAGAATTAGGTGGAAAGTAGATGGGATTTATTTCAGGGTGCTGCTATTTTTTTTGTATATAAATCTTATAAAAAAATAATTGTAAATTTAAAATGTAATGTTAACATAACACTTTTGGCTTTAAACGCACCCCCTTCATGTATGAACATGTAATTTGTTTCTCTTAGTGCTGTCTGTAAACCCACTCACTGTCCAAGAGGTCAGCCTGATTATTATATATTCTTTCTGGCTTTTTACGTCATTTTATTTCGGTGGAATACTCTGCTCTGAGACGTGATCTTGGTGTCCCCACCGTAGCTGAAGCTAAAACACCACTAGTACCACTGGGCTTAAACCTGTAACAAACATCACCATGATTAGATTAACAGCCTCACTGTCATGACAAAGGAACATTTTGGGGAATACCTGTGCGCCCTAGACTAACGTTAGGGATCCTACTCAAAGGTGCAGATGACAATGTGGACACTAAAAACACAAAAAATTACAATCAAAATGTATGTTTTAAAGTTTTTGAGATGAAAATAATTTTATTCAATTTTCTTTTTAAGTGTAATGTTTCATGAAACACGAAACGGAATTCTATATTGTATGTACATAAAGATTATGTTCGATCAAAGTATGTCTCATTTGCTTTTTTGTCTTTTACTCAAATCATAACCATTTTGACCATCTTGTATAGCCGTACTGAAGCCTCCCTCATTGCATATCTCTACTTCAAGGACCTCATACACCCATGTGAGTTAACGTGACAGTTCTTTTCTTCTGCATTTACTTTCTTGGTTGTTCTGATTAATTTATGTTAATAGAATGATCATTGAGTAAGTTTTAGGCCATTTTCAAGTTCACTCTACTATGTGTGTTGAAATGTCAAACAGGGGAGACAATTATATAATTTTTTTGGTGTACCTGGTACATGTATATATTAACTATATACCGTATTTTTCGCCGTATAAGACGCACTTTTTCTTCCCCAAAACTGGGGGGGGGGGAGTTGGTGCGTCTTATACGGCAAATACACATTTTACATGCATTAAAACTGCCCCCAACTTTGTGTGGCGCTTACTCGCAGTCCTCTCATTATGCAGTGTGTGCTGCGGGCTGGATTTGGGGCACGTACTGCGGGCTGTGGTGACTTCTGTGACCCTCCCTGCACGGCCAGGCTGTGTGTTTTCGGGCTTCCCTCATGTCTCCCCGAGCAGTCTCACTCCTTGCTGGGCAGTGTGGGCACAATTTCGCCGCTTCCCGGGCACCCGATCAATCCATGCTGCCCTGAAATGTCCGCATGTCTGCCTCCTGGTTCCGCCTCCTCCAGCCAATGCTTACTGATGTCCGTACTCTGCCCCGCCCCGCTGATTGGATGCCCGTGATTGATGGGCAGAAGGATTGCTCCGCCCCCGAATCCCGGGGAGAAGATACCGCCCTCCCTACCTCATACTGCCGGTCTTGCTCCGCCCCCACTAGTCTATTGGAGGCCCATGATTGATGGGCAGAAGAATGGCTCCACAAGCTCCGCCCCCGAATCACGGGGAGAAGACACACCGCCCTCCCTACGTCATAATGTGCCGTCTGGGTAGATCACAAACAACGTGTATGGTGTATGTGAGGAAGTGATCAGGCGGACCAACTACAGGGTAAATTAAATGTAAAATGTGCATACACATGCACACACACACCTAGGGTCTAGGAGAGCTTAGAGCATAATGAACATTTAAAGCCATGCATTGGCTGATTTTACTGATGATTTAAAGTTGCAGTATGGCTGTTCCTGTGCCCCCATATGATTATAAATTTGCCATTGGCCTTCTCCCCATATAGCTGTTCTCATGACACATGCATGTTACCCTTTGTGGTCAGTGTAACAGTCTGTAAACCAAGGCTGCAGTCTATCCCACAACATTCTCTCCAGCAGCATTCACTCAAACCAGATGGCATATGAGGGGGTTATGAGACCACCAGATTAAATATGGGGATTAGAGAGCACCAGTTGAAATACCGTATGGGGGGTAAGAGACCACCAGATGAAGTATGAGGGGGTTACGAGACCACCAGAGGAAATATGGGGGGTTAGAGAGCACCAAATGAGATATGAGGTGTATGAAACCACCAGATGCAATATGGGGGGGGGGGTTAGAGAGCACCAGATTAAATATGAGTGGGTATGAGATCACCAGATGAAATATGAGGGGGTACAAGACCACCAGATGAAATATGAGGGGGTACAAGACCACCAGATGAAATATAAGGGGGTATGAGACCACTAGATGAAATATGGCTGGATAAGAGAGCACCAGATGAAATATAAGGGGGGAGGAGAAGTAAAGAACATATTGGTAATGTTACGTTATTATTTTCAAATATGTAACGTTAACTTTTCTAACTAATAAATATATCAACGCCAAGGCTTGGTATATGAACACAACAGATCTAAACTTTAATTGCTTCTAAACATAGGTGAATATATATGTATATACAATATAAGTCCTTTGTCTAATGATGTCTACTTAAACAAATGTCACTACAAGTTTACAACTAACTCTTAGAATCTTAGAACTGTCTACACCGAACTAACTACGTCTAACTCATATGTCTGTCAGCCCCTTACTAACTCAGAGCACCTTACTAACTCAACTACTACTATTCACGTCTTTTTTCTAGATTTTCCTCCTTTAAAATTGGGTGCGTCTTATATGCCGGAGCGTCTTATACGGCGAAAAATACGGTACATGTATTTGACAGTACAGATTATAAAAATGGAAATAAAATGCACACTGATTTTTAAATAGTGCCAGCTTGTATTATAAAAAGTTATACAGTTATATACACCTCATTTTTATATCAATGGTTTCTCCCTATATATAATCAACTATTTATAACCTTCGCTATAAGCGTGTGGTTCCAGAATTCATTCTAGGCAGATGCAATTAAGTCGGTAATGTCGCCTATATTTTAACACATATATTTCAAAATTTATATCTCTACATTTTTCGACTACAGTTGTACAGCTCTGATATTAAAACATTGTGCTCTATATTTAAAGTTAGAACTCGGTGTATTAGAAGCATTATACAAATATAGATATAAATGTAATCATAAAGGTGTCATGCTTTACTGCCTTACCGGGCAATGCCGGGTATTAATGCTGAAATACATTATATAGGCTGTTGTACTGTATGGGCAGAGATGTTTAGAGTGCCTCCTTATAATATGCCACAATAACACGATGCTGGAGAATGTGTGAAATGTGACAAAATGTCAAAAGGGAGAGGAAAGGGGGTTGAAGATTTAGAAAATAAATATTTACATACATTTCACTTAAAAGATAAAACAAAACAAAAAAATTTATTCTGAAAATATTTTGAAAGTAACTACAAATTTTCAGTCAAACATTTTAGTAACTAAAATTTTTTTTTAAACTATTAGATAATTTTTTTTTTTACTTCATTTAAACTTCATTAAAAGTTTTAGTTAATAGCTTTTCACTTCTTAACTTTTGCCCATCAAAATGTTGGAGAAGGTATAAAAGATCCAACATTTCAACCTAATCAAAAATTTTAGTATTATCCAACATTTTAGTCTGATTCATTATTTTACATCACATTCAACATTTTACATTTTATCCAACATTGCAAAGTTGTTCCAGGATTTTATTAATATAAACTATTAAAACATGTTATTCTGAAAGAACATTTAGTCTGCTTCAACATTTTACACTTGTTACAACATTTTATATTTGATGTAACATTGTACGTATGAGACAACATTTTGCATACATGCACTTGCCCAATGACAATGAGAATGATTCAATAATTAATTTTGCAATTAATTATTTTTTATTTTATTTTTTAACAAATATGAGTCCAAAAAAATCCTAATCATACTAAACAAGGGATATAATCGTGTTTAATTAAGACGAACGACACTCATAAATGGGCTTTTCCCCTTGCATTAATAATACTACATGTCAAAGCCTGCAAGCATGTACATGCCTCGTCACATTGTCTGTCTCTATCTCTTCAATTGGAAGCGTCTTTAAAATGTTGGAAAAAAAATGAAGTCTTCTTAATTAAACATAATAAGGTTAAAATTTATTACAATATATATATATATATATATATATATATATATATATATATATATATATATATATATATATATATATTATATATATATATATATATATATATATATATATATATATATATATATATATATATATATATATATATATATATATATATATATATATATATATATATATATATATATATATATATATATATATATATATATATATATATATATATATATATATATATATATATATATATATATTGTAATTTTATATGTTTAATTAGACGAACATTTTTTTATAACAAATAGACTTCCGCATTAATAATACTATGACTGTAAAAATAAGCATGTACATGCCTCGTCACATTGTCTGTCTCTATCTCTTCAATTGGAAGCGTCTTTAAAATGTTGGAAAAAAAATGAAGTCTTCTTAATTAAACATAATAAGGTTAAAATTTATTACAATATATATATATATATATATATATATATATATATATATATATATATATATTAGAAAACCGTTATTTTTATCGTGTCTTATTTAGTTATCTATTCTAGCTGAACATTTACATAATTTATTTATCACATTTAAATATTCAAATGATCTTATTGAAGATGAAGGTCTAATTATCTAACTGGTATTGTTTTGTAGAATAAATTATGCAGCCGATATTTTTTTTCACTAAGAAAGTAGGTCGCTAAGTAAATTGGGAATTTAAACAAAGGGTGACAACCTAGTAGTTGACCTACATTGTATTTATATTAAGGCAGTGGCTACGGTTCGGTCCGACCGAACCCGTATTTTTTTTACTTTGGGTACCAGCCATAGATAATATTGCTCCACACCCTAACCCTAACCCTATCTCTAACCCTATCCCTAACCCTATCCCTAACCCTAATCCTGAAAAAAAAAATTCTGAAAAAAAAAAATTATGTTGTTATATAGTTCAGTGCAGCGACTCGGCCGCTATGCAATAATAAGTAAGGCTGGTACCCGAAAAAATAAAATACGCGTTCGGTCGGACCGAACCGTAGCCACTGCGTTATATTAAAGCTTTTTTTCTTTGTAATAACATTATTTTTGATTTCCGTCTAAACCCAGTCAAAACTCATTCAAGTTATCTCTATTCAAATTATTTTTTTTTAAATGTGTAATTTGGTATGTACATTTTGTATTTCTAAACTTATATGACATTGCAAGCATAATTATTTCAAAGTTTTTTAATTTCATTGTTTTTATTTACCCTCCTCTTCTTCAGCTTTGTGTTTTTAATTTGCTGTTCTGTGTGTCTAATAACATTTGACTATTAATAGTGATTCTTCATCACGTTCGTGTATGCCATATTATTATTTTAACTTTTTCAAATGTAATTTCATAAAAAAGTATCATCATTGTTGTTTACAAGTTGTGTCTTTCCTGTTTATGGTTCTGCATGTCCACTTCTTTCAGCGCGGCTCTCTACCTATTTCAGCGCGGCTCTCTACTTCTTTCAGCGCGGCTCTCTACTTCTTTCAGTGCCGCTCTCTTTACGATGTTTTATAAACTTTGAGGAAATTATGTTGGACTATATTTATTTATTTTTATGTTAAGAAAACGTGTCGCTTAGAAAGCTCTACATCCAGACACTGAGTGACAACCAATTATATTTTATTTGAACATTCTATAATTAGTTTTAATAAACAATATTTGTAAATGTAACATTTTACTGGTTGATTATGATAAAAATAAAAGTGATCAAGTGAATCTAGTCATCTTAACGTTTGTCTGTCTCTAGATAAGTACCATAAGTTGATTGACCGCCAGTTAAAACATTAGTTTTAGACTGTAGTATTTCATGAGCTATTCTCCCTAATATTCTATCTTTTTTTTAAAGGTATTTTTATTTGATTTATTGTCATTTAGATTTCTATTTTGGGCCTCGAATTTTTTACTGTCTAAAGTGTTGAGCACGTCCCAGTATCGCAGCACTTGTATGATAATGGTAAGGAAATGTCTGTATAGGACACGTAAGGTTGTATGATAATGGTAAGGAAATG
The DNA here is from genome assembly GCA_021962125.1 of Bulinus truncatus. NCBI lineage: Eukaryota > Metazoa > Mollusca > Gastropoda > Planorbidae > Bulinus > Bulinus truncatus. The sequence goes on from JAGDYQ010000039.1 coordinate 6,614,099, forward strand.
TCTGTATAGGGCACGTATGGTTTAAACTCTGAAAGTTTTATCACTCGTTGGAGATTGGCTGGCCTGATATGACGTCAGACCAATAGTGCCCCATGCGCACCCAGTTTACGACCTGTTGCCCAAAACTATTTCCGTTTAAATCAAGGCCTAGTTCTAAAAGCACGCTACTATGTATTTATCCTGTCCACTGACACTGACATTGCTTAAAATGGCTAACTTCTTTATATGAAGTCCAGATGCACTGTTTCAATATGCTTGACAAGAGGAAAACATGGACTCTTCATTTGAGCAGAGAGTAAACATGGTTTTAAGAATCATGATGTTATACATTCATGTACAATGTGGTTACGAGTCTTACGACCTACCTTGATGACTAAAACTGTTCAATCACTAAAATAAATTGTATCGGCCTTTGATCGACTGCCAGCAGTGGCATGACCAGCGGTAGTGACGCCAGGGGCGGACTTTGAAAATGAACCCCATTCTCAAGCAAAAAAAAAAAGTGTGGCAGCTATCCCTACTGCCCCAAGGCTGGCAGCAAAGCTTGTACTGGTCATGGTTAAATAATCACACAGCCTTCGGTTGCGCTACTGACGAACGATACCAATGGTGCCAATCCCTGTTAAAGATCTGCCTAATGCAGAAAAAAAAACAACTTTTTTTTATGTTATAGCACCACCAACTTTTCTGGTGGTCAGTATCCATATTTCGCCAACCACACCGTAGCATTAGGGTGTCATAGAACTCCCTCCCTCCTCCCAAAGTGTGAAGGTACAGTTACCAAACGTCACAATTTACCTTGGATCCGTCCGGAATTACGTATTTTATCTGTGCATCCGAGGATGGTCAGAAAACGTCTCAGAATGGGTAGAAAATGTCCTGAACTTTTCATTTTTTTTTTGTGTTTTTTTTTTAAACTTTGTACATTTTCCTACACCCATGCTGTTATTAAGTCACAACTTTTTTTTGACGGTTAATCGTTCGTATGTACAATTACAATTTCCTGTCTTTGTAAAAGTATTATTAGACATTTTAAGTACAACTTTCATAAACGCGAAACAATATCTACAGTGCTATATAGTATACTAGTTGCAAGTACCCGGCTTTGCCCGGGTTTAAAAAAAGTTTTCTGTTTACCTTCTGTTTTCTCCCTACCCCCTCTCTCCCTTCCTCTCTCTCTCCCTCCCTCCCCCTCTCTCCCTCCCTTACCCCTCTCTCCCTTTCCCTCTCTCCCTCTCTCCCTCCCTCTCTCCCATCTCTCTCCGTCCCTCTCCCATCTACCTCTCTCCCCTCTCCCCTCTCCCCTCCTTCTCTTCCCCCGTCCATCCTCCTCCTTCCCTCTCTCTCCCTCCCTGCCCCCTCTTTCTCTTTATCTCTTCCTCACATTTCTCCCATCCTCTCCCTCTCTCCTTCCCTCCCTCTCTCTCCCTCCCTAACCCCTCTCTCCCTCCTTTCTCCCTCCCTCCCCTTTCCACCCTCTCTCTCCCTCCCCCCTCTCTCCCCCTTCCTCCCTCCCTCATTCCCTCTCTCCCTCCCTGCCCCCCCTCACTCTTTATATCTCTCCCTCCCTCTCTCCCACCCTCTCTCTCCCTCCCTTCCCCCTCTCTCCCTTTCCCTCCCTCCCTCTCTCCCTCCCTCTCTCCCATCTCTCTCCGTCCCTCTCCCATCTACCTCTCTCCCCTCTCCCCTCTCCCCTCCTTCTCTTCCCCCGTCCATCCTCCTCCTTCCCTCTCTCTCCCTCCCTGCCCCCTCTTTCTCTTTATCTCTTCCTCACATTTCTCCCATCCTCTCCCTCTCTCCTTCCCTCCCCTCTCTCTCCCTCCCTAACCCCTCTCTCCCTCCTTTCTCCCTCCCTCCCCTTTCCACCTCTCTCTCCCTCCCCCTCTCTCCCCCTTCCTCCCTCCCTCATTCCCTCTCTCCCCCCCCTGCCCCCCCTCACTCTTTATATCTCTCCCTCCCTCTCTCCCACCCTCTCTCTCCCTCCCTTCCCTCTTTCTCCATCCCTACCCCCTCTCTCCCTCCCTTCCTTTCTCTCTCACTCTCCCCCTGCTCCCTCTCCCCCCTGCTCCCTCTCCCATCTCCCTCTCTCCCCCTCCTTTTCCTTCCTCAAACTGTACAAATCAAAGAGCATGAAAAAACATCAACAATTCTTTGCATCACAAAGGCACAATACAGCACCAGCGCGCAAGTTCTATTCAATGATCGGGAAATGACGTCACAGAGGAATTTTATCTATGGCGCCGTCGAGATTACTTTAATATAGTAAAATACTAAAATAATTAATTACAATTAAACTACCCATCGATATGAAACGAAACCTGTCCTATAACCTTCCCCATGTAAATATGTGTATGTGTAACAAATTTCACGTTATTTGTTTGTCTGGATCTTGAGTTATAAGGGAACAGACAGACAGACAGACAGACAGACGGACAACAAATGCGTCTTATAAGTATAGAGATAACGTATAGACTGTTCTAATGAAGATGTCTTAAAAACCATCAGTATTGTCCGATTTTGTTTTTTTTTTAACGAAAACCACTGTATCTCGTTTAGAAACCCTCCAGATTATATTTTATGATTCAGTTGTTGTTGTTGTTTTTTTAATACGTTATATAAAACGTTAAAGTCGTCAAAACGAAAAAAAAATGTTATCGCTAAAACTGGCAGGAAACCCCTCCAATGACTTTTTAAAAATTGACTCCTTGAGTCAATGCCCATTGAATACAGGGGGCCTGACAATTTTCTTGAAGTAATGCTGCCGCCCCCCCCCCAGCCCTCTGATAACAGTCCTGGTGAAGCTTAGGAAAGTGGGGCTTGCGCCACACTGGGCCTTGTGAGTGTGTCCACTTTCACTCCACTCCCCAAAGAAGAAAGGCCGGTTATGCTGGAAGGATATTCTAATTTGTTAGGATGATGGGGCGGCATATTATCTCTTCACAAAGTGCCTCTGCCCCCAACTATGTCCAAGTCCCCCCCCCCAAATAAAAAAGGGCTGCAAGGGGAGCTCCCAGAATTTTTAAAGGGATTAGAGCTCAGTGATGGAAACTCTTCTAACAAATCTCCAAGCTTTTTTTTTTTTTACTTTTAATTATCTTTAATTATTAGTAATAGACAGTATTTTTTTTATTCTATAATGAAAGAAATTGGTGTGTGCAAATGCGAATTTAGCTGCTCGTGCACCAGGCGCGTTCTCAATATTTTTTTGTATCGTTCTGGGTCGTCACCCTGATTATGCTGTCTTAAGAGTTAATTACTATTTTACAACCATTAAAATGGGCGTAGAAATATGTTTTTCCCCAAATCAAACACAGAATTAAACTTAACGATCATGAACAAAGCTGCATGAATGTTTTCGAAAATGTATGTTCTTCTTGTAATAAAAGCTACTTTATATTTGTTTGTCTCTTTTATTATTATATGACTGTGGTGACTACATACTGTCTATATTATAGTCATTTTTACCCCATTTGGGGTAATTTACCCCGGTTCCCCGACCGCTGCTGTAGACGTAGTGTAGTTGTATTAGTTTTGTCAGAAACCGAACTCTTTTGGTTTTCATGGGTCTTATTTTTGCAACCGATTTATTTTCACATATATATCATTAAATGTCTATAGACCATATATATTATACGCCCATAGATACCAATGGATAGACAGATTTCCACAGAATAACCCAGTCCCAGGTTACTGGTAAAGACTAACAATTGTTTCGTCAAAAAGAAAGTTATTACTTTATATAATTTTATTTGTGTAAACATCCGGAAAAACTTGATCATGGGCAAATCAAACGAATGAAAATAGAAAAGAAAACGTGTTTTACACTTTTTCCCAATCGAAGAAAATATTTTCAGAAAAAAGTAGGTGACTAAAATGTACTTACTTAAAAACATTGCACAAAGTATTCGCTTGATCTTAATAAATGAACGATGTAAACAAATTAAAGTGATTATTTCAAAATACCCATAAACATTGCGTTATTAAAACACGTCTAAAAACTAAGGCTAAAGTCAAAGTGCCTAAAGTAATACTACACTAATATTAGTTAGATAATTAGTAATAATAATAAATACAACTGTTTAACTAGCCATTCAAATCATTCAATCGTAACCCAATACTGCACATGTTATTACAGTAAAATGTAAACTAGATTACTGACTCAGTGACTGGCTGGTAAATACATTTTTATTTTCAGAAGCTTAATTAATAATTATAATTGACTAGTCTATTATTAGGCTTTATTTCAGTCATTAGAGAAAGAGCTTTAATTTATGGCTTATTATAGTGGACTAACTTTAGCCTTCCTTTTAATTTATATATATAAATGATAATGATATTTTTGTTGATTTTATTACTTTAGTCTTTGATTTATTATGTGTCAATGTGTGGGTTTTTTTTTTATATTGACTTTGTACATACATATATAATAGTATACATTTCTCTTGAATTGGATCTCTGTAGTATTTTTTTCATGCAACATCCTCAATTGTTTAAAAAAAATACAACGAGCTTATTTTTCAGTCTTAGAGAATCTTCTGAAGTTAATTATTACATTGTTCTTAAAAAAGAATGGATGAAGCCATTGAAGGTTCTAACACTGTGGTATGTACTTTGTTTGCTTTTTTTACTATCTTAATTTTAGTATTCAAACTAGTCCGCATTTGTGTTATCTCAAATAGCAAGCTGTTATTAAAAGATAAAACAAAATAATCTATTATTAAGTTGATATACTTCCAGAAATAGTCAAGTATTGTTACCCAGAATATGAAGATTCATATCGATTAAATCATGTGCATTGTTTTCTTTTCAGGATGATCTACAAGAAGGTTTGTGTCTTTCTTATTAATATCACTTTCCTTCCTTTATGGAACACTATCAGTAATACTTTGAAAATTGCTTTGACATTGGGGGGTAGGGGGTTGTTAAATGAAACTTTTTTTAGCAAGACATTAACTTTTTCCGTGGTGTTCAGTAAACTGATTGTTCATTAAGTGAGACAGTCATAAAGTGGGGTCATTATATATATATATATATATACATATATATATATATATATATATATATATACTAGTTGCAAGTACCCGGCTTTGCCCGGGTTTAAAATAAGGTTTTCTGTTTACCTTTTGTTTTCTCCCTCCCCCCTCTCTCCCTTTCTCTTTCCTTCCCTCTCTAACTCTCCCATCTCCCTCTCTCTCCCTATCTCCCGCCCTCCTCTCACCCCCGTCCCCTCTCTCCACCTTCCTCCCCCCTCTCTCCCTCCCTGCCCCCTCTCTCTCTCTCTCTTTATCTCTCACTCCCTCCCATTTCTCCCATCCTCTCTCCCTCCTTTCTCCCTCCCTCCCTCTCCCATCTCCCTCTCTCCCCTCGTCCTTTCTCCCTCCCTCCCCCCTCTTCCTTTCCCTCCCTCCCTCTCTCCCCCCATTCCTCCCTCCCTCATCCCCTCTCTCTCCCTCCCTGCCCCCTCCACTCTTTCTCTCTCTCCCTCTCTCCCACCCTCTCTCTTTCCCTCCCTCCGTCTATCTCCCTCCCTACCCCCTCTCTCCCTCCCTTCTTTTCTCTCCCTCCCTTCTTTTCTCTCTCCCTCTCCCCCTGCTCCCTCTCCCATCTCCCTCTCCCCCTGCTCCCTCTCCAATCTCCCTCTCTCCCTCCTTCTCTCCCCCTGTCCCCCCCCCTCCCTCCCTTTCTCCCCTCCCCTCCCTCCCTCCTACCCTCCTTTCCTCTCTCTTCCCCCTGCCCCCTCCCTCCCTCAATCTCTCTCTCTCTCTCTCTCTCTCTCTATATATATATATATATATATATATATATATATATATATATATACTTATTATTATGGCTTCACACTTTTTCTAAAATCCTTCTTCATTCCTTTACCTTCCTCAAACTGTACAAATCAAAGAGCATGAAAAAACATCAACAATTCTTTGCATCACAAAGGCACAATACAGCACCAGCGTGCAAGTTCTATTCAATGATCGGGAAATGACGTCACAGAGGAATTTTATTTATGGTGCCATCGAGATTACTTTAATATAGTAAAATACTAAAATTAAAAAAAATTAATTACAATTAAACTACCCATCGAGATGAAACGAAACCTGTCCTATAACCTTCCCCATGTATTTATGTGTATGTGTAACAAATTTCACGTTATTTGTTTGTCTGGATCTTGAGTTATAAGGGAACAGACAGACAGACAACAAATGCTTTTTATAAGTATAGAGATATATATATATACTAGTTGCAAGTACCCGGCTTTGCCCGGGTTTATAATAAGGTTTTCTGTTTACCTTTTGTTTTCTCCCTACCCCCTCTCTCCCTCCCCCTCTCTCTCCCTCCTTACCCCCTCTCTCCCTTTCTCTTTCCCTCCCTCCCTTTCTCCCTCCCTCCCTAACTCTCCCATCTCCCTCTCTCTCCCTATCTCCCCCCTCCTTCTCTCACCCCCGTCCCCCCTCTCTCCACCTTCTTCCCTTCCTCCTCCCCCCTCTCTCCCTCCCTGCCCCCTCTCTTTATCTCTCACTTCCTCCCATTTCTCCCATCCTCTCCCTCCCTCCCTCCCCTCTATCTCCCTCCCTACTCCCTCCCTTCTTTTCTCTTTCCTTCCCTCTTCTCTCTCCAACCCTCCCTCGCCCTCCCTCCCCCTTAATCTCCCTCCCTACCACCTCTCTCCCTCCCTCCCTCCTTCTCTGCCCCCTCCTTCCCTCTCCCTCCCTGCCCCCTCTCTCTTTCTCTCCCCCCCCTCCCTCTCTCTGTACAATTAAACGTCAAATTACGCCTCTTAAATAAACAGAAAACCTTATTTTAATCCCGGGCAAAGTCGGGTACTTGCAGCATGAAAAAAAAAACAACAATATTTTTTTTTTTCCCCGTCCCTAGCCCTTTCTTCACCGTCCGTTCAATTACACATTCACTTGGTGCGCGATTTTTATTTATAGTGAAGGCGATCCCATACCGTGAATACTTTAATATAGTAAAATACTAAAATAATTAATTACAATTAAACTACGCATTGAGATTGTATTAATAATGTTAATAATGTCACAGAAACATTTTAATTAACGTATTTCGGTTTATTAAAGAGCACCTTTAATTTTAATCTTCCGAATACATAAAACGATAGGTAAATAGATATGACTATTGATTTCATCATGTTTACAATTGGAGTTTCCGGGAGTTACCCCTCTTTTAAAAATGTATGATAGGGAAATGACGTCACAGAGGAATTTTATCTATGGCGCCGTCGAGATTACTTTAATATAGTAAAATACTAAAATAATTAATTACAATTAAACTACCCATCGATATGAAACGAAACCTGTCCTATAACCTTCCCCATGTAATTATGTGTATGTGTAACAATTTCACATTATTTGGTTATCTGGATCTTGACTTATAAGGGAACAGACAGACAACAAATGCCTCTTATAAGTATAGAGATATATATTTCTATATTTATATACTGAGGTTTATTGATTCAACACACTTTATCTTAAACTGGATCAAAATAATATAACCAAATAAATAAAAATAGATTGGATTCAAATATATCAGGTAATATTAAAATGAAGATTTTAAAAAATATGTACCTAGATTTTATTGTCAGCAATTGGAAAATTTCTGATATTCTTTAACCTTGAAAACAAATATTTCTAAAACTGTTCTTACAAAAGTAAATTAAAATGTATGCATTGTAAACATCTCATAAATAATTGTATTATACACTAATAAACAAATTGTATTGAATTCATTTATTCATTATTTAAGGAGTAAGGCTGTAAGATAGGTGGTAACTTTTATTAATTGCATTCAAAAACATAAAATATCTGACTTTTTTTTTTTCATTCAGAGTTATCACATATCCCTTTGAATGAGCTGAGAGAAATGCAAGAAAAACTAGGACTCAAAAAGTAAGTGCAAAACATTTTGAGAAATTCACATCAGAGACAAAATGTATTTCATTTGACCAGTGGTATAATTTTTTTAATGTTAATTGTTACATTGTTTTTTTTTTTGCATTTAGGTTCTCCACATTAAAACATGGTTTGCATCCCAAAAAGACAGTGAACCAAACTTTTAAAAGAAAAAACAAAAACAGGCAAGTGAGAAATAGAAACATTAATATCATCAGATCTGCGCTCAAGAGTTATTTGAAGTTTATCAGTTGGGTGCTGACTATCTGTGTGAAATAAGGTGGACAAAATGTCTCCTACTGTGTTAGTCAATCATTCATTCACATGTGCATTCTTAAATGAAATCTATTTAACTACTTTATCAGTTATTACTGTAAATAAATGTATATATTTATATATATAAAAATAGTTTTCAATATAGCTCGACAACCATAAAACCTTTGTTAAGTATGAAAATTCCATTTAATTAACCACTTTAAAAGTTCAGGTCAGGGACACATATGTATCTTCTTAAATTAAAAGTTCAGGGTTAAATATTTGTTTGTTAGAAAAGGGGTTAAAAGTACAAGTCATATTATATACAGTTTTCAGCAACCCATGTTGGGAGACTTAGATAACTTACTAATAAAATATATTGTCCTTTTGTGTCAGGTGTTAGGGGGATCACATACAACCAGGAGAGTTCAACAAACTTTCTTTATTACAAATAGATTGGTAACTTACTGAACTGACAAAGGGGGTAGATGTAGCAAAAGAGTTTTCACCTTATCATTCTGGGATGTTTTAATCAAAGATATAGTTGATAGTCGAGAGACAATTAGAGAATAGTGTACTGAGAGGACAGTTGGTAAGTTGGAGTGAAAGGGGTTGAGAAAAGGATAGTAGAGTAGACAGTCAGGGACAGTAGAATAGAAGGTCAGGGACAGTGTGGAGAAAGTTGTTAACAGGAGTTAGACATTATGTGACTTAGGACACTGTTTTGAAGCATAGATAATGAAGTGTACCAGAATATGGATTTATGTTCTATTGTGAATCATTTTAGCAGTCTACACTATTTTTCGGTTTATGTAATGTACTTTGCCTCATTCATGGTGTGTTGTCTGTGAGAGATGTACAATTAAATGTAAGGCTATAATTAAGTAAACAATAATATAAAAACATTGCATGACAATATATACTTGTATTTATATTTTGTTTGTTGGTTTTTCCCTTAGCCTTTAGAGTTATTAGTGTAGATAAAGTTTATTATCTATTTCTGTCACCACAGCTTATTAAGGGATTGTGTGGTTAGCGTCACTCCCAGCAGACTTTACTTTCCTAAATTAAGCACAACTCCCAGCAGAACTTTTCTAAGTTAATTCAGGTACCCATTTAAAGCTGGGTAGACTTTGATGGATTGCAACCAACTTCCACCAGGATAAGAAATAATTCCCTTGGTTTAAATGCAGGACTCTTAGACAGTTGAATACCTTGCACCTCTCAACCATATGTGTGTACATAATTTCTTCACCAGTTCTGCTTTTGTTTGGGTGTTTGTATGTGCATACACATTTTTAATACCTTTTTTTTTAATTGAATTAACAAAATTTTTTTAAGACCTACTGAGTTATCAGCCAGAAGACCAGTTTCCAAGTCTCAGTTAGTTTCAAAGCAAAAGGTAAAATTAATTTTGTTGCAGTTTCTATGGTATATTTTTTTTAAATAGTAATTTTTAGATATTATAGCTTCCTTGTGGTCAGATAGATGAAGTGTAGAATTTGTTTTTATCAAAGCCATGGCACATTGATGAATTGTTATGCTAGCACATCACCCAGCCATCTTTACTACCCTGACTAATGTCAGGTAACCATTTTAAGCTGTGTGGACTTGGAAACTTCACATGGTCCTCAAAAACATTTCAGGAATCTCGCCAGCGCACAATCCAATGATCTTAAGATTACAGATAAGGGCTCAACACCATTGAACCATCTATTCCCTAATTGTTTAAGATAAATCTTCAAAGAATTTCTACTTTCAGTGCATTTATATGGCAGATACTTTTTGTAAACTTATGACAATGGCAGTGCCGGCTTTAGGTATAGGCGATATAGGCAGCCGCCTAGAGCGGCATTATTTCAAAGAGCGGCAAATTCCAGCAAAATAAAAAAAAATACAAAATATAAAAATTAAAAATAAAATAAATGAATTTGATTTAGATATAATGGAGGATTGTGCTAAATGACCAGATCGTTGTTTTCTTATTCAGCATGATCCAAAGCAGATCAAATTTGAGTCTTTTTTCCAAAAGATGAAAGTGGGAGACACTTTTCTAATTACCGCTATACACGCAAACTGGCTAACGGAGAAACTTTAAAAAGGAAATGGTTGATTTATTCTACGTCAGTAGAAAAGGTATATTGTTTTTGTTGCAGAATATATGACAGGAGTAAATCTGCCTTAGCTACACATGGCAGTTGTGACTGGAAAAATTTGTCAAGTATATTGCAGCATCATGAAAAATCTCCAGATCATTTAACCAGTTATCATGATTGAAAAAAACTAACAATGAGGAAAATAAATAATAAAACTATTGATGACTTGAATCAGCGCCTTATAAATCGTGAAGCGAAACACTGGAATGACGTATTAGAAAGAATAATATCTTTGGTCAGAGTACACGGAGATCAAAATTTACCCCTGAGAGGGCAGTCTGATCGGTTATATACATCTCATAATGGAAGCTTTTGAAATTTGTTGAAGTTATTGCTGACTTTGATCCGGTAATGAAAGAACATATAAGACGTATAAAATCAGATGAAATCAGATGGCATTTTTCTAAATGATAAGAGGGGACAAAGCTACGATAATGGAGCGAACACGCGGGAATACACAATGGCGTCCAAGCAATAGAAGAGCTAAATTGAAGAGCCTTTTATGTCCCATGCAATGCGCATTCGTTGAATTTGGTGGTGAATGATGCTGTAAACTGTTTTTTGGAAGCAGTAAGGTTTTTTGAGGTAATTCAAAATATATACAACTTTTTTTCTGCATCAACACATCGCTGGAATGCTGCAGCCCCCCCCCTCAAATGTTCTTGCTGATAGTAACTCATAAAAAATTGACAAATATTTGCCTTTAAAAACTTGGAACAGCCCCCCCCCCCCCCCCCCCAAATAAAATCCTGGGTACGGTACTGCTGGAATGTATTGTTAGAATATGTCCAAAAACAAAGAGGCAGTAGGTTTAACTGTTAACAAGTTATACGCAACACGTTGGGAAACTCGAGTTAATGCCGTGAAGGTAATTCGAAACCAAACAGTTTAAATTTACGATGCACTCATTTCAATTGCTGGATACATTTCCCTTTCTGGACCACGTGGAACCCAGTCCCGTGCAGAAGCTAAGGGAATAGCACAAAAAATGCTCGATTTCAAGTTTTTTTGGTCATTAGTGATTTGGTATGATATTTTATTTGAGATCAATATATCTAGCAAAACATTTCAAGAAAAAGATCTTGATTTAAAAAATCTATTCAAAAATTGAACACAACTAAAACAATGCTCCAGAATTATAGTCCAGATGAAGGTTTTGCCAAAGCAATTACAATAGCTAAATCATTGGCTGAAGAATTTCGTATTGAGTGCAATTTCAATACGGAAATACAAATAAGATCTCGACTAAGAAAGAGACAATTTGACTATGAAGTTTCAGACAATCCAAATCTCGAGCCAGAAATGAATTTCAGAGTAAATTTTTTCAACCAGATATTGGATACCGCAATTCATTCAGGTAATGATTGATTTATGCAGTTAACATCTCATAGCGATTTATTTGGATTTTTGTATGGTTTTAAAAAACTGGAGAAATGTGATAAAAGAGAGGTTTTCAAAGATTGCATGGACCTTCAGTTAGCTTTAAATCTGAAAACAAAGATTCAGCAGACATTAATTCAACAGAACTGTGCTATGAATTATTTGATTTATCAAGGAGAATTACAGAAAAATCAAGCCCTAGAGTTTTATTAGACTATCTATGTGCAATTGGCTTGGTTGCCTAGAGTTATATTAGACTATCTATGTGGAATGGGCTTGGTTGCCTAGAGTTACATTAGACTAAGTGGAATGGGCTTGGATCCCTTTTTTCCGAATGCGTACGTGGCATTGCGAATTTCGCTTACACTCCCGATAACAGTGGCGAGTGCAGAGAGAAGCTTTTTGAAGCTCAAACTCATAAAAACATATCTTCGTTCTACCATGTCTCAGGATCGTTTAGTTGGTTTACCTACAATATCTATAGAGAAAACGATTGCAGAAGATTTGGATCTGACCGAAATAATTGAAGAGTTTGCCTCCGCAAAAGGTAGAAAGGTATATTTTTCTTGAATTCTCCTCAATCTTTTTGACGCTTAATGAAATTTCATTTTTTAAAATTTTTCATTATTTTTTTTTAACTTAGCCAAAAAAAAACTTCCTAAAATATACTACGTATACTTAAAACTCTTTAACTTTTATAAAGTTGCCAAATTTTACAAATGTATTATAATAAATAGCATCTATAGAGTTTTCTTAGAAAAATGAAACTCAAAAGGACGGCATTTTTGTCCTTGCCTATATCACAAAAATGTCTAAGGCCGGCACTGGACAATGGCATACCTGTGGTAGTTACATTTTTTTTTTTTTTTTTATTTCAGTAAACCATTTATTCCTGTCTTGTTTTTTAAAAACAATTTTACTCATTTCACATAGCTATTTAATAAAAGAGAACATTGTACTTACCTGTTGGTATCACTCTGTCAGAACTAGCAAATATTAGTTAACCTTTTTTAAACTACAGAATTTAAAAAAAAAGCTTATAGATGTGAGTGATTTTTACAGCTTTGGCAGTATCTTTTGATGATACTTTGCAGTCATCTTCGCAATCTCATTTGGATGCATTGTTATTTATAGTTTCTTATATTTTTGTAATTTACACAACAATCTAACAAATAGTAATTTTATGTTAACAGCTCACAAGAGACCCAAGATTTGACGATTTATCAGGAGAATACCAGGAACAGATATTTAAACAAACTTATGGCTTCCTTACAGATATAAAGGCTAAAGAGAAAATGGTCAGTTTGTCTTAATCTTAAGTTGTGATCATTTAAACCAATGTAAAAAATAATTTTTTTATAATCACATGAACTATACAATAAAATAAATAAAAGCTAGTGTGTTTTATGATCATTTTTTTTATTATTTAAAATGGTACTTTTCCATCTTTAATACAAATAAAAATTTAAAAATCAGTTCCAAAATGTATACCTAAAATTTCTTTTGTTTTGTTTTCAGAAATTGAAGCAGCTTATCAAAAAAACAAAAGATGGACAGAAAAAAGCAGAATTGAAGGAGCTGTTAAGTAGACTGGTAATAGCTATTTAATATATAACGATTTATTTAATTTAATCCTTTATTAGAACAATGGAAAATTCTATTCAGTATGTTTTTTTATTGCTGCAATTTTTTTTTTTTTCTTAAGATAAAATTTAGTGTAGGCATAAATATTTTTTAGAGACTGGCTCTTTCCTTATATTCCACTTTATAGCAACAAAAGGAAATGGCAGAGCAGAAGAAAGCTAAAATGGAGAAGCTTGAAAAAGAATTAAAGAAGAAGGAATTAGAAAAAGTGAAAGAAGGCAAAAAACCATTCTTTTTGAAAAAGTGTAAGTTTTTGTACCATGCATTACAAAATTATTGTCAAGTCCAATGCATGTCTATTTTTTTAATTAGTGTAGACTTTTCTGACAATTATTTGCAGTCCTGTACATTCACTTATTTATTTGGAAGTTTCTCTGATATATTTTTCCTATTTATTCAGCTGCCAAGAAAGCTTTTATGGATGCAGAATTTAAAAAAGAACTAGAAGAATCTGGCAAGATGCAGAAATATTTGTATAGAAAAAGCAAAAAACTGTCTGCTCAAGAGAAAAGAAAACAGACATGGATTACCAAAGACATTTGATAGTTTCTGAAGGAGAATAAACACATCATTTAAATTTATATTGAATTTTGTACTTGTTTACTATCGCTATAATAATTCATATATCAACTATAGTGATCCTATGCAGAATATGGTTTGGAAATATTAATGAACATGTACAGTTATTTCCTCTAGTTTCCCAATAATTTGGATTATACCTGTAAAAGTAAAGTATCTAATATGTATTCAGATTTGTATAAATGTATTGACATTCTTAAGCTAATAAAAATCACTTTTGCAATAAATCTACTGCTTAAATTAACAAGTGTTTCAGGTTACATCTCTGCTAGTCCAAATTTTTAGATCTTGTTTTTCAATTTACAAGCAATCATTAAGCAGGAAATGTAGAAAAAAAACTAAATTGGTGTGTGATGTCCCTTTAAACCACTAATGGGACGGTTGTTAATCTTATGGTGCCCTTCTTTCCCACCTTAGCTGATAGTGCAATGGCCAGTCGAGCGCTTTACCACATGATCATCCATCCCCAATAATTGATAATAACTAACTACATGTATTGTTTTTGTTATAGAACGATTACTTTTTGGAACCTCAGATAGATTGAAATATACTAGTATATTGAACATGTGCTTTGGATATGCTCTTCATCTTGACTTAACATTTAATGAAAAAAATGTCTTCTGTAGAAACCATTGCATTGTGAACCTATTCAGCTATATCATTTTGTGACTGGACAAACACTGATAATTTTGTTATAAGTTAGGCTAAATATATTAAAATAATTATTTATATCATACCTTATGAGTGATTCAGTAAATATAAACTAACTGATGCATGGTTTAAAATTACAGTTTATTAAACTTTACATTTTTGAAGCATATTATGTTTGCATAGTAAAATAGGACTTAATATGCTACAATCGATTTTATTTCCTTTTAATGTTCGTGAAAACAAGTTTTAATTTCATAGAAACTGCTGACAATATGGCCATTTTAAACCATTTAATGTCATTATTGGTACTTTTTATGCAGCTACTTACAATATTAAAGAAATAATTAAGCCAGTTAACTCCAAAAAAATAAGGACAAATATATCTAAGATTGAGAAAACTTTTTTTTATTTTTTTTTGTACTGCATATTCTCACTTCTTTATATATCAGTCCTCCTTATCACCAACCACATATTTGGTTGCAGATTTCTCATTTCATTATTATATAATAATAATAATACGGGAATAAAGCATCTCTGCCAGTCAAAAAAGACATAACAATAACAAAAGTGGAGGCCTAGCAGCCAAAACACAATGTACCTGACATGAACTGATCAAACAGTGTTTCCTTAAATATATCCACAATAATGTCTACTATGGAGAATCTAAAGCATGCATAACTAAGTGAAGCTATGTGTATAAATAAGACAACAATTAAAAAAAATACTTTACAACACTAGCAAAGGTGATTTATCCCCATTGTATGATTTTTGTAGTAGAGCTACAAATTCCCTAGTTACAAAAGCAGAAAAAAATGTGCTTTATATCAGAAACTGAAAAAAAAGATATGAAATAGCTAGGCACATTACCATTTCATTCAGAATTACGGGAATAAAATTTGATAAATATGTACTTATATACACTCCTAATAAAAACAAATGTCCCATAAAATTCGGCACCTTTTAAAACTATTGCTTAGAAAAGTGTTCAGTGCAAGTGGTAATTTCTTTAATCTAAATATCTTTAAATAAAATTGAACATGCATTTACATTTATTATTCTCTCATGCAGTAATGTCAAATAGCCCAAAACTACAATAAAATATCTGCTCTGGTTTCAGGGATATAGTTTATCTTGCTATTTAATTATGCTTAGGGATAAAGTATATTATAAACTGTTGTAGGAAAAAAAAACTTAACCATTACTGCCAAAGCCTTAACATAGCCCACAACTAAATTGCCTCACCATCAAATTTTATTAGCTAGCACTTAGAGGCACACACTAACATATGGGGGTGACTGGATTATCTGCCCCTGGCCAGCCAGATGCATCAAAAAATGGCTATATCTTACAATAATATACAAATAAGCTATCCATGCAGCATTAATTTGGTTTTTTTTTTCTTCTGAAGTCTATTCCTAAGTAAATAAGCAGCCTGAAACAAGGTACAGCTTTATTTTTTAAATAAAATGCTTCCTTTATCAATGTACAAGTAAATATCTCTATTTTGATCTGCTGAATGTTTTACACATTTTACAGGAATAAACAAAATGACTGACAAAAAACTTGATGGAAATTAGCGACAAATCTGAATGCATATATAAATGTTTAATTAATGATAAATTTATTACAGAGATGTATAATAAAATGAAGCAACATCTATTACTTATCACATCTGAAAGAACTGTATTGTCTTTGAAGACTAATTTACTTAACATAAAGGCTCTTATTACTCAATCCTTCATCGAGACAATCAACCCTCTTCTAAGTATATAACCATCACACACAATGTATCACATTTAAGTCTTGCAGTATCCCATTTGATTATTTTGTTGTTTTAAAGACATTTAAGATGACACTTTGAAAGAAGATCTGTTTTAAAAGGCAACAGTGAAGATGCTTGTGTAGTTGTGAGTGTGGACTGATGGCCAATGGCAAATATCCCCGTACACCATGACATAGGAAAGACTTCGGGCTGTGACAAAATCCAGATCTCGTGGCTTAATTTTAAAATGGGTTGGCTAGATACAACAATGTCTGATGCTGATTTATGAGTAGCAAAAAAAAAAAAAAAATTAATAATAAATAAATAAATAAATAAAATATGTGAAGGACAGGTGAATTTGGTGATGGATGTAGCAATAAATTATTTAGTCTTTTAAAGACTCAAACCAAATAGAAAAAGGTAATTTGAATAAAAAACACGGGAAGTTTATTAAAATAGAAATCACTAAAATTACACATCTGAAAAAGAAAACATTTTTTTATACTTCTTTCCTGGAGAATTTATATGTGATAAAAGAATGAAAGAAAGGTGTACTTGTTTGAATATGATCACAACAATACCCGTTCTTTCAGTTGAGAAAATGTAAAATAGGCATGTTTTATTTTTTATTCTTTTTCCCTGGTTAAAAAAAAATAGTTGTCAAGACCACCACAATATAACAACAGTATAATAACAAACATACCCCTGCACGTCAAACTACTAAGAGATGGTTTTTAAAATGCTAGACTTCACCATAGGTTAATAAAATAAGTATGAGTTCTCTAAACTCTTGTTGAGCCCTTTTCTGGCTAAGAATATGCCACTGCTCAAAATTTAAACCGACTACTATAAAATATGACACAGGGTAAAAAAAGATAAATAAAATAAGTGACTAAAACATATGTACATACAGATATATATCATAGAAGTAATACACAAAATACACTTTCTCAGTAATTGACGTACCACAACAGCAAACGGTTATAACCTTACATCCTCTAAAGAAAGACATTTTTTTTTTTAAATATTGATATACACATGGTTTTACTAATGTGCATGTAGGTTAATGACTGTTTATGGAGAAAAGGAAAGCAATGTGACAAAACTGTACAATGCTATTACATATTGAGCTAAATGGTGTGTAGGCCATACATGAAAGTGATTTTTCTTTTTTAATTTGTTATGTTGCAGTGACTATGAATGCAACAAGAATTTTAAAAAAAAAATAATGAGTACGCAGCCCATACATAGGCCTGGGTATGAAATTAATATGGTCATAAATAATGTTTATCACATTCTTTCTTCCTGTATATGAAAACTAATGGCAGTCAACTGAAAGCTGACAAGCCATGTGTATATATAATATATATAAATATTTATCTGATATTGCCACCTTATGAGTTTTCAGTGTTATACATCACAGGAAAATGCTACACACTGACAAAGAGTAATGCAAAAATGGGTTATGAATGAGAGGTCATGATGGGGATATGATATCAACATCATCACATTAATTGTATGGCTTAGCTAACAACAAAATTTCTAATGCATAGTAAGAAAAATAAATAAATAAATAAAAATATAAACAGAACAAAAATTTTGTCACAATGCTTTCCATAATTACATTAATGTAGAATGTATTATCACAAACGTTACTTTATAATTGCAGTTTAAAACAGTGGAAGGTTTAATTGCCCCCCGCCCATTTTATTGTTAAACATGCAACAAAAATATAGTGTTTTTTTTTACGATCTTGTAAAGCCAGTTTCTTACTGGACTTCATAAGCCCTTTCTTTATAAATGTTATAAAATGGGAAGATGATGTATGTTTCAGGTAGCAGCGAAGGCAGTTACTACTGGCCTGCCACAGAATACTCAGCACTTGATCACAGCACAATATAAAGTTGATCTTAAATTTAGTACTAGTACCCTGTGGCACTGTTTGACTTAAGTTTAAAAAGAAAAAAAAAAGTTTAAAATAATACAATAAAAATATTCACAGCCCTTCAGTTTTCAGTGGACCAGTACTATATAAAACCAACGCTAGAAATGATGTAATTTCAATAAAGCAAAAGAAAAAAAACATGGGACAATGAGTAACAATGGTAAAAGAACAATGAGGAAAACAAAACATACAGGACGTGTCTTGATTTAAAAATCCATAGAACTAATCAATACAAGAAAACCAACAAAGTGAGTCATTTTTAAAAGGACTCAGAATGCTAAACAGCAATAAATAGAAGACGATTAATAATTCTGCACTAAGGGAATATGAAGGACCAAATTAAAATGACCAACCAGAAAGAAAATAAATATAAAAAAAAATAATAATTTGTCTCAAATGAAAACGAGGATAAAATAATTTAACATGTAAATAAAGAAAAACAGTTTAGATTATCACTGAAAAATTTTCATGGTAAAATGAATACATTTTTAGAAGTAATCATTCCTAGATTATCATCACTAAGATGTAAACCTCATCGAGCAGTAGCTTGTCTAGCTCGCTTGTACTCTTCTTGTTGGATACGCTGTTGAATCATGTACTGTGCCCTTGTTATATTGCTCACTGTTCCAGAGATACAAACAATACGATTGTGTGTACCTGGGGCATACACTCCCTTCTTGGAGATCTGTATATTGGTTCCAGTATATTGCTGAATCTCAACAATACCTTTTCCTCCAGGACCAAGGATGGCTCCAACTATATTTTCCGGTACTTCCATTTCTTGCTTTGTTGATGTCTTGTCATCAGTAGGGCTATACATGCCAGTACCCAAACCAAAAGAGTTCTGGTTAACATTTACAGTGACAGCACCTGATGATCTATCTTGCGTAGGATATGCAACAGCACTGGCTGAGGCAGCATATCCTGGCGTCTGGGCGAAAGTGTCGAGCATGGGGCTTGAACCATACCTATCTGTTGCTCCTGCCATGCTTGGCGAAGAACTGCCAAAAAGACTAGTGGACTGCTGTTGACCTGTAGAAGTACTACCAACAGGTCCAAACATACTTGAAGCTTGTGATGTGGCAGCACCAAATGAAGTGCTTGCTGCAGCTCCTGATGTTGTACCTGCCATCTGCATTCCTTGCATGCTGGCTAAGCTAGAGGCAGTCATATTGGCACCCATCTGATTTACTCCACCCATTCCCATGCCTAAAATTCCATAGTTGGCCAGAGTGTTCATTGCAGTACTGATCTCCTCCGTAGCTTGTTCTGTATAGCCAGAACTTCGCAATGTCATCTTTAGATTTTCTAAAGCTTGAGCAGCCATAGGTCCACCTAGTCCCATTGCTGCAGCACTCAATGTCATATTAAGTCCAGCAAGTCCCATTCCATTATACGAGTTGTTACCATTGGATCCAAAATTAAAACCTTGTGTGGGATATGCCGCTGCAGTGTTATTCATAATTTCAGTAGTACGAGTCTGGTATGGGGTGTTAGCAAATGGAGATCCTGTTGGATTGGCTGATGCTACTGGCCCTGTGTAATCAGCATAACTTATATTCGGACAGCTACTACTTTGCGGATCTTCAACAATTTTTTGCAGGATCAAATCCATTGCTTTCATATTTGCTTCAAGTTCACCTGCAAAAAAAAAAAAAACTTGGTCACAGGTATAAAAAACAAATCTAAAAATATTTTATTTTACACTACTTAGCAAAGATTTTTTTTTTTACTTTTTTTTTTAATTCTCTTCATGACATGAACTATTAAATCTTCAATATATATAATCTTGTACATAAATGTAAACTTTTATGTCTGTGTCTGTCAGTTCACATATCCATTTTAGATTAAAAAAAAATTTTATATCTTAAATAAATCATAATACTAAAAAAAAAACACTTAAACAATAAATTATCACTTAGACATAATTATTAATTCAATGACGCAATGAAATATTTATTCAAACATTGTTCATAATTTTATCTTCGCAAGCTACTATTTTGATTTTAACAATGAGAATAATTACTGTTATAACAATCAATCCCTAATAAGAGATAATGGCATCAGGTATGAGCATTAAAAATGTTTCAAGTAGCACTTTGCCATTCCACAAAACTGAGGGTACACTGATAGTATTATTAGAACCTTCATTAAACTTTCAGTAAGGATAAAGCGAGAAAACAAAAAAAATTTAAATTGTTAAAGATATATATATATACAAAAAATATTTTGGCAACCAACATTAAATTATATGGGTCATGACCCACACTTCAAAGATCACTATTTTAGTAATTTATCTTAACATTGGTTAATACTTGTATTTTATATTAAAATTGATTTTAAACTCTGCCCATCATTCTCTGATCTCTGATTTACTTGAGGGCTTCAGCTTAGTGTTATATTTTGGATTACAAAATAAATAACTTTAAATTTATGATACACTTCTTAAACTAAAAAAATTCAGATATTAAAGATATGGTTATGTCAGCTGAGATTTTAAAGCTCATCTCATTCTAAGTAGACTTAAATATTAACATTGATGGTAAAAAGGCAAAAAAAATTATACATCCAAATATTGCTTTTTAAAAAAAAAAAATTGCAAATTAACAGTTTCAAAAAACAAAAGAAAATGAATTCCCAATGCATAAACATGAGTAACATTCCAAACCTAGGATTTAAAATTTTTAACAGACTATCTCAAATGAAATATAAATGTACCTGCCACAGTTACACATCTCTCTGGGAGATTAGTCTCCTTGGACTTCTGCGAAATTTGTACATATGCCCCACTTTCTTCTTTAATTTGCTTAATGTAATTTCCACCTTTTCCTATTATCATTCCTGCTGTACTGTTGGGGATTAAAATCTTCACCTGGATTTTTGAGAAAAAAAAGGTAAATAATCAACCATTTCAATCTTACATTATATAATAGCTTCATACTCTCTAATTTATCTCCCTAAATCAATAAGTTCATATTAATATTTAAAAGAATTATATAATGTTAATGTAACTATCATGTATGTACAAGTCAGTTAAAAAAACCATGAAGATGAATAGTGAAAATGAACATGACCATGATAATGAATATCTGCCCTCCAAAAGTGCACCTTTGGTCTCACGGGCTGCCATTTTCTTCTAACCTTTCTGTTGTAACTATATTTTACAATTAATGGTGCAGATCATCATATTAAAAAATGATAAACTAGGTCAAAGAACTCAAAAATCAATACTGAATTGTACAAGTTTAACATTAAAACAATTAAATAGGAAAACAAAAAGGAGCTGAAAGGTTGTACGTCATTTTATGATAATTATCAATTAGGCATATAATATATTTAATAATGGGTTAATTAGTAAAGTCCCAACGGCTTCTCTAGTAGATTTCAATAAGTCATAAAATTATGCAAACCAATTTAAATGCTGCATTAGAAAAAGTAAATATTTGTTCATTATAATTTAAAACAAAATTATTGCATATAAAAGGCAGACTACTTAGAGATGGAGTGGGTTTGATATAAAAATGGATTACCTTAAGCTGAGAATTATGCCTATATTCATAATTGTTATACGTACAAACTGAAGGCAGACTCCTTTGAGAAAATGAGATGAGGATGAAAATGGAACCTGAAATACCTCAATTACCTGCCGATGCCTCTCAAAATTATTTTTGGCATCATCAGGTTTTGTAGGCGTAGTTGGATTGGATTCTGGCTTTTCTCTAATCTTTTCCATAATAAAATTATTAACTTGCCTCACAGCATCAGGAGCACCCATGATTAAGCATATGCGCTCAGTTGTACCTGGATTGATAAATATTTTTATTAAAATATCAATCCAAAAGAGCTCCATATAATTATTATTTAAGTGCCTGTAAGGATGAGATGTTTATATATATATAGATAGATATCTTGATGCCGTAAACAAGTATTGGGACATTCTTTGAAGTATCTTTCTTTCATCCCCACAGCCAAATGTGCATAGGTCTGAAGCGATGAGGAGGAAGCTAAACTATGTTTTTTTCATATCTCAATTGATGTGTATGTTAAAAATGTGTAAAATTTTAAAGTTGAAAGTTATGAGGGGCCTGGGTTACTTGGATAAGGCCCCCAGGCTTTGGAAGGCCCCAACTCTTTTGAAATTTGAGGGGGGAGTCTGTTGTTTGTCTGGGTCCCCTAAATTCCTGGCTGAAACCCTGCAATGAGGCGGTTGACAGCACTAGCTTAGGATCCTGTAACCTATGATAACCTTATCCAAGTAACCCAGCTCCCTCATAACTTTCAACTTTAAAATTTTACACATTTTTAACATACACATCAATTGAGATATGAAAAAACATAAGTACATAATTAAATGAACATTGATTTAAAATTGAATGATATTTCAATGTAGGCTTTCTCTTCTATAATTTGAACTTAGTTAATCCATTAAACAGCAGATGTCTTAGCACAACTGTCCATTACAACTACTTAAGGCTTCCATAAATAATCTACCTGGGTAGAAATCATTAGCTTTAGACATTTTCACACGTGCTCCTGCCTCCTTCTGAATTTGGGCAATAGTTTCACCCCCTTTCCCAATGATGGCTCCTGCTGCCACACTAGGTACAAGAATCTTTAGGTGTATGTTGTCTCCTGTTAAAAAATAAATGTTTAATTTTATTCAATAGTTGATTTTAATTCAATGTAGGAAATAAAAATTACAAAAAAGTTACTATTTAAATTTTTAAAAGAAGGCATACAAATCATTTTAATATTCATTAACAATGCCTCTATTTAGCTAGAAATGTTTTACAACAGTTGTATTTAAACAATTTTTAGGAATAGAAAAACAGGTTTATATCCAATTTAAACAACTAAGTGACATTTTTTAAGTATTTATTTGACAGTAGTTATTAATCATGTCTGCAACAGTAAAGCAATGTGTCCATTCTAAATAGCTGATGTTTGGACAGTTATCAGTAAAAAATGTTTTTAGAAATTATAGTTTAAAATCCATTCATTTTATACATTTTTAAATTAACCTTTTATTATTGAGCCGTTAAGTTTTTTCTTAAAGTATAGGCCTAGCTGTCCAGAGTGATTTGAAATCTCTACTAAAAGCTATGGAACAATGAGAAATCAATACTAGTTAAGGTTTTTTTTTTGTCATCACAAAAGAAATATTGCAATTTGACACGATTTAATATAGATACTATAGATATCTATCAACAGATGAGCCCAAACATTTCCATTTTTACAAAATGATAATCATGACAAGGCAGGCACTATGTCTGTATTATTGTACAGGTGCCTTTGGCAGTTAGGATATTCTACACAACAACCATTCAAAATGCTTCACATTCTTTATTATTTTTACTTATGTTTTCATTTTTTTCAAATAATACAATGCAATGTCTTGACTTATAAAATATGTACAGGACCTCAATAAAAGAATGGCTAAGACAAACAGACAAATTAAAAAAAAAACTAGGCCTAAAAATGTGTCTGGATGTGTATACCAGTTTAAACAGATGTGTAGCTACTAAGCAGTTTGCAGACAGGCTCAGTGATTAACTTGGCTTACTTTATTATTAACATGTTTCTTTAAGCTTACAACTAGTTAAGTGTAAACAACACACAATGGTTCAGTTATGAGTGTTAGAAAGTAGTTAGATTGCTGAGGACTATATAAACTGCTGCCTGTGATATAAGCAGCCAGAAAAGAAGGCAGTAACTGACTGCTGTATCAACTAATGGTAGAGTGCTATCAGCAAGGTTGATAGAGGGAAAAAGTTTGGAGGGATGGGGGGAAGGAGGGTTGCTGTGTGAAAATGAGGGGAGAAAAGTGGGTAAGAACTTCAGGTAAATGTAGGTCAATTTGAACAGCTGATGCTTAAGGGCAAAGGAATGGCCATAGTTAATAAACATAACACATGAAACTATGATGTGCAAGTGTGGGGCAAAATGGAACTAGAAGAATTTTAAAAGCATGGAGTGGCCAACCCTATCAATTAATTGTCATGTGAAACTTTAGCGGTAAACAGCAGAATAGAACTGTTCAGTCATCAATTCTAACCTAACTATTCAGCACTCAGGGTCCAATACACAGAACTGAGAAGGGGAATCGATCCGCCCACTACCCCACTACGCCAGTGCAGCAGCTTACACAGCAGAGAACCGGCAATCAATATTGGATAATATCGCCTTATGCTTCTGCCAGTGGGCTACTTGGCAATTACCTGTCCGTACAACACACAATGGTATTGTAAATAAAAAATGTGTCGGTTAGTTCGATTTTTTCTTAACAAGAAATAGTACATATATATATATATATATATATATATATATATATATATATATATATAAATACAAAATATGCGTGTGTGTTGCTACACGAGCTAATTTATTACCTGTAAAATGCACACCAGAAATTACTAAGTCTGATCCATACATTTCGATTTTTTTTAATGAACACCTGCTACATGTAAAATTAATTAATCATTTAAAAAACTGCTATGTTTTCGCTCCGAAGATTTCAGTTATACAGGACACGTAGTCCCAATCTAACCAAACACTGACTAGGCCGTGTGTGTGTTGTCAGCGTGTGTGTTGTCAGCGCCAGAAAAGGAGGGCAGACCTCAGGCTCACTGATATCGGCGTGATATTGCTCATTTCTAGCACTCGTGCTAAATCCGTTTTTAGTTGATAAATGTTGGGAACGAGAGAACTGTTTTTTTGTTTTGTTTTCAAATATTTCTTTTTACAAATATTCAGTTTGTTTATAATGATCATTGCTTACTTGCAACTATAGATTTGATTCATTTCCAATGACATGCCAGCTGAGAAAGTTAAATTTTCAATGAAGTGGGGGACTGACTATACATCATATTTCATAAAACCTTGTGTCGATTAATAAAATAAATGAAAAGCACACGTCTGCAAATGCAATGAAGCTAAAAAAAAATCACTTGTTTGGGAACATTTATGTTCGGCGCACACGGAGAGGGACAATAAGAAGATCGCCTCCATTACACTATACACAAAGGTAGTCAAGGATAGCGAAAAAAACTGTCAATGAACTTTAAGATGGAAGCTATTGGCAGAATGCCTGCCTCAGCCTAATGCCAAAGTATCTCGTCAATTACCTGCACCTTTCATGTTGCGACACACGCAACCAGACCAATAGTGTTTAGTACATTTGAGAGGTATTTTTTTTTTAAATACGTAAACGAGATAAGATCCAAAAATAATTCAATTTTTTTAACATAAAGGCTAGTGAAATAAGTTAGTGCTGTATATGTGTAGTGTGCAATGAATGCGACAAAATAGTAGTAAGTTTGGTAAAAAACACGATATTACAGCTCAACAATGTGAGTCCCTATTTAATTGTTAAGTTCAAGTCAATTTTCTTGCTGGTATGCCATTTTTCCCTTTTTAATTGAGCGTTAAAAAATGTTTTGTTTTGAGAAAAAAATCTGCAAAAATAAGAAGAAAAAAATGTAGCTTTAGAACTATTTCAAATAAAGCAAATAAATCGAGTACAAATTGGTGCACACAAAAAGTTTTTGAGGTAAAGCTGGGAATATTAACAAAAATCAGCAAAAACGCAAATTTTGAGAAAATAACATTATTGCCCCCAGCCACTTAAGAATCACCCACATATGTCCCTATGCAACACCAAAGCTTAGCCCCAAAAATCGTGTTATGTCAATATCGAAAAATGCGAAAATAGTATATGGATCAGATCTTAACCTAAATTTTAAAATATTGGAACCCTACCAAATTACCCATCATTAAATATAATAACTTCATCTCCAACACTTAACTCTAGCCTATCTATTGCAATAATAATTACTTTTAGAACTATACTCCCATACAGAATTGATGAAGCGCCTCAATACAATTCTTCACCACCCACTAAACCCCCCCCCCCGAGCCGTGTTACATATAAAATAATAAGATTGACTATCGTAATCAGTTGAAATAATTTGCTTAATTAGGCAAAGTCTTGTGATGACTTTTTTTTTTTTCAAAAAATATTTAATAAGATAATTAAAAAAAAAACCTTTAAAATTAAGGAACTTTTATAGCTAAAAACAAATTCAATTTTTTCACTTAAAACCTATCGGAGGGGGGGTGGTAAATGCTACCCTCCAAAAGGATTAAAAAGAATATTCAAGGATAACAATTAGCTAGATTTAAGGTTAACAATTGCAAGATCTTTGTATTTGTGTGGCGTTTTTTTTTTAAAAAGAAAAGCATCTCAAAGAATTATAATTTCTGCTTTCAACTCGTATAACACACAAATAATTCAACAAATAAAATAATTAATTGATTACAAAAAAATGGCTCTTTTAAAAAAAGAAAATATACCGGGTTGGTTTTTTAATTTAAACAAACTGTATAAAAAAGTGTCTATAGATTGTTGAAAATTTAAATGTATGCAGTTAGTGTTGTATAATTTTTGTTTTTATAAAGCTCAAGAAGCGATGGTCACTGAAATATATGGTACACAATTTTACTTCATAAATCATGGAAAAAAACAACTAAAGTCATGTACCCATCTAAAGTTTGGTGGGACACAGCAGATTTACACCAGGACTTTTCTACAGTTACATAAAGAATGATAATTGTCAATTATATATGAGGTATTTATTCAGTCAACTAATATTTCTGTTTAGCACTGTTCCCCTTTGATGCGGTTTATTCCAGAGATAATTTTTCTCTAATTAGCCAATTTCTTTTTAATAATGTGGACAGATATAATAACATAGTAAATCTTGCAACTCATGTAGTCCTACAAGTCTGGTATCGAGTATGATTTTAGTGTTTAGTGAATGCCAAAAAAAATGATACAACTGTATTGTGTAGTAAAAGAAAAAGTTTATTTTTATAACAGCATCATTGAAAATCATAAGAGAAATAGAGATAAAAAATTAAAACGAAAAAGAACATTCTGTAAAATAAATGCAAATAAGTTTTTAGCAGAAAATTTAATTGTGGACATAAATAAAGAAATTAAATAACTTTCTATGTTGTCACTAAAATAATTTTTAACATTGAAAAATAAAAGATGTAAATAATAAGTAAATAAACTGCATAATTTGTAGAGTAAATATATGTATGCAAACACCTCAATTCGAATTTAATTAGTTCCGTAACATATGTCAATGTCCTCATACTTCAAAGCAATTTTCCCAAACGAAATTAACTGAAATGGCATTAATCCATTCCCGCCCCCCAAAAATGATACCCCAGTTATTTTTGTTACATGTTTTTAAAATGAGAAAAATGTATTTAAAAAAGACAAATATCGTATAAAAACAAAATAAGAAAGAATGTTAAGAAAACTGATTTTCTTGAGGATATGTAATTACTTGGAAATTAGCCGACTTGATCTTACAAAAGATAATGGCGGAGGTGTAGGTGCCTAGAAATTATTTTTATGTCCTTTGCTGGTGTTATACCCTACATATTGTTTAGTACTACGTCCATACTGCCTTGTCAGGTCAGTCACTTGCACACCTTGCTCATGTTTTTCTATGATTTCATGCTTCTTCTGACATTTCCACTCACTTCCTTCGGACCCATGGTTATAAAAAGAAATGTGATAAAGTACTGCAAATGGACAAAAATACAAAACGAGGGCACAACTTATCAAAGATACTTCTACAGAGATGCAAAAAGCACATGAATGAGGCGCAGTAAACTGGGTCGTATGCAGCCGACTGACCCGCCCATATCTCAAATTTTGCTCAGAGCAAAACAGTGCTTGGTAAATGGCATGTATCTCAAAAATCTTGCATGTTAAGGCAATCATATGTTGAGGAACGACTAGGTACTGAAAGGGTTTTTTATGCGGAATAAACGTTCCACAAAAATAAAATCGCATTAAAAAAATACATCTAGTATTAAAGCAGAGGTGGGGTCCCTTTTTGATGAGGGCAATGAAAACAGGAGCAATGCTCACAACAGAGCTTCCTTAAAGAAGAAAAAATAACCTATAGGTGTGCCGTTGACCCCCCCCCCCAACCTTTTTTTTTTACTAACAATTTTTGTGTGTTGATTTTTTAGCTTAAAACAAGGGTTAAGAAGAAGTGATTAACATTAATGTATAAAACAGTTCTCTGTCATCAATAAAAAAAATTTTAAATATGGCTAACTTCAGTTGTTAGTTTCTAAAATGTTAGCTTTTTCTAATGTTTTTTATTATAAAGATGTAATTTTAGTATTATATTTGATCATTTAAATTAAAATTAAAGACTAAAAATGTTCAAAATGCTGAAATTAATGCTTAATCTTAGCTTTTAAAATATATTCCGTTTCCCTTTTTCAGAAATTTTTTAGAAATCCCTTAAGGCTGAAACGTTTATCTCTAATGCCCTATAAATAACTATTGGGAAGGTTTTTGCAGCACCCATTTTTCATCCTTATCAAAATTGATTGTGCAATGGGCATGAATGCATCACTGGAGATATAGGTAGGTGACATGGACATGCCAGGAGTCAAAGCCCAAAACTTTAACATGCGTATCCGGCATCATCATGAAGATCCGGCTCACTTCCAAAGCACACACACCCCCCAAAACCTTTATAATCAATAGTTTTATTAAAAAATCTCAACTGTGATATTTAGATTAATTCAAAAGAAGTATTGCCATGTCACAAATTTTTCCAGCCTTATTACTATTATTACAGTCCCTGTATGAAATAAGATGTTATTCTCTTCTGATCCTATTAACCACTGATGGGATAGTATTTGTAGTTCCTTTCTTTCTACCCACTATAGCAAAGAGTGATAAGGCTAAGGAGGTACCAGAGAGGAAATAATTAGGAGACTGAATAAACAGGGATAAAACTGATAGCCTTTAGAATACAAATTGGACTCACAATTGTGTAAATTTGTTTAAAGGTGAGATTCACTGTTATTAAGAGCCCACTAGAGCAAGTTGGGTTAAATAAAGTGTAGAACTCATCTCTTATATTATGTGGCCAGTACAATGCCCAGATACATTTACTAATGTCACGTATCCATTTTAAGCTGGGTTGAAATGGGAACTTCACTAGGACCTGATTAGAATCTCAGCAATCAAAACCAGAGACCATCGAGTCAACAGGCAAGCACTCTACATCACTCTCTTCTACGTTCTCTACATGAGATAACAATATACAAGCCATATAGAAAATGAGAGATATTAAAAGACAACTAATGCAAACACATTTAAAATTATATTTCCTTCCGACTTTTAATTACTTCTCATTTACAGTAGCACCGAGGTTCACAAACTGAAGCTGTTCCAACTCACCATACATGAACTATACAGTAAGAATATCTAATAAATTTGAGAATGTGTGTGCACTGCTCAGAGATAATGCTGGATATTTTGCTGCATGGCTTTGGTTAGTAATTAAATATACTGAAAAAAATTGTTCATGGCCTGAACTGTTCCTGGTGTTTATAGTGCCATTATTTCAAAACAAAAAAAAAACTTGACTTTCCTATAAGAACACTCAGATTAAATAAAATAAAATGCGTAATTGGTATAAAATGTTAAAATTATTATTTTTTAAAATGCTAAATAAATGTATAAATGTATCTCGAAAGAGCAATACTTCTGACTAATTCCATACATTTAACAATCATTAAGTATTTATAAAAATTCAATAAAAAAAAATAAGACAAAATTAATAAACACACTTAAAGAGTTTGTTTCTGTAAAGATCATACACCAACAACAGCAATGAAAATAAAATATATAAAGAAAGTTACAGAACAGACTTTTTTATTTAATAAACAGCAAATAACCAAATTGGCACTACCAATGATAGGATGTGTAAACCTTTTAATATGTTTAAAATTCTAACAATTTAACCATGTCATTTCGGACGCAGATTTATGACAGAAATCGTCAAGTGGCCCAAATACGGATGTGGATTATAGACGTTTCACTTACACAGATTTCTATATCTTTTTCTAAATGTATCACGTTGTAACCTATACATTCATGTAGAGAAATAATTTCTACACAAATTCATGAATAGTTTTTCAACTTCTACTATAATCCGTTATTTTTTTTTACTATTAAGTAGGACGGGGTTAGAAGTCTGCTGAAATGGCAGATTTTGGTGTACGGTTTAAGCCGCCAATGTAGCCTAAGACTACAAACAAGTGGTATAAATGTGATGGTCTGCTTTTCGTCTATTTGAATATCTAGGTCATTTCCATGAGGTAAAAACTAGACCCCTATGTAAGGAAATTCTTCGTTATATCAAGGTTGGTTGTAAAAATTGCATGACCAGTTCACTGTGCATTAGGGATTGTCAGTTTTTAAAAACCGTTTTTTTGACGAAAGTCGAAGCATTCAACAGCTGGTTTTTTTGGGCTTTAAAGCTGTTTTTAGCTTAAAACTTAACAAATAGCAAAAAATGTTGATACATTCCACAAAATTACAGAGAAATCTGGAAAACTTTCCAATGAATTCCCTCCTCAGTCCGACCTGTGTACATTTTCATTGATAGAAAGTAATTGTTGAGGATACAAGAGAGAAGGCATGACCAAGTGGTTCAGGGTAACTCGAGGATTAGATGGAGGTGGAGGGGACAGTATATACACATAGTGAGATTTATTGCACCCGTTTCCTCGACCTGGAAAGGGGGCTAAATTCAAGTCGTTAACTAATTCAACAGAACAACCAATGTTTGTTTTTTTAGCGCACAAATTTAGTGTTGACTTGCGGGAAGTATACAACTTGAAGGGGGGGGTGTTAAATAATTGGTGACTAAATTTATGTTCGCCATCCAACACTCCACCACCGCCAACCCCTCTAACCTAAACAAGGCAGGACTGTCATACAGCGCTATGACTGGTGTAACTGATACATCTCAGGGATGAGAGGGGATAGGTGTGAAGATTGTATGAAGGAAGGAGGCGAGGAGTGAATTAAGAGTTCAACAGTGGAGGAATGTTTTAAAATGGGCACTCGATGTGGGTCCATGGAGGTGCAGATGTGTTTGTGTACTGTGTCATATATAGATAACGTTAGAAACTTAGAGGATGAGAGGGGGGGGGCAGACAAAGTGAATACCATGAGTAGAAAGAGAACAGTAATATCTATATACTATATATAAAAAAAGTTCTATACTGAGGTCTACATCACAACGGCTGATTTCAGAAGTGGTCTGTGTGCATCAAACCAAACCCATGTCTTTGACAATATAATATAAATGAAACATGACAAAGAATTAAGTCTTATTCGTGACTGCCAAATAAAGTGGAACAGTTCAAAGGTCATGAGAAAATGTATTTAGTTATAAAACAGTTTAAATAGAATATATAGTTACCCAGTAGACAGTAGTAGTATTTTTACTGTCATATTGATAATTTTTTTTCTTGTATTTATTGTTTTACGTAAAAATTGGTTGACCTAATTACATTATCCTTCATTCTTTCTCATACACGTTAATTACTACATACATTGAAAATAATTATTGCTAAAATACTTAAAATATTCGTTATTTCACTATTATATAGATTTCGCCGGTTTTTTGAGAAATTGACCTTCAACAACCGGTTTTTTTAAAAGTCGGTTTTTGTATAAACCCTACTGTGTATGCGCAGTACCATTGTAAGCCTTGGACACAGACCCCTGTGTGTAGCTTCAAAAACAAACACAGTTTACAAATTAATTCCCATTAACGTTTAAAAATGATAATTTTACTTTTAAAAAAAAAAAAAGTAAGGTTCCCTTAAACCCCAAAGGGCTTATCGGACAGATGAAGTGTAGGATTCATCTGTTTCAGTAACCTCTGCATATAAGGGATTTTGTAGTTAGCACAACGCCCAGCCGCCTTTACTTCCCCAACTTAAAGTCA
>JAGDYQ010000300.1:0-95409 GCA_021962125.1 Bulinus truncatus
CACTCCATACTCCACACTTCAAATTCCACACTCCGAATTCCACACTCCGAATTCCACACTCCATACTTCACACTCCATACTCCACACTCCATACTTCACACTCCATACTTCACACTCCATACTTCACACTCCATACTCCAAACTCCATACTTCACACTCCATACTTCACACTCCATACTTCACACTCCATACTCCACACTCCATACTTCACACTCCATACTTCACACTCCATACTCCACACTCCATACTTCACACTCCATACTCCACACTCCATACTTTACACTCCTTACTTCACACTCCATACTCCACACTCCATACTCCACACTCCATACTCCACACTCCATACTTCACACTCCATACTCCACACTACTTACTTCACACTCCATACTCCACACTCCATACTCCACACTCCATACTCCACACTCCATACTTCACACTCCATACTCCACACTCCATACTTCACACTCCATACTCCACACTCCATACTTCACACTCCATACTCCACACTACTTACTTCACACTCCATACTCCACACTCCATACTTCACACTCCATACTTCACACTCCATACTCCACACTCCATACTTCACACTCCATACTTCACACTCCATACTCCACACTCCATACTTCACACTCCATACTCCACACTCCATACTTCACACTCCATACTCCACACTCCATTATCCACACTCCATATTCCGACTCTACACTTCACATTCCACACTCCATACTTCGCACTCCATATTCCGACTCTACACTTCACATTCCACACTCCATACTTCACACTCAATATTCCGACTCTACACTTCACATTCCACACTCCATACTTCACACTCCACACTCCATATTCCGACTCTACACTCCATCCACCAGATCCTACTTCACTCCTGTCGTCAAATTTAAGAACTCGTTGTTGCCCCGTGATATAGCCACATACAGTGTCTGTTCAAGGTACTGGTCTGGTTACTCGGGCTACTGGCTGTGATGAGCTGGATGTATTTACCTGTGAGAATGTATATATCAAGTGTGGGCCATATGAGGCTCTTAAATCTCTTTGTAAAGTTATTTGCGGCTCCCTCAGAGCTTTCTTTCTTTTTTTTTCCACATTATCTTTAACTATTGTAAATTATTTTTGTTACTATACATACAAGTGTTATGGACCTAGTGATTGACTGTATCTGATATATAGTGACTCATTAGTACAGCCGTGGAGTTGAACTGGTTAAAGGTGCCCCACCACCATAGGGCGTTCACTGAACATACAAAACATGAGAAATTTTAAACTGGCTGCAGTGATTAGAAATATTAAACTGGCTGCAGTGATTAGAAATATTAAACTGCATCGACACCAGACATTGCACTTGTTCAACTGTTCCAATAAATTACCATATAGTAATACACACTGGTCCAATAACTTACCATATAATAATACACACTGGTCCAATAACTTACCATATAATAATACACACTGGTCCAATAACTTACCATATAATAATATACACTGTTCCAATAACTTACCATATAGTAATACACACTGGTCCAATAACTTACCATATAGTAATACACATGGGTCCAATAACTTACCATATAGTAATATACACTGTTCCAATAACTTACCATATAGTAATACACACTGGTCCAATAACCTACCATATAGTAATACACACTGGTCCAATAACTTACCATATAGTAATACACACTGGTCCAATAACTTACCATATAGTAATACACACTGGTCCAATAACTTACCATATAGTAATACACACTGGTCCAATAACTTACCATATAGTAATACACACTGGTCCAATAACTTACCATATAGTAATACACACTGGTCCAATAACTTACCATATAGTAATACACACTGGTCCAATAACTTACCATATAGTAATACACACTGGTCCAATAACTTACCATATGGTAATACACACTGGTCCAATAACTTACCATATGGCAATATACACTGGTCCAATAACTTACCATATGGCAATATACACTGGTCCAATAACTTACCATATAGCAATACTCACTGGTCCAATAACTTACCATATAGTAATATACACTGGTCCAATAACTTACCATATAGTAATATACACTGGTCCAATAACTTACCATATAGCAATATACACTGGTCTAGAACCAGAGGCGTAACTAGGGAGGGGTGCCTATTTGAAAGCCCCCCCGGGCCCCAAAATGTGCTTACATGAAATTTTAAGTTCATTATCTCATGTCATGATGTCGAATGTCAAAATGCAGGGGCGGGCCCCCAAAGAGGCCAAGCCCTCCCCCACCCCAGAATCGGCACTGTCCAGAACTTACCATATAGTTGAATACATTGGTCCAATAAATTACCATATGTATACACTGATCCAGTAGTTTTCCATTCCTTTTGTTATGTCTGCTGTTGTCTTCCAATTATGTCAGATATTTATAGCTAGATCCTGTCCTTGGCATGCCAGTCACATAAACTTAAATTATTCTGACAGCCTTTTATTAAAGAAAAATACATTTCGTATTCAACGTTAATCCAAAAGTTGTAAAAAAAAAATTAATTAAAAACACATGTTAAATTCCATAGCCTGTAATTGTACACCGGTTTTTTTTTAAAGGAAACGGATTGAAGACATTTTCTCTTGAGACAATCCTTCAGATTACACCGTGTACTTAGGTTGCAAAAACTATTTTAATGCACTGTTTATACGTAATTCAGAAAGTAATATGAACCCTTGTTTATGATTTAGGTATTAAGTACTTTGTGGGAGAATCCCAAGTCTTTGCAATGGATACGGTGCATAGTGCACATGCACTTGTGTGTTTAATTACTGAATCAAACGGTGCATAGTGCACATGCACTTGTGTGTTTAATTACTGAATCTAACGGTGCATAGTGCACATGCACTTGTGTGTTTAATTACTGAATCTAACGGTGCATAGTGCACATGCACTTGTGTGTTTAATTACTGAATCTAATGGTGCATAGTGCACATGCACTTGTGTGTTTAATTACTGAATCTAACGGTGCATAGTGCACATGCACTTGTGTGTTTAATTACTGAATCTAACGGTGCATAGTGCACATGCACTTGTGTGTTTAATTACTGAATCTAACGGTGCATAGTGCACATGCACTTGTGTGTTTAATTACTGAATCTAACGGTGCATAGTGCACATGCACTTGTGTGTTTAATTACTGAATCTAACGGTGCATAGTGCACATGCACTTGTGTGTTTAATTACTGAATCTAACGGTGCATAGTGCACATGCACTTGTGTGTTTAATTACTGAATCTAACGTATTCAATGGCACCTCGGAAGATACAGCAGATGTTTAAGCCACAGTGCCGAACCTAGTGATTTGGGGGCCCGGTGGGCCTGGCCTCTTTGGGGGCCCCTGCAATTCGACATTCGACACCATGATATGAGATAATGTACTAAATATTTAATGTAAAAAAAAATTTGGGGACCCCACTTCAGGCTGGGGCCCGGGGGGGGAACTTTCAAGTTTGGACTCCCCTTCCCCCCACCCTAGGTAGGCCTCTGTTAAGCCATAACCTGAAATATCCACCGGTACACATCCTGACCTGAGATCGAACAAAAGACCTCAACAGTCGACGTAGAACTGACTTTATGTATACATGTTTATAACTGAAGGGACAAAAAAGAACGTGCATGTAAGAAATCATAATTTATATTCATAAACAGAATTTACTTGATAGTTGGCTCCAACTGTTTTTTAACACGATTTTTTTTTGAGCTAAAGTTATTTACAATCTATTCTTTCAAGCAAAGAAAAATCATCATACAGATAGCTTAGCCAGTCATTCAACTTATTTGAGATGTCAATACTCCTGTAACCGCCCTAACAATACTTGCAGAAGTTTTTAAAAATGTTTTTTTACGTTAATGAATGGAAGGAAATGGTCGAGACTGTGACAATATAAGGTATCTGCAGACTAATGGCACTTGATTGACAGGTGTCATGTGTTTGGAACTAAAGGTGGGGGGGGGATCGATGGGGAAATCGTTAGGTAAATTATAAATTTCACTGGGAAGGTAAAACAAAATATATTGTAACATTTTGTATTCTGAAAATATTCTGAAAGTAGCTAAATATTTTTAGTTAAAAATTAAAAGTTAGTAACTAAATAAAATAAATTAGTTTACTGAGCTTTTAATTATGTTAAACAAATCTTGGAACTAAAAAATATTAAACTTTTAGTTAGTAAATTTTTATTTAGCTTTTGTCTATCACTGTAAATCTCCAATCATTTATCGAGCTACCCATCCAATCATTCACCGAGTCACCCTTTACAATCATTTATCGAGCTACCCATCCAATCATCCATTAAATCATCCATCGAACCATACACCAAGTTAACGATCCAATCATATATTATTAAATCACCCAACCAATAAGACTTTCATTCAACCATCAAGTCATCCATAAAGTCATCCAATATATCAAAATTCGAATGTAGACCCTAACGTAACTTGTCAAACGACACGGGAAGATAATGTCCCACCTCACCACTCTACGTTTCCGCTCCAATGACCAGCTGCACACTGTACACAAACTGTATGTCCGACTGGTTTTAAATAATAATAATACTGCATGTGTTGGAACATGGACGTCACGCGATGGAACTGGGAGAAATAAAACCCGTAGCCCATCCATGTCACCGACATATACAATGAGTTCATCGACATCTATATCACTGACATATACAATGAGTTCATCGACATCTATATCACTGACATATACAATGAGTTCATCGACATCCATTTCACTGACATATACAATGAGTTCTTCGATGTCTGTCAACTCATGCGTTAAAGTTTATTTTCATCCTTCACAATGCGCGAGTTCAAATAAAAAGAAAATAAACAACAACAACAGCTACGTAGCACAGCGAGTTATTTCGATTATTTTTAATTATTAAATGTACGTGGGAGGAGGGAAACTGGATTAATTGTATTGTGCATCAAATATGCATGTCAGTGACATTCACTCAACCAGCCATGCTAGATCTACACCTGCAGCGTTCAGCCATGTCATTGTATAGATCAGTGATGATGTACACCAACAATCGTCCAATCATGTCATTATACAGATCACTGTTGTTATACCCAACAATCGTCCTTCCATGTCAATGTACAGATCACTGATGTTGTACCCAACATTTGTACATCCATGTCATTGTATAGAATAGATCAGTGATATTGTACCCAACAATCGTCCTTCCATGTCAATGTACAGATCACTGATGTTGTAACCAACAATCGTACATCCATGTTATTGTATAAATCAGCGATGTTTTACACCAGCAATGAATTATCCATATCAGTGCTGTAACCAAGGCCGGACCCCCCATTGAGGCTACCTTCTGCCCCACCCCTCACCCCCAATCCCACCCCCGCCCTAGTCACGTGTGAAGTTTGTAACAGGATCGTATCTGCGTCATGTGACATTGGTGAAAGTCAATTGAATTCTGTTGATAGCTTGCTGGGAGTTGACCTATTTACTGCAGATTTGGTTGCACGCTTGAGTGACACTGAAATATTTACAATGAATGCCTCCCCCCCCCGCCCACCACACTGGCCAAAACCAGCCCCTTACACCTTACACCTTACACACAGATATGACTCCCTGGAGTGAAAACAAAATTTTACTTCATTTTTTTTTTCATTGCAACCTTGTCATTTTTCTGTTTGCAAGTGTAACAAATCAAATAATGGTTTCCAAATAGAATATAAAAGTAACAAATTCTATAACTTTAAGTATAACAGTTTCCAATATTAGAAAAATACCAGCAACAATGTAAAAAAAAAAAAAGTTTTCAATTATAAGAAATAAAAATAATGTTTTGGAATAAGACCTGTATAACTTAACATGTATTCGTTATACATTCGCCAAAGAAAACTTCATGTATTTGTACTTGATGTACTTTCAGTTTTTATAAAAGCCTATGGACACAAATAAGAGACGGACTTAGGGCAGTCGAGGCCTGAGGAGTAGAAGTAAACATTGTGCCTCTACTAAAAAAAAAGAAACAAAAAGAGTCTACAATTGGGCTCTTTGATGGTGCCAGAGTGCCAGGACACGTCAGCGATATTCTCCTCGTCAAATATGCCCCCCTACCTCTAGCTGTCAAACAAACCTATAAAACTCAAATCTAGGTGAGCTATAAAAACGCACATTCAATACAACAATACCCCCTCCCTCCTATACTAAGCACATTCATGGGAAATTAATTTCTTTGAGACGTTGCTCAATACCACAGACCTATATAAATTCTGTACTCAATACCACAGGCCTATATATATTCTGTACTCAATACCACAGACCTATATATATTATGTACTCAATACCACAGGCCTATATATATTCTGTACTCAATACCATAGGCCTATATAAATTCTGTACTCAATACCACAGGCCTATATAAATTCTGTACTCAATACCACAGGCCTATATAAATTCTGTACTCAATACCACAGGCCTATATATATTCTGTACTCAATACTAACATCTAAGACCATAAGCTGATCGATGATGGACTTTTTTTTGTTGTTGTTGCAGGAAACTAATTTGAAGTAATCGTTTGACGAGGTTCAAAGTGTTGGCTCGGTCTTATCTGATATCGACCTCAGGATTTTACCTGGTTCACATCTACTTTATGTGTGAAAGAAAGTATCGAGTTTCGTTCTCCTCTTTCATAACAAATCGATGTGTCATGCCCTGAAGCACAGCATTATCTGAACCCGGCCAGCATTATGTGACCCCGGCCAGCATTATCTGAACCCGGCCAGCATTATGTGACCCCGGCCAGCATTATGTGACCCCGGCCAGCGGCCCCCCCTAAAACTTTTAAGGGGGCGGCGCCCCCCCCTGAATTTCCAGTCTGCCCCCCCCTACAATTTTAACTTTGTAATTCATTTTAGTTTGTATGTATCATTTTCATTTTCATAATTCATTTGATTTATTTCTTAAATTTAATATTTGAAAGAAATTATAATTAATTGACATTTTACAGTAATCACATTATTGAGAGTTGTTTGGCATATTTTAAAATTAGTTGCAAGTGCCCGGCTTTGCCCGGGTTTAAAATAATGTTTTCTGTTTATTTAAGAAGCGTAATTTGACGTTTAATTAAGATTTAAAATAAGACGCGTAAAAAAGGGTTTTTTTTGCATGCAAATTGCAATAAAAGGGTACATTTATCTTAAAGCAATGTGATACACAAGATTTTTGGCAGTTCCTCTCTCTCTCCCTCCCTCTTTCCCTCCCTCTCTCTCCTCCCTCTCTCTCTCCCCTCCCTCTCTCTCCCTCTTTCCCTTCCTCCCTCTCTCCCTCCCTCCCTTCCCCTCTC
This sequence comes from Bulinus truncatus, assembly GCA_021962125.1. Classification (NCBI taxonomy): domain Eukaryota; kingdom Metazoa; phylum Mollusca; class Gastropoda; family Planorbidae; genus Bulinus; species Bulinus truncatus. The sequence goes on from JAGDYQ010000300.1 coordinate 7,370, forward strand.
TCTCTCCCTCCCTCCCTCTTTCCCTCCCTCTCTCCCTCTTTCCCTCCCTCTCTCTCTCTTTTAGGCATGACTGTATCAAAAGATGACCATTCCTATGGATGAAGGAATGGAATGGAATAATGTAGTAAGTAATGTGATATTTGGTTCCCCGTACCGATCATATTTATAGTAGGTTACCTATGTGGGAGAGAAGCTCGTAAAACCTGAAATCGGGCTAAAAGTTTGCCATTTTTTTTTTGTCTTTGATATCCAAAATAATTAATTACAATTGAGATGGAACGAAACCTGTTTAAGAACATTCCCCATGTAATTTTGTGTACGTGTACCCAGTGGCGCAACCAGCAAAAAAATGCTGGGGGGGGGGGGGGGGCTCACATATTGAAAAAAGACAGTTTGACAGTTTGACAGTTTGACAGTTTGACAGTTTGACAGTTTGACAGTTTGACAGTCTTTTTTGTAACTTTATAACGTACATTATGTATTGATGATTTGGCTCAAGCCCCCCCTGCCCCCCCCCCCGGTTGCGCCACTGCGTGTATCAAATTTCACGTTATTTGGTTGTCTGGATCTTGAGTTTTAAGGGAACAGACAGACAGATAGCAAATGCGTCTTATAAGTTTAGAGAAGTATTGCCATCTACCGAATGACAGCAAATGTAATTTTTAAAGAAAATACAATTATTTATTATCTTTTTCATAAATTACTTTTTGTTTATTAGTTTCCTGTTTCCGGTTTCATATTCATCATCATTCATGATAATTATCAGTAATTTTCTGATCTAATTTCACTATTAAATTTGTAAACAAACTGACATTACGAATCAGTTGACGACAGAAGTGCTCAATGTTCATTTTTATCTTTTTTAATATATTATTTTTTAATAATATCGATTAAATACTTGCTACAGAATTACTATATTCTCATTATAAAATTAAGGGGTAAAATATGTCTTTCGGTCATATTTTGTCTTGCCCTCCTTAATTTTCAACGGGGGGCGGCGCCCCCTGAATTTTGGCTTCCCCCCCCCCCTTAAAATATTTCGTTCCGCCGCCGGTGAATTGACCTTACATCAGGGGCTTGCACTCTGATCAAAAAGCTTACAGCTAGTTGTGATAAAAATGTAACAATTTTTGACGGTGTAACAATAGAATTCTAATATAGTTGTAGAGTTGGCATTTTGCCTGATAGACTGTCACACCACTGACTTAAAACGTAAAATCACATTTTAACAAAACATTGAACAAAATTTAATTTCTTCTAAAAAAAAAACAAACAAGCATAAGTGAAACTATGCTGAAAGTGAATGTATAAAACACATTAGTTAATGTTTCCATTGTTTATGTCTCCATAATGCTTACATTACAGCCATATATTTCTGTGTAGCCTACCTAGTCACAAGGGCCCTGCTCATGGAAAGTCAACTGTTTAGGGCCCCCTAATTGTTTTCGGGACGCCTTTAAGTGCAATAGCCTAGGACCAGAGGCGTTGCTAGGGAGGGGCTGGCGTTCCATGGCGACGCGCACTTTACCACTAGCTATGGGCAGCATTTTCATTACTTTATGATATTGTGATTTGGGAGTAGGGTTGGCATTTTAGAGTACACTCGAGACGCCACTAACGCTATGTATGCTACCGTCTAGGCCCCCCCCTAAGGTTCATGTTTCTGCCCAGTGCCCAGCTATGTCAGCCACTTTTTTTTTATTAATATGGTAAAAATAAATTTATGTAAAACATCAATAAAATAAGTGTCTATTTACCAATTACCTAAATAATAAATTAAATAATCGATTATTTTAACATCAATAAACATTATACAGTGAGGTCATTGATTTTACTTTCATTGTGTTTATAATAGATCAATGACAGGTCCATTCATCAATACTTAAACATTGGTTGACGATAAACAGACAAAAAAATATTCGCTGACGCAGATCTTTGACTTGGTTTCCATCCAAGTTGCTCAGTTTATTAAATGTCACGCGTGTATGTGATTTTATTCAACAATACCATTCACTGGAATCAGAGCAGATCAAAGTGAACAACAGCCGAATATGTTGTGTTTACATCTGTGACAGTCGGTTGAACTTATTCAGTCACGTTGTATGCGTAACAGTGTGTGACCCGGGGAACAAATAGGTCATCCATCAGTCCATCTGTCTATATGCCATCTATCCATCTGTTTGTCTATATGTCATCCATCTGTTTGTATATATGTCATCCATCTGTCTGTATATATGCCATCTATCCATCTGTTTGTCTATATGTCATCCATCTGTCTGTATATATGTCATCTATCCATCTGTTTGTCTATATGTCATCCATCTGTCTATATGTCATCCATCTGTCTGTATATATGCCATCTATCCATCTGTTTGTCTATATGTCATCCATCTGTCTGTATATATGCCATCTATCCATCTGTCTGTCTATGTCATCCATCTGTCTGTATATATGCCATCTATCCATCTGTTTGTCTATATGTCATCCATCTGTCTGTATATATGCCATCTATCCATCTGTTTGTCTATATGTCATCCATCTGTCTGTATATATGCCATCTATCCATCTGTCTGTCTATGTCATCAATCTGTCTGTCTATATGCCATCTATCCATCTGTTTGTCTATATGTCATCCATCTGTCTATATGTCATCAATCTGTCTGTCTATATGCCATCTATCCATCTGTTTGTCTATATGTCATCCATCTGTCTATATGTCATCCATCTATCTATATGTAATCAATCTGTCTGTCTATATGCCATCTATCAGTTTGTCTGTCCATATGCCATCCATCTTCAGTCTGTCTATATGCCATCCACCTTCAGTCTGTCTATATGCCATCCTTATATGTCATCCACCAATTTGTCTGTCTAAATACCATCAAGCCACGCATTACCCCCCCCCTACCATCCCAGCCGTCCACAGGTTCGTCTGCTAATACTTCTAATCATTAGTAATTCTGTTTGTCTTATATTTTTCTACAAATACCTGTAATCAATTTTCCTTCATTTTTTTTTTTTTAGATTTCTCAGTAGTCACTTGCATGTTAACTAAAGTGATGATCTATGACTACAGTAAAATTTATCAAACATCTAAACTCTAGTAAACAACATTGACCTTATGCAACACCTCAGCCAGGAATTCTGGGTCCCCTGACTAGTTAAAACAACGGATGGCATTCTGGAACCTCCCCCCCCCCCCAATCCTTCAATTTTGCAGCTAAATACACAAATAAAAATATATTTCAAAATTAACTGAACCTTCCCCCCCCTCCTCCATTGCTTAGAGCCCCTCTGGCAACTATGTGGATTGCCTACCCCCCCCCTCCCCGGCGACGACCCTGCCCTTGACCCCTCAAAAATAAGATATTTAAAATAGTCTGATATATTGACCTACATTTCTTTGTTTACTTACGTCTTAAGTAATGGATACTTCAAACTAATACTGAACATCATTAAAGAGAATAAGGGATCGATTTTGTCAAGGTCAGGGCGCTGCAAGGGTGGGGGAATGGGGGTTTCAATTCGATCACATTGTCAGGGATCCCTGCTATTAGTGATCTCGTCTTGCTACAGTAATTTTTGTAAAATGACGAGGCGAATGGGCGTGTCTGTTGCCAGGTTTGATGGAGATTGTCTAAGACCCAAGATGGCAGCCATTTCACAACCCTTTTCCCCTATTCAAAGTTTATTTCGTTGAAAAATGATATATGGAACTATTTATTAGCTCGCCTCGTAGTAGTGATGGAGTGATACGTTCCTGCAATAATCCTAAATTTAGAATTACGCCTACGCTAAGGAGAAGTTGACAATATGAATCATAACTTAAAAATTCCACAGTGTTTAGCTTTTGGACACTTGGCAAACACAATGAAAAGGATAAAGGGTACAGGCCTACGTGGTTAGTTGTGTGTTGAATATCAGCCAATAGGAGCTTGGGTTCATTTAACAACTGGCGGAGGGATACAACACAGCATGCAAGAAAAAATGACGCCTATACATAGGACTATCATGAAGGACAACGCGACTAAAATTCCATACAATTATTTTAGATATATAGTTATCATCACACAATTAATGGGGTGATACAACAAGAATCAAAATAGCCACTAGAGAAAATGTTGTATGCAGAGGCGGCCTAAAAGCTGGGACAGGGCCGTTGTTACGGATCGACAAACTAAGCGGCTGCTTGGGACCACACGGTTGTTGGGGGGGGGGGGGGGCCCCTCACTGTATTTGCAGTTAGCCAGCCGCAAGAGAGGGCGGTGTAAGCGATTAGCAGTAGGACAGGGTTGAAAAAGATGAACAGATGGGGAGGGGGGGGGGCTTTAGAGAGTGTGTGTGTGTGGGAGGGACGATTTTCAAAAAATAGTATTAGGGACTAGAGGCTGCATTAGGGACTAGAGGCTGTATTAGGGACTAGAGGCTGTATTAGGTACAGGAGGCTGTATTAGGGACTAGAGGCTGTATTAGGGACTAGAGGCTGTATTAGGGACTAGAGGCTGTATTAGGGACTAGAGGCTGTATTAGGTACAGGCGGCTGTATTAGGTACTAGAGGCTGTATTAGGGACAGGAGGCTGTATTAGGTACTAGAGGCTGTATTAGGTACTAGAGGCTGTATTAAGGACTAGAGGCTGTATTAGGTACAGGCGGCTGTATTAGGGACTATAGGCTGTATTAGGGACTAGAGGCTGTATTAGGGACTAGAGGCTGTATTAGGTACAGGCGGCTGTATTAGGTACTAGAGGCTGTATTAGGTACTAGAGGCTGTATTAGGGACTAGAGGCTGTATTAGGTACAGGAGGCTGTATTAGGTACAGGCGGCTGTATTAGGGACTATAGGCTGTATTAGGTACAGGAGGCTGTATTAGGGACTAGAGGCTGTATTAGGTACAGGCGGCTGTATCAGGGACTAGAGGCTGTATTAGGGACTAGAGGCTGTATTAGGTACAGGAGGCTGTATTAGGGACTAGAGGCTGTATTAGGTACTAGAGGCTGTATTAGGGACTAGAGGCTGTATTAGGTACAGGAGGCTGTATTAGGGACTAGAGGCTGTATTAGGGACTAGAGGCTGTATTAGGGACTAGAGGCTGTATTAGGTACAGGCGGCTGTATTAGGTACTAGAGGCTGTATTAGGGACAAGAGGCTGTATTAGGTACTAGAGGCTGTATTAGGGACTAGAGGCTGTATTAGGGACAAGAGGCTGTATTAGGGACAGGAGGCTGTATTAGGGACAAGAGGCTGTATTAGGTACAGGAGGCTGTATTAGGTACTAGAGGCTGTATTAGGGACTAGAGGCTGTATTAGGGACTAGAGGCTGTATTAGGGACTAGAGGCTGTATTAGGTACAGGAGGCTGTATTAGGGACTAGAGGCTGTATTAACAACGTGACTACCTAGGACCCCTTAAGTGTACTTTGCATAGTGACCAGAGAAATGTTACAACGGCTCTCTGCAGGTGGGGTGCAGTATACGACAGTGTCATACATCCGATAATTTAGTCTTGCAATAGTTAGGGGACAAAAGTATGACTTATCGAAGTGTTCCTTTCAGGGGCGGGTACCCTCGTCTCCAGTTTCAAAGGACTCCAGTCTGTTCTAATTAACACCATACATAATTGATTCTTTGTTCCGCGGTCCAGAAATTCCACCACCTGCCCCATTCCTCCTATCAATATGAAAATAATTCCAAATTAAGGTAATACAATGGCATCATGCTTTACTCGATATGGCAGGTATTTCATAATAGCTGCTGGTAGCATATGTTACTTAGTTGACTAACTGTAGGATATAATACCTAAAACAGTCATCCCACAATGAATACCCTGCAAAGATTGTGAATGTCTGAATGGAACAATAGATTCTTTATTGGGCCCAGCACCAGCACTACACTGCTATACATATTCACCATCAAATATTACGGTACAGGCCCGTAGCCAGGTCAAAGTAAGCAGGGGGTATCTTCTCATTTTAGTTACTTTTTCTTTATTTTTTCCTCTTTTTAAGCGGGGGGGGGGGCACTCCACACCTAGCGGGGGGGGGGGCACGGCCCCCCATGGCTACGGGGCTGTTACGGTACCAGTAAATCTACCCTAAGCCCTAGTTCACTTCTTTCATAGGTGGCTGTTTTTAATACCTAACTCACCATTATCCTCACAATCAACATTTGTGTTCTGGTGCAGATTAAGTCATGCCCAACAAGTTATCACTAATTGCTTTAATTGGATTCATGCAGTTTTTTTTTAGTAATAAGTTCACCCCTCAACACTATAAAGAATGTTGATTTGAATATTAAAATTCATTCATTATTTTAAACTGATAATTTAAAAGAACAATAATGAGCTATGTGCATGAATAAATTCAAAAGTTTGGCATTTGGCAGTTCAGTGATGCAGATTTCTTGACTGAATTACCTGACATACTCACACACGCTCAGATAATGTCATTTTTATATATTGAGATTTTTTTGGGGTTAAACTGGCCCAGTAGTGGTTAAGAAATAGATAAACTATTAAGATGTCTTTACCTTTACTTAAACTGTAAATAGCATCACACAATATGGCTCAGCTTCATAATTCCAATACTAAAAGTTGCCTGAATATTTTAAATATCAAGAGTCCTATCTACATTGACGGCTGCGGATTGTCTGTTTAAAATGTTGCATTAATTCTAAATATGTTCAGATGACTAGAAACTGTAGAAAGGATTATTTAATGTTTTTTTTAACTTATTACCGGGCATATTATAACAATATCACATTATAAATCATATTTGCTTTTTTGCAATATTTGAAGCTATATTTTTCTTCTGATTAAAAAATATTTTGCTGTTATTTACATAGTTTAAAGCAAAACAGTTTATTTACAACAATGAATTAGATTTATTACAACATATGTTTTAATAAAGTATTTGTAGATTTTTTTATCAAATAGAGGCATAAAGGGAAACAAGAAAGAAAAACATTCGTAAGTAATGAGACAGAGTGAAACCACTTGTAGACCATTTGTGTCTGAATTGCTTACTGAAGTGTATGGGGTAAAAAAAAAAAAGAAAACTCAAAAGTTTTCTCATAATGAAAGATTGATTCATCAATATTCATTTCCACTGAAGTGTATGGGACAAAAAGTTTTCTCATAATGAAAGTTTGATTCATCAATATTCATTTCCACTGAAGTGTATGGGACAAAAAGTTTTCTCATAATGAAAGTTTGATTCATCAATATTCATTTCCACTGAAGTGTATGGGACAAAAAGTTTTTAAATAATGAAAGTTTGATTCATCAATATTCATTTCCACTGAAGTGTATGGGACAAAAAGTTTTTAAATAATGAAAGTTTCATTCATCAATATTCATTTCCACTGAAGTGTATGTTGTATTTGTTATGTTCTCATGTTATCTGAAAAATGTAATAAAACAAAGTGACAAAAAACAAGTAATGACAGGTCACCATTTCAATGAAAGATTCTTTATATATATACATCATTCTATACATGTATGTACATCAACACAAAACATATGGCACAAATTGTCAGTTTGGGAAAAGTTTTTCTACAGCTTCGCTCAAAATGTCTCTGCACATATCTGTGAAGTCTGGCACACACCAACCATCTCTTTCTGTACATTCTGTTTCCTGGAAGAAATGGATGATTTTATTGCAGTGAGTATGAAAATATGTTTGACATCCATATCAGTTTATGAAATTGATGACAATCTACTTAATGCTAACTGTTAATTAAAAGCGGATGAATTTGAGCCATAAATAGAATAAATTTTGAGATAAAATAAAAATATCATGGCATCGACTCTATGGAAAAAAAAGTATGACCATATTGATTTAGTTTTGACACAGAGTCCTGGGTTCAAGACATGAGGAGCATTTGGGAATTTTCCAGAGTCTGGACAAAGTTTCTAAGCCTGCCCAGTTAAAAATGTTACCTGGCATTAGCTGGAAACATAAAATAAAGACCACAGGGCTGCTAGCCACCAGTACTGCAATACCCATTAGGCAATAGAACCAGGTGCATAGGGCAACAAGGGAAGAGAAGGCAAGTAATGCCTTCAGCTCTAATTCTAAATTTTCCCCATTTCTCGTTGGACAGTTTTCACATGTGTGCACCACATAACTGAACCCATTTCATCCTCAATTTGGTCTTTTAAGTACAGAAATAAAAAAGACAGTGGACAATAATTAAGCGCATACATAATATTATAATCTACCTTCCCATCATTTTCATGTAGCATTTTCTGAACTCTGTCATCCATGACATCACAGACCTGATATCTCATCTGTCTATAAGGCGGCCTGTGAACGGGGCTAAATATATAGGTCAGATCCTGGAAAAATAACAAAACAAAAAACATACCTTAACAAAGGAAAATTTAAATTTACTGGAATTAACATGTTTGTGAGCAACTAATAAATTAAAAAAAAGGTAACAAAACAAATTCTGTTCATTTCACATATTTTCCAACCCAGTGTATTCATGCCTTATTGAAATTCTAATATTTTATCTTTGTATAAAAAATAAAGTAAGTTTCTTTAGTAAACTTTTAATGCTAACGTTCCTTAGATCAAAAGCAATTATATTTACATGTATTAAACTAATATAAACATAAAAATTGTTCTTACAATTTTATAACAATGGACTAAAATTGTAATATTTAAGAAAATGACCAGTTATAAGTAACATTCTAATATTACCAATATACTCTGCTCTCGTTATTTAATTTATTTTTGTTTCCCTGATTTTGTAAACAAATCATCCTTGTAGAATTATGCCACTACACAATCAATAAATAGTTAAATATATGGAAAAAATGTAATATTATAATAGCAATTTGGGTTCTGCGTTAAATGAAAAGTAAGGAATAAATACAACAGTATTCCAGTTTAAAATACAATCATGAAAAAATCGGATCTGCCAGAAACCAAAAATAACATAGCCTGCTAATCAAGCTGAAGGATGCAAAGGTTTTGCAGGGTACAGCTGGTATAATAGTATAAAACTCAAAAAAAAGTTACTAATATTAAAAAGTTGTTCTAAGTTCACAAATATATAGTTGTGTTTTTTTCTTACCAAACCACTAGGATTGAGTTTTGGTGGGGTATCTGTTTGTTCTTCTACCACATGATGTATTGGTGTCTTATGGACAGGTACATTTTTCTTTGTGGAGTGAATATATCTTGGAGCTTCCACACCTCTTTTGGCCTCCACTTGGTTCTTATTTGTTGCTAATTGAAACGAAATTCCAGCAATTAAACAAACTATAGCAGCCAAGAGATAATCTCAGTTAAATAAATTACAGTAGCTATATAACCTTAGTTAAACTGCAGCAGCCATATAGATATTTTAAGCTAAATATAGAACATTTTAGTTAAATAAAATACAGTAGCCATATATATACATATAATCTTCATTAAACAAACCAGCAGCTAGATTGTTCATTGTCCTTAAATGAACTATAGCCGCCCTTTAGATAATTTGGCATAAAAAAATAATAATTTGTCTTCAGTCAGTTGATTTCCTTAATGTTAAAATAATGCATTGAGAAATAAAATGACACTAACTGGTTCGTAACCTGAAGTCGAGTGTTTGATAAATTTTCGCTTTTGGATCTTTACGAGGGTCGTAGCCAAATTTGCACCACAAGTTTCTCCAAGGACCAGTCTCAATGTAGTAAGCCACCATGGGAAGGAGGTGTTTCAGCAATCTGTGATATGCAAAATCTAAACGTGCGATGATGGCTGTTTTGATCCACAGAGGTCTCTCTTCAAAAAACTGTCAACAAATGAGCAAAAAATTAATACTACTAAACCCCACACATTGCACTGCAACTTATGCAGCTTCAACCTATCATAGCCTTTATATATGTACTAAAAAATAATATATTTTAATGTTTATCATGTCTTTTATTTCTTATTGGGTCCAATTTATTGGGCAGTTGTAATGGTGGCTGATTGTGGTATTCTATGTCTTGAGGGCTCTAATAGTATTACTAATTGTACTTAGCAGATCAGAAGTAGGTTTTTTAATGCTTGAACAATGAAAATATTCCATTTATAAACTAAGAATCAACTTGGCGACAATTCAATTACTGTAGCAGAGCCTGGGAACTGATTGTTATGAACGGGGCTGAACATTTTAAAAAAATATGGCTAGAAAAACAAAAAGTTTTTTTTCTGTTATTATCATGTGTTTGACCTACTTTAGTAAGTAAGTCTAGAATGACTTTCTGGTTGTGTTCTGGAAATTTGGCAACATTCTCAGCAGCAGCTGGTTCAGGCCGTGCAGGCACATCTGGATTATTGTAAGTCCGGTGGATGACACCAAGAAATCTTTTCTTTCTGTCTAAATAAAATAAAAGATTCAAATAACAAACCTACAAAGACTAAAAAAAACAAAAAAAATGAAATACTAAACAATTTTTTTAAATGCTCCAGTTTTTATTTTCATACTGAATTCAAACAGAATAAGACAATTGAATAAAACTGATATTAAGAGTATTTTATTGTTTTAAAATAATGAAAAAAAGGGCAGATGTGAGTGCATCTAACAAGATGTACCCCACATGTGTGAATAGAACCCCTGGAATAGGTAGAGTAAGTAAAGTAAAGTTCCCTTCTTAGCCCTAAAGGGCCATCGGGGCAGATGAAGTGTAGAATTCATCTGTTTCTATAACCTCGGCATATGAAGGGATTGTGTGGTTAGCACAACGCCCAGCCGCCTTTACTTCCCCAACTTTAGTCAGGTACCCATTTAAAGCTGGGTGGACTTGTGGGACGACTTTGCACCAAATTTCACCTGGAAAAATTCCAAGGGCCTCACCGAGGATCGAACCCAGGACTCTCAGGTTGACAGTCGAGTATCTACACCACTCAGCCATCCGTCCCACTAATAGGTAGAGACGGGTATGATATTATATAGAGCTCATGGTGTACCCCACATGTGTGAATAGAAACCCTGGAATAGGTAGAGGCGGGTATGATATTATATAGAGCTCATGGTGTACCCCACATGTATGTAGAACCCCTGGAATAGGTAGAGGCGGGTATGATATCATATAGAGCTCATGGATACCTGACATGCCCATTCACCACTTTAAGCTGGATAGCTGCGCATATACAGTATATGTGGACTCCATGAGTAGAATGGGCATAGATACAGAATAAACAAATCAAATTACTTCATCTATATCTTGCTGGAAACCTTTCCCAGCTTTCAACATAATAATAATCTTATGGATTTCTCAATAATGCTAGGAGAATTTCACAATGGAAGAACGGGCTTAGTCCAATTTTACAGTGGAAAAACAGACATAGTGCAAGGTTAATTTTTTTTTTTTTAATTTATTTTTGGAACTAGACCTATTGAAGAAATTCTGCTTGAAATTGTTAGTACTGTCAAAATGTACAGAAACAGACGTGCTTGGCCTGAGGCATAAATGAGGGAAGGGGGGGCAGTCCTACCTGGGTGGTACATCATACTCAGATGGGTGTGGCATCAATTGTACTCTCAACATTTCTGAAAGCCTCTGCCAGGTCCCCAACCATGGCTCTGGTGTGTGCAATGTATATTTAAGTCTACATGATAAACTGAACAACTCAAGTCTACATGATAAACTGAACAACTCAAGTCTACATGATAAACTGAACAACTCAAGTCTACATGATAAACTGAACAACTCAAGTCTACATGATAAACTGAACAACTCAAGTCTACATGATAAACTGAACAACTCAAGTCTACATGATAAACTGAACAACTCAAGTCTACATGATAAACTGAACAACTCAAGTCTACATGATAAACTGAACAACTCAAGTCTACATGATAAACTGAACAACTCAAGTCTACATGATAAACTGAACAACTCAAGTCTACATGATAAACTGAACAACTCAAGTCTACATGATAAACTGAACAACTCAAGTCTACATGATAAACTGAACAACTCAAGTCTACACGATAAACTGAACAATTCAAGTCTACTTGACGAGGCAGTTCATTGGGAAGTCACAGTTTCCCAGATTTCTCTGTAATTTAGTGGAATGTTTCAACATTTTTTCTAATTGTTCAATTCTCTGCTAAAACCAGCTTTTAAAGCCCGAAAAACCGGTTGTCGAATGCTTCAAGAATCGTCAAAAAGCTGGTTTTTCACCGCCGGTTTTTAAAAACAGTCAATCCCTAGTTACTAACCATTTTTAAGAGTTGTCTCTCCATCCTGGACAGTTTCATTATCAAAAAAGAAATTAGTTGGCACTTCTCGTCTTGAAAAACAATAAGGGGGTAAAAAGAGGGGAGTTTTTCGGGAAAGATACTCTTCCCGCTCATCATCAATTTTGGGTTGAATGACGGACAGAATTTCTTTGTACTGACCATCGGGCAGCTTGATAACTGGTAGATACTGAAAGTCACACATTTCTGTTGATTAAATAGATGAGTACACTAGATTTTAAATACAAAAACAAAACAATTACTAGTTTACTTTATTAAATAAATGAAGGGCCAGGAACCAGTGGCTGTATATTCCATTCACATGAATCATTTTTCATTCCACAAGTAAATACAACTTTTAAATCCTGGAATCTAATAGGGATTGTGAATTTCAGGCACCAAGACATTTTTCAAAGTGGGTATTGACCTAGTATGTTCCAACCAACACTTAAGTTAAATTTCAATAGGCGTCTTCTTGAACTAAGCCTATAAAATTATTCTACCGAACAAATTTTACTCATAACATATATTTACATTGCTCGACAATTTTAAATTGTAATCATTCTCATTGACAAGATTAATATTTAATTAACCTTGAATCTCATTTGTATTTGATCACAAATTAATATGTCAGTAAATTTAACCAAGCCACAGATTCAGAAAATGGATAGTCACGGTCAGTGGTTTTTTTTTTGTAAAAAAAAATAGGTGCCGGTACTCAGTGATGGATTGCCTAAATTTTAGCTAAAACCCAGCGTCTAGTTTAGTTCTTATTGCGCACATTTTTAAAATAATTCAATTCTAATAAATTAATAATACACGCTAAAATACAAGAAAAGTAATGATTTTTTCCCCACATTGAAAAAGGTGCCGGTATGCCGTACCTGTGCGTACCGTCACAAAAAAAGCACTGGTCATGGTTAAAAAAAAAACCTCAGATATTAACACTTACTATCAAATTTGTGAATGCTGTCAACTGCCCCCATTACTTCCAGCTGATATTCAAAATGTTCACCGGGATCACTACTGGATTTTGGTTTTGGCCTTCTGCGTATTTTCAAAAGAAGATTTCTAGAAGGAAACACAGATGAAATGACAGGTTTGCAATAGGGGTCTTTGGGTCGGAAAGACAACTCCAGCCTATGGTTCTCTTTGAAGCACTGTGGTAAGGCAAAGCATGTGTCTTCATTTATGCCAATAAATATTATTGAACATTGTTTTTGCTTGTTTATAAACACAAATATATAGTAAAATTTGGTTTGAAGGAAAACAATAAATAACTAACTTACTGTGCAGATAGTCTGTGGACCACCAAGAGTATTTAAGGCTCTGTCAACATTTTTAATAACTCCTGGGTACTCAATACAAACAAATTTTCTGCTGAGATTCACTGCAGCTGTACAGACTTTATTGCTGTCAGTCCAACCTCCCACATCTAAAGCTATTTCCTGAATGCAGAAATAGCATGGGATGTGAACATTGTTAATTTTCATTTTTTGAAATGCTTGATGAAATATATAGAGCAGCATTAAAAAAACACCATCACATGTAAGTTGAACATCAACGATTAAACAAAGTGATATAAATAACAAGAATAGTTTCATAAACAAAAAATATTAAACGAATCTTATATTGATAACTGCATTAATCAAACATTCTTAATTTTCAGTGTACTTTGGTAGCGCCATTCGAATGATTTTTTCCTGACAGGCCCTGATGACTATAATATACATATACACAAGAACTACCTGATAGGCCCTGATGACTATAGTATACATATACACAAGAACTACCTGATAGGCCCTGATGACTATAGTATACATATACACAATAACTATTTCATTTGTATTGAGTTTTTCATATATAATCAAAATAATTCAGGACCATAGCTTTCATTGTATGATAGTAAGTAATTGTAGATTTAAGAGGATTTTGTCCTAACAGTGTCTTCCTTTGGCAGTGAGCCATGGTCAGTCACAAAAATTATAAGTTAAACGACTAACTCATTTAATAAAAAAAAAAAACCCAACTAAAATGACTTATACAAAAATGAATGACCACTAAAAGTTAATAAAGAGCTTTTTATAAAATAAAGTTTAAAATGTTGTATTTATATCAAATGAACTGTGTAATAGTTAATTATTAATACCTCATTCACTGCACCAATTTTCTCAGCTCTGTTTGTGCCGAATTCAAATTCATCAAATAAATCTCTATCAGCTTGTCCATTGTTTTCAGCCGTTTTAGAAACCATCCCCTCTTCATTCTCATCAACATCTTCTTGTTCATCTGCCTCTTCTTCTGGCTCTACTAAGCGCGCCATTTCTGCCCCGTCCTCTTCTTCTGGCTCAATTAAATTCGACATCTCTGCCTCGTCCTCCTCTTCTGGCTCAACTAAATTTGACATTTCTGCCTCGTCCTCTTCCGTAATGTCTTCAACTTCCATATCCTCAGTTGGACTGTCTGTTGAGTCTAAAGTCTTACTGCAGCTAGGTTTAGGTGATGACTCCATAGCTGCATAGAAAATTTTTTTGGGTAATTAAAAAATAAGATAAATGTCAGTGATGGCGAGGGATTTATTTCTTTTTATCACACAAACACAGCTTAGTTCAAAAACACATCTGATAAAATGATAGCTGAATTCTGATAGGGAGACAGGTATTTCAAGACACCCTCAACTTTATGTAAAAAAAATCCTCTTTATTTATTTGTATGTTTTTTTTTTGTGTTTTCCACATCATTACTTTCAAAATTTAATTTAAAATATATTCAGAATATATGAATAGTTCTTTTTTTGTCAACAGATGTTTGAATTAAGAAGACTTTATATCTCTGTGTCAAATTAAATAGGGTTTATATCTCTGTGTCAAATTAAATAAGTTTACTTGAAACGAACTCAAACTTTATTTTATTTAGCATGTGATATTAGATCTCTGCATTTTCAGTTAAAAATGCAAAGAATACCAAAAATACTTGCACCACATAGGGGATTTGTAAAAATTAACAAAATAACGGCAGATAGTAACAATGACCTAACCTGACCTAAATCAATTTACCTGCAAGTATTTTTTCCCCAAATTCTATCATTACACTATAGGTCAATATCAAATATCCCTCTTCGGTGCAAAAGCTAATGAGTTCTGTCTCACTCTGTCTATCTATCCTATATCAAATTACTGTAAACTGTTGCAAAACATGAACTTAGTTTTACCTATACCATTACCTAATTTAACTATCCTGACAATACATTAGCATTTAACATTAGAAAAATTGCATCGAAAATTAACAAAAAGAAATCTGAAAAAAAAAAGCTGTATATAGCATAAAATAGGATAATTGGTTTATGGAAAAAATGGTAATCTTTGTTGACCAAAATGTCATATACATGTTTTACTATAGAAAAAAAAAACCATCCGCATTTATGTGTATTGACCCCTTCTACACCTATGTATTGAGCATTTCAACTGGTATACATGCAGCCAGCAGCACAGGAATGGTACTTCAGGTTGTGCGGCTACACTGGGCACTAAACCAGGATGGGGTGCAGAAATAGCCTTAAGGACGACTCTTTTGCCAGTAGAGTAAAAAAAAAAATGTGTCTGTTGGATTTGGTCATCATATAGACCCTAAAATAAACCCCCAAATTCATTTTTCGAAAAAATGTTTGATTTTGATGTAATTGTTGGCATGATGTGAAAATGTACCTATGGGCAAATGTGTCACAATACATACTTTTTAAAATTTCTCATCTTCAGTGTATTCTGTATTTGTTAAGTGTTTCTATTAATTTTAATAGTAATTAATAAATAATTCACAATTGAATTTCTGTTTTAAACAAAATATTTGGTAAGTATGATGCAGCAATGACACAACAGACTTGGTAAGTATGATGCAGCAATGACACAACAGACTTGGTAAGCAATGTTCCCTCTAAGGTGTGGTATGAAGTGAGCAAGAAATTTTGTCTCTGAGCGACATTTTTGTTTGAGGCTAAAATTTGTGAGCGATTTAAGCGATGTCGTCTGTCGGAGTGAGCGATCGTATGTGTAGTTTTGAGCGACGCTCTGAATACGTGAGAGCGATTGCTCACGCGCTCAGCTTAGAGGGAACATTGTTGGTAAGTATGATGCAGCAATGACACAACAGACACAATGAAAAAAAAAAGAAACTGAAAACTTTTTTTAAGTACAAAAAATAGATAATTATAATTAGATGGTTTATTGAATTAATTTGTAACTGTACCATAGAAAAAACAACTGAAATAGAATATCAACAATGAAGCTCAACAAAACCATTTTTGACATTTTTGAGACAGAGGTGAGCATTGCACTTTGAGCATTTGATGACTGATCACCCCTTACCATTGAAACATTGTTGCTTATCTTCAACCAGTGGTTAAAGACCAATAGAATCTCTTGTGTTGGTCTAGGCCTTCTTGGTCCTCTGCACTTTTTTGGTAACAATTCATTTTCGACAGTCGTGGGATATCCCTTTCTTTTTTCTTTGAGGCATCCTTGCCTTCATTACAAGAAACATGTGCAGTGCTGAGGCTTTAGTTCAAATGGACCTTTTGTTTGTTTCTCGGCACCCTCAACAAATTGCAATCACCACGATACATTAGCCAACTGTTCACTACTGCCATGTCAACAAAGTGAAAAAAAAAAACAACAACAACCTGTGGCAGTATTTTTTGGATTAATATCTATTCTGTAGTATGCAATCAAGAGCATTGACTCCACCCATCAACTTATTGTATTGGGTGACAATATAAGCAATCTACTGTTACATTCTGTTGCTTTTTTTTTTGTCCCATCTTTCTATAGCTGATACAGGATGGGCGCTGGCAAATGTGCAGGCTAAAATAACCCTTTTCTTCAAATGAGCCTCCGCCTTATTTTTTTAGTTCAGTGCTGAAAGTACATCTTTTTAAACGATTTTGTTGGACAGTGCCTTTTTTTAGCAGTGCAACAAGCAAATCTAATGATGTAAACCAATCATCAAAATATAATAAGGACATTGTTATTTATTACTTGCGCCAGCTTCAAAACAATATTTCCACTAGCTCCAATGTCAAGTTCACCAGGCACAGGGTCAATTTTTCCTGTAAACATATCGAACGAATGAACAAGGCCATTTGTACCACAGAGCACAAACATTTTGTAGCCCCATTTATGAGGCTTTTTAAGAATATATATCTGTATTCCAGATTTCCCTGTGAATTGCCTCATTTGTTCATCCACTGATAATATTTGATCTATAGGGATTGATTGAAATTTAGGAAGAAGGTAATCAATTAGAGGCCTGATTTAAAAAAGTTGATGACAATTATTTTGCTGTATGCTGCAGTGGTCGTTAAAATGAATAAATCTTTTAACTTGTTCCCATCTTTCTGGGTTCCAATTCATATACAGCACAGTACCAATAAACTGTTCCAATTCATTTTTATCCAATCAAGGCTGTGTCATCTACACCAAGGTCATCACTGCTTGAATTGATTGATTGATTTAGGAGCAGATTCAGTCTTCAGATAACACGGATGGAATGCAATTCTCATCAATATTGCCATCATCCTTGTCTTCTGGTGGAATTCAGGTTTGTGAATCAAGTGACTGAGCTCTGCCAAAGAACTTTCTGACATCATATTTCAGTACAAATGAACAATAGAGATTGAATAAACAGGATTAGAATAAACCAATAGTAAGAAAATACATAATTAGAATAACTTTAAATTATTTTAAAGAAAAACTGGTTTTAAACAAAGAAAACATGCATGGACTGATATGAATTTACAATGGCTCTAAAATGATATCATGTTTATGTTATCTGGTCTTTAAAATGCTGAGTTATGTTTTTTTGTCTAGAAATTATCTATTTTTAATAAAGGCAGTATTGCTGATAAGTGCAAAACAACGCAAACTAAAATTTCGACAACAGAAACATTAATTTTATTCATAAGCTGTAAACAAAGATACAAATGTGAAATTGAAAATTTGTATAATTTTGAAAATATATTTTAATTACACAACTCACCGTTAAATGCAAAGGAAAATTACAAAAAGTAGACAAATTTTGTAAAATGACTGGTAACATGGTCATCGAACATGAGGCGGAAGCCATCAACTAACCAATGAATGAATCATGGGAACAGTAATTCCAAAAAAAAAAAAGTATGCTATATAATTAAACACAGCAACTGGTGTTGCCTAAAGATATGACACACACTGCTTTTAATGAACTTCAGAATAGCTCGAGGCGTTTATAGACTCAAATGGTATCAAGGGGTTAATGTTTTTGCACTTTCAGATTGGAAAGAGGGCACCAAAAAATGTAACTCTCAGAGGGCGCCACATTAGCTAGCTATGGTTCTTCGTGGTGGAAGTTAATTTTTTTAAAGGAAATATACCTTATATTGTAATAATAAGTAATATACCCTGTACAATTTTGGCATTGATTATAGTTTTACCAATTCATATTTATGAATATTGCATTTGAGTAAAAAATGTTCTAATTTATAAAATCATTTTGTTTTCCTAGTTGCTCATTAAAATAAATAATAATGCTATTTATATGTTAATAAACAATATGCAGATGCAACAAACTTATGATATGTATAAAAAAGCCTTATTTAAGCACAAATAATTGAGATGTAAAAATTTACAAAATGAGTCTTGAAGGAAAACTTTGGTTATTATTTTTATCAAAATATCTGTCAGAAAAAGAAACAACATATGTTTGAATAATGAAGATGGACATGTATCCTAACAGCGAAGATGGACATATGTCAGAATAGCCACAGTGCCCATGGCTATCTTAAAAATCGCAATACAAGTATTTCATGAATCATTTATTTCCCACTTATTAGAATTTGAATAGCTGAGTTCATTTGCACCTATATGATTTTCATAAAGATCAAAGATGGCTTATTGTTAAATTTATTACAGTATCTTTCAAAATAAATTTTTAAGAGATAGTGCTAGTAATTTTAGATCTTTTAGGTACTACATTATAAATAGGCAGTGGCTACGGTTCGGTCCGACCGAACCCGTATTTTTTTTACTTCAGGTACCAGCCATAGATAATATTGCTCCACACCCTAACCCTATCCCTAACCCTGAAAAAAAAAAAATGTATATATGCCATGTTCCTTAAACCCTAATAAGGCTAATATAATGGTTTTGGCTGGTGCCGGAGTCACTGCGTTATAAATAAATATTAAAATGTCTAGAAATCTTTCTATAATGAGTGATAAATAAACAATCAGTTTGGTAATTGTTAACGACAGTCTTGCTAATAATTCTAAAGTACTTAAAAAAAAATATTTCTTAACCTACATTTCAATGTATTTTAAGTTAGTCAGCGGCACAAGTTTTGCCAGAGGAATAACAAATTTGTGGTGAATGTAATGAAATAAAGTTAAAGAAAAATTAGTTTAAAGAAATTTAAGATTATTAATTGTCGGTAAAATAAGAGATTACCCAAGATCTTTGAAATGACATGAAAGAACCATTTATCTCATGTCATACTCATAGGCAGACTGTATTGACAATTAGGTCAATTAATTACATTATCATTACACATAACAAAATCTTTAGATAAAAAGAGATGTGTTTAGTTAATAATAACTGAAAGCTTAAGATCTCTAAAATAAATCTAAAATCGCATTGAACTGTGGCATTCATAGTAATTATTAATAGGATAGTTGCCATGCACGTGAATGAAGACTGACCATCATATATAATTATACCTCAATTTTCTTTAATTTTAAATAAATGAATAATCTAAAGTACCATTAAAACCTTATATTTGGTTTTAGGAAAGAAATCATTTCACATTCTAAATTACCTCGGTTCACTTCATGTAATTTCACTTCAAATAATTTAATTAAGATCCTTAATGAAGAGTTCCAGAGGATGCCATCGGAAAATATTTTCCACTTGTTATTTTGTTTTCTACGGAAGTAGAATTATTTAGCTTTCACATTTTGCAGTTGCCGGGTACTGTAAAGTAAAAATTGAATTATTGCTAAGGAACAAAACAAACAACTTAAATTCATGTCCCATAGACATCCTACATGTAGGCCCTATATAGGATTAACTTTTCAAGAATCCATGTTTATATAATTACAGCTGTAGTAAATCTAAAAATATGTTAACCTGCAGAGTAAAAGTGGAAAATTTCTAGGCCTGTTAAAAAAGGACGCTTTTAATTTTACCTTTCATTTTTGTAGTTTTTCTTGACTTGTGGTTGGGTCACTGGAATGAAATATTTTTTTCTTGTCTGCATACTTTACAGGCGTGAATATTAATTTTATTATACACCAAATAAGAAATTTAGTAATCGTTTTTTTTTCTTTTATTGGGGGTGGGGGGAACAAGGCGGAGAGAACCTAATTCCTGTTTAGCTCCCTTTACTATATCAACACCCGGAGTACGGGTGTCACCAACATCATGGTCACCACCAGCGCTCGATTTACCACCGGGGATGCCGGTGATATCCCCGGGACTGAGGACTGTCATCCCCGGCTCTGTTTTAGCTAATTTCATCCTTGCAGGGGATGACATTTATCCCCGACTCTGCAGAAACTTTTTGTCATCCCCGGCTCTGGTTTTTTCTTAAATCGAGCACTGGTCACCACTGTTATATTGTCTCTCTCTCTCTCTCTCTCTCTCTCTCTCTCTCTCTCTCTCTCTCTCACACACACACATACATACACATTGTGTTTAGGTTGAGACACATCCAAACGAGCATCAAAGGTTGAGACGGAAGCTGTCTATTGTTTTTCACCGCCGCTGAACTTCTGGGGCCTTCTCCCAGGCACCACCGGGATTGGTTTGACGACAACAGCGCGGAGATCAAGCTACTTCTTGATGAGAAACACCGCGCACACAAAACACACTTGGACGACGTTGGGTCTGTGGCCAAGAAAGTTGCTTTGAGCAACACGCGCAGAACTTGTCAACTCAAACTTCGCCAGATGCAAGACACATGGC
Source organism: Bulinus truncatus (assembly GCA_021962125.1). Lineage (NCBI taxonomy): Eukaryota > Metazoa > Mollusca > Gastropoda > Planorbidae > Bulinus > Bulinus truncatus. The sequence goes on from JAGDYQ010000300.1 coordinate 28,577, forward strand.
TGAGCAACAGGGCAGATGAGATTCAGGCCTTTGCTGACAGGCACGACATGAAAAATTTATATGCTGGTCTGAAAGAAATCTTCGGCCCGACTTCAAACGGTTCGTCACCGCTGCTCAGCTTAGATGGGTCTCACCTGATTACAGAAAAGGAAAAATTTTTGCAGAGATGGGCTGAACATTTCGACAACGTGCTCAATCGCCCGTCTACCATCAGCGACGAAGCTATCCAGCTTTTACCTCAGGTCGCCACTAATACCACACTTGCTGATCCACCCACCCTTGTTGAGATCACCACAGCAATTAGACAGCTGTCCAACGGCAAAGCGCCTGGATCAGATGCCATCCCGGCAGAAATCTATAAGGAAGGTGGCCAAGCTTTGACAAAAAATCTCCTTCAGCTCTTCATTCTAATATGGCAAACAGAGACACTACCCCAGGACTCAAGGATGCCTCCATCATACATCTTTACAAGAAAAAAGGAAATCGCCATGCCTGTGACAATCACCGCGGCATTTCCTTGCTATCCATAGCAGGGAAAGTCCTCGCCCGACTCCTCCTCAACAGATTCAACGTACACCTGGAACAACAAGGTCTCCTGCCTGAAAGTCAGTGTGGGTTCAGAAAAGAACGGGGAACAATTGACATGGTGTTCGCTGCCAGGCAGCTCCAAGAGAAGTGTCAGGAACAGATCACTGATCTGTACTCTACTTATGTTGACCTCACCAAAGCATTTGACACCGTCAATAGAGATGGCTTATGGAAGATCATGGCTAAATACGGATGTCCCTCAAAGTTCGTCTCCATCGTGCGACAGTTTCACGATGGCATGCAAGCCAGGGTGCAGGACAACGGTGAAGCATCCCAACCATTCGCAGTCACAAATGGAGTGAAACAGGGCTGCGTCCTAGCGCCGACCCTATTCAGTCTCATGTTCTCCGCAATGCTGACAGATGCCTTCAAAGGCAGTGAGATGGGCATTGGGCTGAGATACCGCACTGATGGTGGCCTATTCAACCTCAGAAGGCTCCAAGCCAAAACAAAGGTCCTGACAGACACCGCGAGAGAATTCCTATTCGCCGACGACTGCGCTCTAAACGCAGATTCAGAAACCAACATGCAACACTGCGTCGAACAATTCTCACGTGCATGCCTCAACTTTGGTCTCACCATCAGCACACAGAAAACCGAAGTGATGTACCAACCAGCCCCAGGCAAACAATACATTGACCCCAACATCCACGTTAACGGCCAGAGACTGAACACGGTGGAGAAATTCACCTACCTTGGCAGCACTCTCTCTCGTTGTGTTGTAATGGACGACGAAGTTATCGCACGAATCGCCAAAGCCAGTGCAGCCTTTGGTAGACTTCACTCCAACGTCTGGAACAGAAGAGGTATCAGCCTACCCACCAAGTTGAAGGTGTATCACGCCATCGTCCTCCCAACACTACTGTACGCAAGCGAAACCTGGACAGTTTACCAGCGCCATGCCAAGAAACTCAACCACTTTCACACAACCTGCCTCAGGCGCATAATGAGGATCAGATGGCAAGACAAGGTTCCCGACACTGAAGTCCTTGCAAGAGCCAACATGTCCAGCATCTACACCATACTAATGCGCTCTCATCTTCGCTGGGCAGGCCACCTCGCTCGCATGCCAGACCACCGACTGCCTCGAAAGATCTTCTACGGAGAACTGCAGCAGGGAAAGCGCTCTCTCGGAGGCCAGAAAAAGCGCTACAAGGACACGCTGAAGTCCTCTTTGAAGGCTTTCAACATGGATCCTGATTGCTGGGAGGAAGATGCCCAGGACAGAGCTTTGTGGCGTCACTCTGTTCACATAGGCGCTGGGTTATGTGAGGCAAATAGAACTGTTGCTGCTGAAACGCGACGCCTGGTTCGAAAAGCTCGCGCTGCCGACCACCATCTGACAGCCACCATTCCCTGTCCCCACTGTCATAGACATTTCCACGCAAGGATTGGACTAGTCAGCCATCTGCGCACACACCGACACCCACCAACCAACACTCCAACCTCTGATGACTAGATGGTCTTCATCGAATACGATGGACGAACTATATATATATTGTTTTTCTTAGCCAACAAGGTGGGAAGGGGGGGGTGAAGAGGGGTTAAAAAAAAGCACTCGATTACTTCCCCTCTCTCTCTCTCTCTCTCTCTCGCTCTTGAGTCGGTAACGATGGTTTGAGAAATATTTAAAAAAAAATGGATTGGTATTTTAAGAATCAATTGACAGGAAATATAAAAATAAATTGAGATAAATATAATGTTAAGTAAATGGTAGTAATAATTGTAGTAACAAAAGGGATAAAATATGTCCTAATGCTTTTAAAGTTATTTTTGATGAAATTTGACTTTAGGTCGTAAAAAGGCAGGACAATGTGTTTTTTTGTATGGACAAATAACTATCATCCAATGGCGCTCATGTTAAGTGCAGTAGAGCTCAAATTGGTTAAAAGTTAAATACATAAACTTTACCATGACTGGTGAAATGGTTTTTTTTAGTCTTTCGTTATCACACTATGTATCCCACTTATTAGTTTGTAATAATTATACAAACTAAACCAAGAAGAAGACTCTTGGCACTAACAAAGTATTAAATACAATAATATTAAAAAAACAACATATTTTAAAAAGTAGGCCTTTTAAAAAAATAAAAATATATTTCCTTTGACTCATACCATATTTGTTGACATTTTATAAAGGAAACATATTTCCTTTGACTCATACCACATTTGTTGACATTTTATAAGGGAAACATATTTCCTTTGACTCGTACCATATTTGTTGACATTTTATAAAGGAAATATATTTCCTTTGACTCATACCGTATTTGTTGGCATTTTATAAAGGAAATATATTTCCTTTGACTCATACCGTATTTGTTGGCATTTTATAAAGGAAATATATTTCCTTTGACTCATACCGTATTTGTTGACATTTTATAAAGGAAATATATTTCCTTTGAATCATACCATATTTGTTGACATTTTATAAAGGATACATATTTCCTTTGACTCATACCATATTTGTTGACATTTTATAAAGGAAATATATTTCCTTTGACTCATACCGTATTTGTTGACATTTTATAAAAGAAATATATTTTTACGTTTTAATACATTTTAATAAAAGTCTATTAAAACTTTTTTTAATATATTTTTTTAATTTAGCCATAAATAAAGTTGGAATACTTAAATTTAAGAATATGTTAATGCTATAAATATATATTTTTTTCATTTCAAATACCGTCTGGCACCAAAGCTTTTTTTTTCGCTTTATATTATAGTAACTATAAATATTTGTGTGATCTAAGGAATTAAAAAAAAATACTTTTAAGTTCATTTGAATTAATTAAGGTCTTTTTTTAAAATAAAGTTTTCTTTGAATTTATACTTTTAGTGTTAAAAGACGTTCACTTGCTGTCATTTGAAAAGTTATAAACAAATTAGGAACATTATGTGGTGGGTGTGTATCCCATGTGTTCGGCTCTTTTAAAGGGCCGTTCACTTATGACTAAATGCCTTGGGAGGAATGATCAAGGAATGTTGAAAAACGTTACAATGGAGAGTGTGGGGACGAAAATAATGTAAAATGAAGAACCCATAAGATGTTTGCGCGCTCATGCGCACACACTTTACTGTACTCGCGCACTCACATATTAAAACAAATCGCGCACGAGATTTATTCAGTAGGGCTATATACCACAGAGGGGTAAAACAATTTTGTCCTTCGAAAGCTGCTCATTATCAATATTGTCATCGAAAAATTAGAAGTACCATGTGTGGTATGCTAGTGGTATACTGGTGGTATACTAGTAGGCCTATATACTGATGTATATTGGAGGTATACTTTTGATATTTTTTTCTGCTTTAATAATTTTTTTTTTAATTTGAAATTATTTCATGTATTATATTCCAGTCAGTGCTCGATTTAAGAAAAAACATGTGCCGGGGATGAAAAGAAATTTCTGCAGAGCCGGGGATAAATTTTATGGTTTTATCCCCGGCGGGATGAAATTAGCTAAAGCAGAGCCGGGGATGACAGGTACATGTCCCAACCAATTTTAAAATAAAATATCACACTTAAAAAAATAATCAACAAATCAAAACGATTTATTTTATTTCAAATGCATGGCATTGTTTTGTTTACTTTATTCCATGTTTTTAGAAAGTTGATGAACGAAAAAAAATAACACAACAAAAACAAACAACAACTACACACTTGTAAATATTTAGTTGATTTCAGGAATTTCGCAAAGAAAATTATAAGATTCCAGGCATGATGTATCTGCCATTTGAAATTTTTTGTCGCTCTGCAGCGCCACACAACCTTCACTGGTGCCACCATCCGGTTCATCGGGGTGAAACTGGGTAAAAGCCAGACTATGGCTGTAGCTGTAGGTCCATGTATCTTCCCTTTCCCTGTCTTCCACGCCTATGTAGACCGCATGCACGTGCGATTTATTTTTCGAGATGAACTTCCGAATGGCGTCGAATTCATCCTTGTCGTCCATCTCGGCGAGGTATCCTCCGTAGACACTACACGTGACCTGCGCCTCGCTGATGTCAGCGATGCCTCTAGACAGGAGATATCTGTTGGTGTTGTAGTTCATGATATCAATGAATTGGAGCTTGAGAAATTCGTCACTTGGGTGCAGATGTTGGGCTTGTTGATTCACGTGCAGAAATGCCATTTTTGTAAACTTCAAAGTTTGCTCATGAATCGCAGAAGCATTTGGTAGGATGGCCTTTGACGTAGACTGACCTCGACTTTTATCTTTACCTCGACTTTTGCTTTGACCTTTGCCTCGACTTTTATTTTTAACTTTACATAAAGCTGTAAAATGGGAGTTCAAAAAGATGTTATGGCAGTAAGATTTAAATCAATGAATTTTTACATTTCAAAACTATGAGCAATTTTTGTTTGATTGTTTGTCTTGATTGAGACTACACGTAAATTATTCTGCTGTTTTAATTTATTGATACATATTGTAATCGATATATTATTTCTGATTAATTAATTATTTTTTGACTATAATTCTGAATGTTTTTTTGTTTGTACTATTAAATCACTATATACGCTAGTAAATAATAAATAATAAGTAAAGATATAACCAAGTCAATTTTCTAGATAATTAGAAGCACATTTTTATCTTCTTCTTCCTTTGGCTCTACAGTCCAATTAAGGCCCTGGCCTGCCATGCTACTCTCTACAGTCCAATTAGGACCGTGTCTGCCATACTACTCTCTACAGTCCAATTAGGGCCCTGGCCTGCCATGCTACTCTCTACAGTCCAATTAGGACCGTGTCTGCCATACTACTCTCTACAGTCCAATTAGGGCCCTGGCCTGCCATGCTACTATCTACAGTCCAATTAGGGCCCTGGTCTGCCATACTACTCTCTACAGTCCAATTAGGGCCCTGGTCTGCCATACTACTCTCTACAGTCCAATTAGGGCCTTGGCCCGCCATACTACTCTCTACAGTCCAATTAGGACCGTGTCTGCCATACTACTCTCTACAGTCCAATTAGGACCGTGTCTGCCATACTACTCTCTACAGCCCATTTAGGGCCCTGGCCTGCCATACTACTCTCTACAGCCCATTTAGGGCCCTGGCCTGCCATACTACTCTACTCCACTTTTCCCGATCCATGGTCTTCTTTCTCCACTCTCTCACTCCTATGGGTTTAAAGTTATGCAAGTTTTTATATATTTGTTTTAATTTACCTATGTCTGCGAAGAATATCACAAGAAGAAACGAGACAATCCAGAACCCGGTCATTTTCGTTATCATTCTCTAGCTGCTAATGATGAAAAATTAAGATCCGAGTATTTAAAAAAAATATAATCTGATAGATAAAATATTTGTTCCGTTGTTTATTCAACCAATTCATTAAGTTTTAATAGGATTCAATATTTATTTTAATATCTTAAGTCTTATTTAAAACTGACATATTAATTCATACAATGAAGTGGAATAGGTTATAGTAGACCAATAAATTAGATTTACACCGCCGTCAGTTGAAGTGATAAAGTTTAGATCGGGCAGCTACAGCTGTTTAGACCAGGGCAGTCCTAATTCGTGGGCTCACCTGGACATAATACTGGTACCCCACAAGTATAGAGACTAATTGAATAGGTATATTTTATTGAATGGTAATTATTGGGATCTCAGCATATTGGTATTTCGGGAGACTTGGGCACAATGCTATCAATACCGTCAATACTGTCAATGCTGTCAGTACTGTCAATACTGTCAATGCTTTCAATACTGTCAATGCTGTCAGTACTGTCAATACTGTCAATGCTGTCAATACTGTCAATGATGTCAGTACTGTCAATACTGTCAATGCTGTCAGTACTGTCAATACTGTCCTGCTTCATGTTGTGATATTTGTGTATTGATTAAGTGTCTGGTCATGATCCTTAAGCGAGCCCAACATTATATTTAAGAAAGATTCACCGAGCCCAGAATTATATTTAAGACATTTATTTGTTCATAGAATCGCCACCTTAGCAGAGGGTACAAAGAAAGAGGCGACAACACGGGGGTCATAGGGAGCACACGAAAATTGAACTCAAACTCTGTCTGGCAGTCATCGTCAGCAGTACTCAATTTAAGAAAAACCAGTGTCGGGGATGAAAAAAAAAATTATGCAGAGCCGGGGATGAGTGTCTAAGGTTTCATCCCCGCCGGGGATGTCATTATCTAAAGCAAAGCCGGGGATGTCATTATCTAAAGCAAAGCCGGGGATGTCATTAACTAAAGCAAAGCCGGGGATGACATTTTTCAGTTTCTGGGATATCCCCGTCATCCCCCGGCGTTAAATCGAGCCCTGATTGTCAGTTTGCTAATTGTGTGTGTGTGTGTGTGTGTGTGTGTGTGTGTGTGATTGTGTGTGACATTTATTGGATTCAAACTCTGTCTGAAGTCAATTTCAGTTATTTAATTGTGTGTGTGTGTGTGTGAGACGTACAATGGATTCAAACTTAATTGTGTGTGTTGTTAACGATTATAGTAAAGTATATCATATTTCTTGAAAGTAAACAGCAGGTGGAAATAAATCGTATCAAAGCAGCCTTGACATCACACACTGAAGACGGACTGCAGCAGCTTGTCACCCGCCTCTCCCACGCATGTAAGGAGTTTGGACTGACTATCAGCCTGAAAAAGACGAATGTCATGGCACAGGGTACTGATACTCCCCGCCCCCCCAAACAAAAAACAACAAAAAACATTGACATAGATGGGTATAGACCCCTCAGCCGCGCCGTAGAACTGATGATGGCTGGCTTAGAATTGTTATGGCTGGCTAGCGGGCTTAAGCCGTGGCTTAGGAAAATGCCTAGCACCCCTGTTGAAAGCCGGATCCCAACGATCACACTAGGTATCAGTACGGTGTCACCGATATTTTTTTTATAAGGGAGGTAACTGTCAAAATATTTATGTACTATACTTTTACTAGTCATACAAACAACAATTTTGAAATAAATAAATAATACTTTATAATTTATTGTATATAATAAGTTAATATAAAGATTTATGTTAAAAAAAATTTAATTAAATTAATAACCAATTTAAAAAAAATGTAAAAATACAAAAGTGAGTTAGATTTCAAGTGTTATTACATTACTCGCAAAAAAATCGTTTCTTGTTAATCTGATTTTAAATGTAGTAATGTTTCTTTAAAGTTTTGGTTGCGATTTTCGTCATCGCTTTAAAATGACATGAATTAGTAATTCCGAATCTCCCACGGCTTAGGAAAGTTTTTTGTGCCGGCTTATAGCTTACAGGCTTCGTGGCGGCTTACGGCGGCTTAAGATGGCGGCTGAGGGGTCTAGATGGGTACACTTCGAGAACTTCACCTACCTCGAGTCCACCATCTCCAGCTCAACGAGTGTGGAATAACCCCAGCGTCACTGAGAATACCAGACTGCGTGTCTACCAGGCCTGCATATTCTGCACCCTCCTCTATGGATGCGAGACGTGGACCACTTACGCGAGATACGAAAGAAAACTCAACAACTTCCACATGAGGTGCCTGTGGCATATACTGCAGATCAAGTGGCAGGGCAAGATCCCCAACACTGGGGTGCTGGAGAGGGCCAACATGAGCAGCTTGTTCGTAGTTCTTAGCGAGAGACGCCTCAGATGGCTCGGCTAGGTGAAGAGAATTAACGCAGGCCGCATCCCGAAGGACCTACTCTATGGCGAGCTAGTTACAGGCCAGAGGAAAACAGTGGGCCCTAAATTGCGCTTCAAAGATACCTGCAAAAAGGACATGAAACAGTGCTCCATAAACCCCAACTCGCAGTCCGGCAGGGTTCATCGCGCGCAGAGGCTGAGCGACACGAAAATGCCGCTCTGAAAAGATCAAGGCGGAAGCAGCAAAAACAACAGCTACAAAACCATTCACTTTCAAATGTGACAAGTGCGGCAGGGATTGCCACTCCCGAGTCGGACTGCACAGCCATTCTCGGCGGTTCAAGTTGACTCACAAATTAGCAACACCATCGTCTCTCGAGACGGACGGCTGCCGACCTAATGGAAGCAACCCCCCCCCCCCACCCCGCCTCCCCCCATTTCTTGTAATGTAGGGGGCAGTCTGATTGGCCAATCCATAAACACGTCTCTTAGGACCAACCAGTTTTAGATGGGGCCCTTACGCACAAAAATGAAATGCGCGCTGTTATCTAGCATGGCGCCCAATATTCATGGGGCTACGGGCGGCAAATGCTAAGCTGGTCCCTGGGTCAAGACGGCCTTTTTTTCTTGTGACTCAGGGCCGGTTACGTCACATAATGTTTACCCACAACATTTGACCACTGACCTAATTATGTCAGTTTAAAAACTGAAAGATAAACACTTTACGCACGTTAGTTTATTATTACTATCTGCTAATATTATGCTTCATAACTTTACAGTCCATAACTTAACATCATATGTTAAAATAATAGGTCAACAAAAATCTATGACAATAAACCAGTTACACCTGTTTAAAATTTAAATGTATATTTAAAAAAAGTCTTTACCTCTTAGTGCTGGTTAGCGTCAAGTTAGGTTTCTTAAGAATGTTATATATAAATTCGGCCTGATGGTAGTTCTCTTTCACTACCCAGATTATATATGAGACTGAGGGAGGCCAAATAGAGACTCTACCCCTGTGTCCACAAGTATACAGCTGTATGGTGATCTTAAATAATGGTGTTGATTAGTTAAACCGTAGAACTGAGCAAGAGATTCTTCCATTAATAAAAAAAAAAACATACGAAATATATTCACACTGAAAAGCTTAATAGAACTTAAAAGGCTGGGCTGTAAGGCAGGAAAAGAAGATGGCATGGGCGTGAAATGATCGAAACATAATGTAGAGATTGTGTGAACATGTTATATTGTAAACATCGCATGATCAAGACAAAACAAAGACATTATATGATCAAGACATATAGTAGACATTGCATGATCAAGACATATAGTAGACATTGCATGATCAAGACATAACGCAGACACTGTATGAGCAAGACATATCGTAGACATTGCATAATCAAGACATAACGAAGACATTATATGATCAAGACATATCGTAGACACTGCATGATCAAGACATAACGCAGACACTATATGAGCAAGACATATCGTAGACAGTGCATAATCAAGACATAACGTAGACACTGCATGATCAAGACATAACGCAGACACTATATGATCAAGACATATTGTAGACATTGCATGATTAAGACATATCGTAGAGATTGCATAATCAAGACATAACGAAGACATTATATATCAAGACATATCGTAGACATTGCATGATCAAGACATAACGTAGACACTGCATGATCAAGACATAACATAGAGGATGTGTGGTGAAAAATGCTTTTCATCAACATTAAATCAATACTAAATGATGTAGCCCATAGAAATGTAATTGTTATAAAAAGTGCCGAGGTGCCAAAAAAGAGTCACAAAAAAAACCCACATACACATCGCTAAATCGATATTTCAATATTTCTGGATCGATATTTCAAAACCTATTTGTTTAAATACAGTGAGCAACTTATATGATCAAAAGATGTATAAGTTGGCAGAGTTCAATTTATCGATTAAATTGAAAACAATCAAATGATCGACCCACAATAAGATTAGTCAAATGCAAATCAATATTGCCCACCAATCGATGACACTGTCAATACCTCACTCCACCCATAAACAAATAATACGGCGTGAACTGACCCCCCTCCCTTCCCACGGCCCCACCCTCCCCCATTCCACCGCAACTTAAATTTTTTTTTTAGTTCTAAAAATCTTCAATGATTCTTTGAGAATCCCGCGAGACTATCTGCAGCACAAATATGTCACCTTTAGTTGGTCCAACAACTCAACACAGGCCAATGTTTGAGTAGCTCGGGATGGTTCGCCTCAACTTGGCCAGGTTTTTCGGCTGCGTTGAGCCGACTAGCAAAGAGTTGAATGGCTGGAGTTATAATTAGACTCCTTCTGTGTCAAATGTGATGTCAATATTGGAGTTGTGGGACATGACGCCTATTCAGGGGAGTGTATCGGGGAGTCTTTATATGTAAGTAAAGTAATTAATGAATCATACTGGCATGCACATATTGAAAATTATTTTATTTATTTGTGATATTTATATCTATTGATTATGGCTCTAACATACAAAATATATTTTGAGTATTGTAAATATAATAGAATGGATACAAAAGATGGATAATTATATATATATTTTTAAAGTGGCACTGTATAGATTGTAAATTATTTAGACCTTTACAAAATGCATTTTAAGAGAATATATGATAAAAATAATGTATTTGGAAGGCTTCATGCATCATTTGGACATTGTCCAATGTTTATACTGTAAACTACGTATAATAATTTGATGCATACAAAGTTGAAAAAAATGAATTGCAATAATTATGATCATATTGTGTTAAATCGGTAGACTTCGGTCCACGGAAATTCGTTGGTTTGTTAATTATCAGCTCAAAATATTCGAATAAATTATTGGATAATTGACTATTATAAAAAAACAAACCATTACGTACTTTTGAGAGATGTTCATCCCAATTGATGATTTATTCTTATTAATTTGAATGATGCTACTAAAACATTTGCTATACAGTTCAGTGATTGGTTTACACACATTGTTATACAGATAACTCACTGGAGGGAAAACAATGTTTCTAGTGGTCTGTGTCGTCCAAAATGTTGCCGACCGCTGGTATAAATCATTAGTAAATCATAATTTAAAAACTAGAACTTATGATACAAAATAACCACTATTATAGTATGATTGATGAAATTGAAAAAAATACATTTTTTTTTGTATATAGATGGATATACAAGAGAATAAAGCGGATGTTGTATATCAACGGAACGTGTCAATTTGTGTTTCATTTCATGTTGAAACATATACATCCAGACTTCTTACCATAGAAAATTACATTTTGTTTTTCTTTTAATATTTATTCTAATCTTTTTTTGTCATTTATAATAAGATTCTAATTTATATAGGCCTATAGAAGTAATTTTGTCAGGTTATAAACTTTTGAAACGCAAAAAAAAAAAATCTATGCTGTGCCAATGGTATATTTACTCAGACCTTCCCATGAAACATTGGCGTAATGAAAGCAGTCTATTTGATCAGGGGCACAGAGATCACTTCTATTCCGGTTCACTAGCCATCCATTCAGACTCATGTTTATTTAGTCTAAAATATTCATTTGTCCGATGTAATCTAGTCAAAGATGTATTCATTTTTTTCCCCTGCAGATTCACTAATATTGTACACAGCTGACATTTATTTTGAAAATATTTGGACATGAGAATTTTATGTACTGTCAGTGTCTTGTTGGTTTTGGTGAATTATATAGGTAAGTAAAGCAATAAAATACACATTAAAATTAACAAAGAAAGCTAATAAAATATGTAATTATAAGATTCGTTTTGAAAATAAAGAACTTTTTTTTTTAGTGGAATACATTTGTTTCGTTTTTTTGTCTTCATGTGCTGTTTAGTTATGTACATCTGACTTCCTGACTCTCTGTCTCTCTGTCTAACTGGCTCTCTGTCTCCCTGGCTCTCTGTCTCCCTGACTCTCTGTCTCCCTGACTCTCTTTCTCCCTGACTCTCTGTCTCCCTGACTCTCTGTCTCCCTGACTCTCTGTCTCCCTGACTCTATGTCTCCCTGACTCTATGTCTCCCTGACTCTCTTTCTCCCTGACTCTCTGTCTCCCTGACTCTCTGTCTCCCTGGCTCTCTGTCTCCCTGACTCTCTGTCTCCCTGACTCTCTGTCTCCCTGACTCTCTGTCTCCTTGACTCTGTGTCTCCCTGACTCTGTGTCTCCCTGACTCTCTGTCTCCCTGACTCTCTGTCTCCCTGACTCTCTTTCTCCCTGACTCTCTGTCTCCCTGACTCTGTGTCTCCCTGACTCTCTGTCTCCCTGACACTTTAACACTCTCCTGCTTTTTCTTTTATATGCTTTTTTATCATTTTTTGCACTAATTTCTTTCTTTCATTCTCTTTTTCTTTCTTTTGTTCCTCACTTTTTAATCTCTCTCTCTCTCTCTCTCTCTCTCTATCTATCTATCTATCTATCTATCTATCTATCTATCTATCTATCTATCTATCTATCTATCTATCTATCTATCTATCTATCTATCTATCTATCTATCTATCTATCTATCTATCTATCTATCTATCTATCTATCTATCTATCTATCTATCTATCTATCTATCTATCTATATCTATCTATCTATATCTATCTATCTATCTATCTATCTATCTATCTATCTATCTATCTATCTATCTATCTATCTATCTATCTATCTATCTATCTAACTATATATATATATATATATATATATATATATATATATATATATATACACACACATATATACACCAGACTCAGCTGCAAATCAGTGCTTCCAATGTATGAACTATGATGACAAGGGCAAGTATTATGACAAATGTCCCAAGAACGGAACCGCAGTGATAGGGTGGGCGTCCTTCAGTTCATGTGATGGTCCATGTTTCTACAGGGGTGACTCCAACAACAAAGACTGTGAGTCTGTCAAATATCCTTGTCAATTTTATTTCGTTTAATTATTATTTTTATATTATGAAATTCGGAGATTATAAGATTATGAGCTTTTTTTCACTTCCAGTCTAATCACAAGGTCGTTCAAGTTGACCTAATTTATGTAGCTAAATTGGTCTTCCATTTACTTTTAACCTAATTTATGTAGCTAAATTGGTCTTCCATTTACTTTTAACCTAATTTATGTAGCTAAATTGGTCTTCCATTTACTTTTAACCTAATTTATGTAGCTAAATTGGTCTTCCATTTACTTTTAACCTAATTTATGTAGCTAAATTGGTCTTCCATTTACTTTTAACCTAATTTATGTAGCTAAATTGGTCTTCCATTTACTTTTAACCTAATTTATATAGCTAAATTGGTCTTCCATTTACTTTTAACCTAATTTATGTAGCTAAATTGGTCTTCCATTTACTTTTAACCTAATTTATGTAGCAAAATTGGTCTTCCATTTACTTTTAACCTAATTTATGTAGCTAAATTAGTCTTCCATTTTCTTTTAACCTAATTTATGTAGCTAAATTAGTCTTCCATCTTTTTTGACCTAATTTATGTTGCTAAATTAGTCTTCCATTTACTTTTAACCTAATTTATGTAGTTACATAAGTCTTCCATTTACTTTTGGCTTAATTTATGTAGCTAAATTACTATTCCATTTACTGGTTGATAAATAAACCGGCAATTATCTATATTCTTTGATTTCCTTTATCTAAGGTGACCAAATGTTTTTTTCTAGGGATTACCAATGCGGAGTTTTAGGTGGGACAACATGGAGTGGTGACAGGAGTCTCCTATCCCCCACCCCCATTCCAAAAAATAAAAAATGTGTTAAAGGAATTGACTGGAAAACAAGTTATCTTGAAAAACTAAGAACAAATTGATTTAGAGTCCATTATATACTATATGTTACAGGCCGAAATCATACGTTAAGTTTTTTTCTGTGATTGGCAAATTAATCAGTGACCATAATAGGAAATTACTTTCTGCAACCCCCTCCACAACATCCTGGGCTACAACAGATGACCGAGATCATTTTATTTTGTAAGAAAAATGTCATCTCTATTTACATCTTATCTTTTGCCTTCTCCAGTGATTGTAAGGGGTTGCACCTCGTCGCTAGGGACGCTGCCCACTCCACTACCAGAAGATGGTTGCTACGATTGGAACGGCGCCATTTTCTGTGTGTGTCGTATGCCCATTTGTAACATGAGACAACTTCCAGGTGAGCTCAAGCGGCAAATAAAAATACATTTAGGGCTCGTTCGCAAATGACGTAACGCTTAGGGGGGGTGTCTAGGATTTTGTGACAGGGGAGAGGGAGGGGGGTCTGTGAAATTGTGACGTCACAAAAAATAATAATTATCTATGAGGGAATCCAAAATTTGGTTGAATTTTCTGCCAAAATTACAATTCTTCTCAACTCGAAATTTTGAAAATTTTGCATATCTTAAAAATTTCGATAGTAATTACTTTTTTGACTAGGTTTGACTCAAAAACTGTTTTTAATACGCTAAAAGTTTATTATTTGTCTCCAAAAATAGCGAAAGAAAAATAAATCAATAATTTGAGGTATTTTAATATATTTTAACTTCTGACGTGACATAAAGAGGGGGGGGGGGTGAAAAATTTGTGACACTTTGTGACAAGAGGGGGTCTAAAATTTCATTTTTTTGCGTTACGTCATTTGTGAACGAGCCCTTATTGTATAAGGTTTTCCCCGTTCTCAGCCCGAATTAAAGGACATGATCTCCAGATGTTATGGGGAAACAAACATTTTGTAGATACCACTTAACGTTTGATTACTTCTGTGTTTTTTTTCTTCTTCATTTATATGGACAATTTTGAGAATCTGTATCCTTACATAAATTTAATTAAACCTCTTTCAATCAAACCACACACTATGTATCTATGTATGTATCTATTATGTAACTATATATATGTATCTATGCATGCAACTATATATGTATCTATGTACGTAACGTTCTATCTAGCTATGTATCTGTGAATGTATATTTGTATGTATGTGTGTGCAATGTATGTGTATGCGTCTATCTATCTATCTATCTATCTATCTATCTATCTATCTATCTATCTATCTATCTATCTATCTATCTATCTATCTATCTATCTATCTATCTATCTATCTATCTATCTATCTATCTATCTATCTATCTATCTATCTATCTATCTATCTATCTACCTACCTACCTACCTACCTACCTACCTACCTACCTACCTACCTACCTACCTACCTACCTACATACCTACCTACCTACCTACCTACCTACCTATCTATCTATCTATCTATCTATCTATCTATCTATCTATCTATCTATCTATCTATCTATCTATCTATCTATCTATCTATCTATCTATCTATCTATCTATCTATCTATCTATCTATCTATCTCTCTATCTATCTATCTATCTATCTATCTATCTATCTATCTACCTACCTACCTACCTACCTACCTACCTATCTACCTATCTATCTATCTATCTATCTATCTATCTATCTATCTATCTATCTATCTATCTATCTATCTATCTATCTATCTATCTATCTATCTATCTATCTATCTATCTATCTATCTATCAAGAAATGTATCTATTTTACTCACCAGAGAAATCTAGCGGCAAGTCATTAGACTACCTACAACTCAGTCAACCGCAGCCTACTGGTAAGCCACCCACCACCAATCCTATACATTCAAACCTTTGTTTTCATAAAAGTATTCCTATTCCAAAACACTTGTATATCAAAGTAAATTTTCCCATTAGGAATATATTTTTCGGACTTTTTTTAAAATATAAAATTTAATAATTGTGTATGACGTCTTTAACTGTTCCTATCGCAATTATCTTAATATTGTGTGGAGTTAACATGGAACATTAACCTATATTTTTTTACGCCGCCACTGCCGGCATGATAGGGTGTAGTGTGTCTACCGCGCCAACATTGTTGGCGGCGCTGATGCACGTCTGACATGCCTACAGAGCGGCGAGGTGAGTGTGCCCGCTATCATCTGCCGGGATGGCAGAAAAAAGGGTTTTAAAACTTGCCCAAAATGGCCAGACCAGCAGGGTGTGTGTACTGCTGATCTGCCAGAATGGCAAGGTAAGGTTTTTTTTTTCTGCCACTCAGCCCGAAATGGCAGGATGTGCAGGTGTGCTTGAATGGGACAGTGGAAGGGTGTTGTGTGCCGACTACATCCGTCACCACCGCCAACTGTGAATACTACGGTTTCAGACAGTCCTCATTGACCACAGTACCACTACCCTCGCAAGAAGGTTTTATTGCCTGACTAGAGAACCCTGAATGATCTTATCCCCGTAGACCATGGTATGACTCTCAGATCAGGATGCGACATTAATATACAATTTATTCAATTGTACGTTAACATATTTAACCATACACACTCTGTTCCAATGAAATTTATAGGATGTTTCCCCTCTTTATTATTGATAGATTTGACGAGTTGATGGTATTTGTAATTTACATAGTGTAGTTGTAAAAAATAATGCGCTATTTTTTATTTATAAATTTATGAGTGAGATGCACCATAATACGTTCATACACTGATTTAGTTTATAATACGTATTGTTTAGCGCCACTTCTGATCGTAGTTAGTGCAATTTCTAATCGTAGTTAGTGCCAGTCCCGTAGAATGAAAATTCTACAGCAGGGGCCACGCATTCTACAGCAGGGGCCAGGCAATAGCAGGGGGTGCAGGTAATACATTTTACTAAGTTTAACAAATAAGCAGAGGTGGCCAGACAAAACTCAGGGGGGGGGGCACGGCCCACAAACCCCCCCTCCCCCCCGCACACTACGGGCCTGGTGCTACTTCAGTTCGTAGTGCTATTTCTGATCGTAGTTAGTGCTACTTCTGTCCGTAGTTAGTACTACTTCTGTCCGTAGTCAGTGTTACTTCTGTCCGTAGTTAGTACTACTTCTGATCGTAGTTAGTGCTACTTCAGATCGTAGTCAGTGTTACTTCTGTCCGTAGTTAGTACTACTTCTGTCCGTAGTTAGTACTACTTCTGTCCGTAGTCAGTGTTACTTCTGTCCGTAGTTAGTACTACTTCTGATCGTAGTTAGTGCTACTTCTTTCCGTAGTTAGTACTACTTCTGATCGTAGTTAGTACTACTTCTGTCCGTAGTTAGTGCTACTTCTGTCCGTAGTTAGTACTACTTCTGATCGTAGTTAGTGCTACTTCAGATCGTAGTCAGTGTTACTTCTGTCCGTAGTTAGTACTACTTCTGTCCGTAGTTAGTACTACTTCTGATCGTAGTTAGTGCTACTTCTATCCGTAGTTAGTACTTCTTCTGTCCGTAGTCAGTACTACTTCTGTCCGTAGTTAGTGCTACTTCTGTCCGTAGTTAGTGCTACTTCTGTCCGTAGTTATGCTACTTCTGATCGTAGTTGGTGCTACTTCTGATCGTAGTCAGTGTTACTTCTGTCCGTAGTTAGTGCTACTTCTGTCCGTAGTTAGTGCTACTTCTGATCGTAGTTAGTACTACTTCTGTCCGTAGTTAGTAATACTTCTGTCCGTAGTTAGTGCTACTTCTGATCGTAGTTAGCGCTACTTCTGATCGTAGTTAGTGCTACTTCTGATCGTAGTCAGTGTTACTTCTGTCCGTAGTTAGTGCTACTTCTGTCCGTAGTTAGTGCTACTTCTGTCCGTAGTTAGTGCTACTTCTGTCCGTAGTTAGTACTACTTCTGATCGTAGTCAGTGCTACTTCAGATCGTAGTCAGTGTTACTTCTGTCCGTAGTTAGTACTACTTCTGTCCGTAGTTAGTACTACTTCTGATCGTAGTTAGTGCTACTTCTATCCGTAGTTAGTACTTCTTCTGTCCGTAGTTAGTACTACTTCTGTCCGTAGTCAGTACTACTTCTGTCCGTAGTTAGTGCTACTTCTGTCCGTAGTTAGTGCTACTTCTGTCCGTAGTTATGCTACTTCTGATCGTAGTTGGTGCTACTTCTGATCGTAGTCAGTGTTACTTCTGTCCGTAGTTAGTGCTACTTCTGTCCGTAGTTAGTGCTACTTCTGATCGTAGTTAGTACTACTTCTGATCGTAGTTAGTGCTACTTCTGATCGTAGTCAGTGTTACTTCTGTCCGTAGTTAGTGCTACTTCTGTCCGTAGTTATGCTACTTCTGATCGTAGTTAGTGCTACTTCTGATCGTAGTTAGTGCTACTTCTGATCGTAGTTAGTGCTACTTCTGATCGTAGTCAGTGTTACTTCTGTCCGTAGTTAGTGCTACTTCTGTCCGTAGTTAGTGCTACTTCTGTCCGTAGTTATGCTACTTCTGATCGTAGTTGGTGCTACTTCTGATCGTAGTCAGTGTTACTTCTGTCCGTAGTTAGTGCTACTTCTGTCCGTAGTTAGTGCTACTTCTGATCGTAGTTAGTACTACTTCTGTCCGTAGTTAGTAATACTTCTGTCCGTAGTTAGTGCTACTTCTGATCGTAGTTAGCGCTACTTCTGATCGTAGTTAGTGCTACTTCTGATCGTAGTCAGTGTTACTTCTGTCCGTAGTTAGTGCTACTTCTGTCCGTAGTTATGCTACTTCTGATCGTAGTTAGTGCTACTTCTGATCGTAGTTAGTGCTACTTCTGATCGTAGTCAGTGTTACTTCTGTCCGTAGTTAGTGCTACTTCTGTCCGTAGTTAGTGCTACTTCTGATCGTAGTTAGTGCTACTTCTGATCGTAGTTAGTGCTACTTCTGTCCGTAGTTAGTGCTACTTCTGATCGTAGTTAGTGCTATTTCTGATCGTAGTCAGTGTTACTTCTGTCCGTAGTTATTGCCACTTCTGTCCGTAGTTAGTGCTACTTCTGATCGTAGTTAGTGCTACTTCTGTCCGTAGTTAGTGCTACTTCTGATCGCTGTTAGTGCAACTTCTGGCGCACGTGATATAGTTTAGCTATCTCATTTTTTACATTTCATTGTAAGTTAGTTTATCGCCAGTTGTGAAACGTTCTCGATATTGAATACATTTCCCAAGATTATAATTTTGTTGAATATTGCTGTCAACCTTTTTTTTGAACATCAGCCCACTAGTTTCCATTGATCATTTGATAATGTACTTCAGATAGCGACGGTGTTTTGAGATGTTACCAGTGTCTCAACTACGATGACAAAGGCAACTTTTACCCACAATGCCCTAAAGACGCCCAAGTGAACATGCAGACGACATACGCAGACAACTGTACAGGGGCGTGTTTCACCAAATCTTTCAGTGAGAACACAACAAGTAGGTTTTTACCTGGTCATTTATATACGTGGTTTAAACATATTTGTATTGCTGCGTTTCACCAAATCTTTCAGTGAGAACACAACTAGTAGGTTTTTACCTGGGTCATTTACATACTTGATTCAAACACATTAGTATTGCTGCGTTTCACCAAATCTTTCAGTGAGAACACAACAAGTAGGTTTTTACCTGGGTCATTTACCTACATGATTCAAACACATTTGTATTGCTGTCGTGGCGTGGTAGTTATGTGCTTATCTGTAGACCTGGGGGGTTTCGGGTTCGATATATGATGAGAACCAAGGGAATATAGGACCTATAAGGTCATGGTGAATATTCCCTTCATGTCTCCCGTTGTACCTCCAATGGTATTGCACTATAGTCTATGGTGGGGATAAAAGATGAGGACCGTGCCATTGTGGTTAATATAGTATCTGTGAGATAAATATCTCATCCATACAGGGAGGTCACAGATAGACCATCTAATTGAAGTGTTTGTAGGTATTAGACAGGCCTTTAAAAAACACACACAATTTATTAAAGAACTCTCCCAATCCGTCTAAAGATAATAAAGCCCGAACAGGTACTATACTGTGTAAAAAAAAGGTATAGTTCCCTTAAGACTCTAATGGCTCATCGGGGCAGATGAAGTGTAGAATTCATCTGTTTCATTAACCTCAGCATATAAAGGGATTGTGTGGTTAGCACAACACCCAGCCGCCTTTACTCCCCCCAACTTAAAGTCAGGTACCCATTTAGAGCTGGGAGGACTTGGGGGACCTACACCAGGATCTGAAAAAGTCCCAAGGTTCTCACTGAGGTCCGAACCCAGGACTCTCCGATGGACTGTCGAGCACTCTATTCCGCACGACCACCCGTCTTCACTATACAGTATACATTCTTAGTTTATTATTTTTTCCTGAAAGAAAGAAGATGTATGATAAGTTGGGAGATGACTATCTACACTATAAAC
Organism: Bulinus truncatus; assembly: GCA_021962125.1. NCBI lineage: Eukaryota > Metazoa > Mollusca > Gastropoda > Planorbidae > Bulinus > Bulinus truncatus. The sequence continues at coordinate 48,958 of JAGDYQ010000300.1, forward strand.
ATGAAAACATTTGACGTCTTGTTACAGGGGTGGCTAGGGGATGTACCAGCAGTCAGTACGGCCTACCATCACCACTACCAGCAGATGGTTGTTACGACTGGGACGGTGCCGTGTACTGTATTTGTACCACAACGAGGTGTAATGGAGCACCTCTAGGTACGGACGACTTTTGATTTTTTCAATACTAAAGCTAAATACTCACGTTAACCATTATATTTTATTTGTATATATATATATATATATATATATATATATATATATATATATATATATATATATATATATATAGATACTTATATTTTTATCAAGTAAAAACGTTTGCAAGCGTACAATTATGTCCACGTAGTTTGGCTGTATCTAGGATGAGTGAAGACTTGCATGTAAATATTTATTAACTCCAAACACTTTCACGTTAAACTGTTGCGTTATACAGTTGCTATGTGGTCGCTCGGTTGTTGCTGTTAACTTGACTTCACTTGGTATTTGCGAAAGCTGTTAATCTGATGTATATGATTTCGCTTTGTAGTTGCCAAATTGTTAACGTGACTCATATGACTTCGCAGAGACTTGAGCTGTAGGCTCACATGTTTTTTCGAATGATATAAAAATATATGGGCGCTTAAAGTAGACTTCAACAAAACACACAATTTGTGTGTCGGATGTAGTTAAATCAAACACTATTTGTGTGTCGGCTATAGTTAAATCAAACACAATTTGTGTGTCGGATGTAATTAAATTAAACACAATTTGTGTTTGATTTAACTATAACCGGCTACGCAAGCCAACATCCGACGCACAAATTCTTGTGTTTTGTTGAAGTCTACTTTAAGCGCCATATTTTTTATCATTCGAAAAAACATCTGATACTACAATCTGCGAAATCGATCACGTTGTTTTTTTTTTGACTGGCCTAAAAACGAAATCACCACCACGTGGCAAATATAGTGAAGTCAAACACAATTTTGCGAGTCTTGTGTCATTGGATGTAGCACTTTAAATCAAACTATATATATATATATATATATATATATATATATATATATATATATATATATATATATATATACAATTTGTGTAACGAGTATTGAAAAAAATCAAAAAGTCATCAGAAACGCAGAAGGTGCTCAAGCCTTTACCGTTGTGTGCAAATACAACCGTGATGCTGAACCATCTGCTAATTGGTGATATTAGGCCCTTTTTTATTTGCTATTTTTGCGCCTCCTAGCCGCCCTGTAACAAGATTTTCATGTTTATAGTGGATAGTCATCATCTTCTTTCTTTCGGGAAAACGTAAACTAAGAATGTATACTGTATAACGAATGCAGATAAAAGTCTCGACCAGTCCATCGAAGGTTCGGACCTCGGTGCAAATGGAGTTTTTTGGATCTGAATAATAGGTCATTCTCCAGCTCAAAATGGAACCTGTTTTTAAAGTTGAGGAAATGCGGCTAGTATTGCTAACCACACAATCCTTACGCGTGCTGAGGTTAATGAAACAGATTGAGCCTACACTTCATCTGCGTGGCCGGTAAATGTAGAGACTATACCACAGTATACCTGTTCGAGCTTTGATATCTTTAGACAATAGAAAGTTCTTTTAATAAATTGTGTGTGTTTTTAAGGAGCCTATTCTACAACACTTTCAATTAATGGTCTATCTGTGACCTCCACAACATGAATGAAATATTTATCTCACGTTATAATCAACCCTGACAAAAGCGGTCTCCCCCGCCATAGACTGCCTGCCGATTTTTGGCAGAGAGACATGAAGGGAATATTCACCATATTATATAGATTCCATTGAAGTTTCTCATCGTAGCCCAAGTCCACGAGACAAGCGCATAGCTACGCGCACCGACAGAAAACAGTTGTGATATGTTTGATATATGTAGATTAAATGATTAGTGCTTGTTGTGTTTCCGCGAGTGGTGGTAACAATACTATGTGTTTGAATCAAGTAATAAGTATTAGTTAAAACTCTCTCACTGAAAATTTGATGAGAAGCGAACAATGTTTAAACCATGCTCGTGACCGAACGCTAACGTGTGTTCTCGCTGAAGATTTGGTGAAACTGCGCCCCTGTACCATGGGCAGTGAACAAGAATTTGCATTGTGGAGTAAAAGTTGCCTTTGTCATCATGGATTGGAACACTGGTAGCATCTCAAGAACACCGTCGCTATCTGGTGCATTCAAATGACGTAAACTAGATGATGTTCAAAAAAAGGTTGACAGCAATATTCAACAAATTATAATCTTAGGAAATGTATTCAATATCGAGAACGTTTCACAACTGGCGATAAACTAACACAATGAAATGTAAAAATGAGATAATAAACCTATATCACGACTAAAAAAAAAGAAGTGACAACATAACAGCGCGATCAGAAGCAAGCGCAACGGACAAACAGCGTAACAACTACGGGCAAGAAATTGAACCCGAGCGAAATAGTACTGACGGCATAAGCACGCCCAACTACGATCAAATAGCAACTACGTTCAGAAAATAGCAACTACTGTTAGAAGTAGCACTAACTGATCAAATAACGCGTAGCACTAACTACTGGACAAATAACACTGACTACGATCCGAGTAGCGCTAACGATCAGAGTAACTACATCGGAAATGTATAACTACGGACAAGCAACGCTGACACGACAGCGCAACTACGATCAGGAAGCAGCAAGCTTCAGGAAGTAGCACTAACTACGGACAGAAGTATTACCAACTACGGACAAAAATGTACGAAATGACAGAAGCCAACAAAAGCAACGATCAGAAATACGATCAGAAAATAACATAACTATTAACTACAGCAGAAAATATTTAACCACAGCAGAAATAACGATCAAGTAGCATAACACGATCGGAAATAGCACTAACTATACGATCAGAAAGTAGCAAACCACGATCGAAACATAATAACACTGGCAAAATACTACGATCAAGTAACTAACTACGATCAGAAATGTTACTAACTACGATCAAGTAACTTTGGCTACAATGGCAAATAACGCAAAGTAACACTGACTGATCAAATGCGCCAATTTTGGTCAGAATAACTAATTTACGGACAGAGTAACCCTGGACAGAAGTAGCGCAATACGGACAGAAATTGCCGGACAGAGTAACTAACTACGGACAGAAAAATTTTAATACATTTTAACCCGATCAGAAATTAGTACTAAACTACAGTAAGTAAGTATAACTACGGACAGAAGTAGCGCCTGATCTGAAGTAACATGACTACGATCAAGTAGTAACTACGGACAGAAGTGCACTAATACGGACAAGTAGCAACTACGGACAGAAGTAGCATAACTGGACAAAAATATACTGACTACGATCAAGTAGCATCGAAGTAATAACTGATCAGAAGTAACGCAACTGCGGACAAGAATATTGCAACTACGGACAGAAATAACAACTACGATCAGAAAGTAGCACTAAACTACAAGACAAGAAATTAAATAGCGCTAAACGAGTAAATGCGCTGACTACGATCAAGGGAAATTGGCATAACGATCAAGTAGCTGCTGGACGAAAATAACACCAACCTGAAGTAACTGGACAGAAGCTAGTACTGACTACGGACGGAAAAACTAACTACGGATAAATGCTGATCAAAATGAACGCAATAATTACCAACTACGGACAAGCTAACACTGATCTGAAGTACGCAACCTCAGGAAATGAGTACAACTACGGACAGAAATAGCGCAACTTGGACGAAGTAGTACTAACTACGATCAGAGCCAGTACTGCACGGAAAACAACGCAACTACGATCAGAAGTAGGCATAACTACGGACAAGTAACACGGCGGACAGAAACAGCGCAACTACGGACAGAAACAATTTTTAACTACGGACAGAAACAGCGCGACTACGATCTGAAGTAACACCCAACTACGATCAAGTGCTCCCCGGACAAGTAGCTGACACGGACAAGTATGCAACTACCCGGACAGAGCGCAACTCTGTTCAAATGCGCCCGAACTGGAAACCGCCCAGTTGAGGAGAGAGGTTGTGGGCCGTGCCCCTACTATTACTTGGCCCCTGCTGTAGCAGAAATGCACATTTGCATTTTCGTTCTACAGGACTAGCGCCTTTACGATCAGGGTGGCGCGCCCAAAACAATACGTATTATAAACAAAAATCAGTGTATGAGCATATTTACATGTCTCACTCATTAGAGCTTATAAATAAAAAATAACGATTATTACACAACCATATATGATTAAATACGCCATCAACTCGTCAAATCAATAATAAAGAGGGGAAGGCATCCTATAAATTCATTGGACAGGTGTGTATGGTTAAATATGATTGGCAATTTTGGTGAATAAATTAATATATTAATGTCATCCTGATCTGGAGAACAAAACACCATGCATTCAGAGGCTATACAATTCAGGCAATAAAACCTTCTTGCGGGCAGTGGCGCACATGATGTATCTGAAACCATGAGTGATACAGAAGTTGGCGAGTATTTGACGTGTAATCGCTTTAACACCACTTCCACTGTCCCATTCAAGCACGCCTCACCATTTCGGCTGAGTGTGAAAAACCTTGCCATTCACAATATCAACAGTACACACACCCCTGTCTATTATTTTGGGGCAGTTTAAACCCGCACCATCCCGGCTGCTGTACCGCTCTGGCAGAGCGTATCCGGGCGACCATCAGCACCATAACAATGACGGCGCGATTACACCCTGATGGCGCGACGTATATAGGTTAATGTTCCATGTTAACTCCGCAATATTAAGATAATTGCGACCAAGTTAAGATCATTTTTTTGGCCATTAAATTTTATATTTTAAAAAAGTCGAAAATATATTCCTAATGGGAGATTTACTTTTGGAAGAAAATGCTACTGTAAGTGTTTTGGAACAAGTACTGTGAAACAAAAGGATTTTGAATGTAAAATTGGTAAATTAACAACAAATATGTAGTAATCTAATGACTGCCATAGGCTACAATTGGTAAAATAGATACATTTTCTTGATAGATGAATAGATAGATAGATAGATAGATAGATAGATAGATAGACAAACAAATAGATAGATAGATAGATGGATGAGAAGTAGATAGATGTAGATAGATAGATCAAGTGATGGGTAGATAGATGGAATAGAGTAGATAGATAGATAAGTAGATGAATAGATAGATGGATGGACGTATAGATAGATAGATAGATGAATGAATAGATAGATAGATAGAATGATAGATAGAGTAGACTAGATAGATAGATAGATAGATGGATAGATAGATAGATAGATGAATAGTGAATCAATGTTATGATAGGTAGATAGATAAATAGATGCATAGATGAATGACAAATAATGAATCAGATGAGGAAATACATAGATGGATGCTGAGTGGATAGATAGATAGATAGATGATAGATAGATAGATAGATAGAATGGAATGAATAGATGGGCAGATGGACAAGATGGATGAGATGGATGAGATAGATAGATAGTGTGGATAGATGATAGATAGTAGACAGACGCATACATACATTACACGCATACATACAAATATACATTCACAGTACAATAACTGAAATGAAACATTTGCGTATAGATAGCATGATACAGTATATAGTTATAATAGATACATACATAGATACATAGTGTGTGGACTGATAAAGAGGTTTATTAAGTATAGCAAGAACAGATTCTGCAAATTGTCCATATAGAAATGAAGAAAAAAGTACAAATAATCAAACGTTTCTTACAAAATGTTTTGTTTCCCCGCAAAGGCAGGAACAGGAAAACTCTGTACAATGACAGCAACGCAAAAAATGAATTTTAGATTTTCTGTCACAAAGTGTCACAAATTTCTTTATGTCTCAGAGAAAGACAAAATATAGAAATACCTCCAAATTATTGATTTATTTTTTCTTTCGCTATTTTGGAGACAAGCATAATAAACTTTTAGCGTTTTTTGAAGTCAAACCTAGTCAAAAAACATTACTATCATTTTTAAAGACAATGCAAAAATTTTCAAATTTCAGTTGAAAATTTGGTAGTTTCATAGACAATTATTATTTTTTGTGACGTCACACAGACCTATACAAAATCTGAGACGCCCCTGCTGTTACGTCGGCCTGAGCATCTATTTTTGTACTTATTTCACCTGGAGAACGATCTCGTAATTTACAAATGAACATACACACAGAAAACGCCGTTCCAATCATAGCAATACAACGGTGGGTGGGCAGCATTTAGCGACAGCGCACAATCCTTTGGAAAACAAAGATAAGATGTAATAAATGTTTTCTTACAAATCAAAATGATCTCGATCTCTTTGAAGTAATTTATTATGGTCACTGATTAATTTGCCAATCACAGAAAAAAAAGAAACTTAACGATTTCGGCCTATGTGGACTCACAAATCAATTTGTTCAAGTTTTCAGATAACTGTTTTCCAGTCAATTCATATATTTTATTTTGCGGGATGAGGTGGGGAATAGGACTCCTGTCGCCACACTTCATGTTGTCCATAAACTCCCGCATTGGTAATCTAAACTTGTTGTCCTTACTAGATAAAGGGAAATCAGGAATATAGATGGTGCGATTTATTATCAACCAGTAAATGGAATGTGTAGCTGCATAAGTAAGCCGAAAGTAAATGGAAGACTATGTAACTGCATAAATTAGGTTAAGAAATAAATGGAAGACGAACAGCGGCATAAGTAGGTCAAAAAATGGAAGACTAATTTAGCATAATTAGGTTGAGAAATTGGAGACTGAGCAGCTATAAATAGTTAGAAAGTAAATGAGCTTTTTGCACATAAATAGGTTAAGAAATGGAAAGATAGTTAACTACATAAATTAGGTTAAAGTAAATGGAAGACGAACTGAACTGTAACAAATTAGATTGCCAAAAGTAAATGGAGTAAGAACTAGGTAGTAAATGGAAGACGAACAGCTACATAGAAGTAGGTTAAAAGTAAATGGAAGATTGAGCAACTACATAAAACAAGGTTAAGAAAATGGAAGACAATTGTATAAGTAGGTTAAAAGCAAATGGAAGACCAGACAGCAAACCCAGGTTAAGTAAATGGAAGACCAATTGCTACATAAATGATCCTTGACAACGATAGGCTGGAAGTGAAAAGCTTCATAATCTCCGAGTTTCATAATATAAAAATAATATTAAAACAAAACAAAAATTGACAGACTCACAGTCTTTGATTTTGTTACATGTACAATTGACTTATCCATGGCTGAAAAAGTTGCACCTATCACTATTCTTGGGACATTTGTCTGTCATCATGAGTTCATACATTAGATGCAGCTTTAGTCTGTGTATATGTGTGATGTATATATATATATATATATATATATATATATATATATATATATAGTTAGATAGATAGATAGATAGATAGATAGATAGATAGATAGATAGACAGATAGATAGATAGACAAGACAAGATAGATAGATAGATATAGATAGATAGATGATAGATAGATCAAAGATAGACCAGATGAATAGACAAGATAGATAGATAGATAGATAGATGATAGATGAATAGATAGATAGATAGATAGACTATGGAATGGATAGATAGATGGAATAGATAGATATGAATAGATGGAGATAGATGGATAGATAAGTAGATAGATAGATAGAGAGAGAGAGAGAGATATAGAAGAACAAAAGAAGAAAGGGAGTGAGTAGTGCAAGCCTGATAAGATATAAAGAAAGCGGGAGGTATTGTGTCGGGACCGGAGGTCGGGAGACAGAGGTGAGGGAGGAGTCGGAGACGAGAGTCGGAGGAGACGAAGTCAGGGGTACAGTCGAGACACGAGAGTCCCGAGAACGGAGAGTCGGGAGACGAAGAGTCGAGACAGAGTCAGAGAACGAAGCCAGGGAGAACGGAACGAAGTCGAGAGAGAGGGCATAGAAGTCAGGAGGTAGAGTCAGGGAACGAAGTCGAGGAGATCAGGAGACAGAAAATCAGGGAAAAGAAGTCAGAAGTGAAAATCAGAGACAGCAGGAGACAAGTGATTGAGAGCAAGTCAGAGTAGATGTATAACTAAACATGAAATTTAAAAAAACGAAAGTAAATGTATTCCACTAAAAAAAAAGTTTGTATTTTCAAGGCATTCTTATAGTTGTATTTTATTAACTTTTGCTGTTAATTTAATGTGTATTTACTTTACTACAGATACCATTAACAAGACACTGACGACATAAAAATTGCCATGTCAAATATTTTCAAATAAATGTCAACTGTGGAAGGTGAATCTGCAGGGGGTGAATACATCTTTATTTAGATACATCGGACAAATGAATATTTTAGACTAAGCATGAGTACGAATGAATGCTAATTGAAACCGGAATATTGCTTATGATCAAATAGACTATGATGGGAGGTCTGGTAAATACCGATGGCTGGCGCTCGATTTTTTTGCGTTTCAAGTTAACTCCTGACAAATATACTTTCTATAATTTATATAAATTAGAATCTTGTATAAATGACAAAAAAGATTAGAATAAATGTGAGTATATGGTAAGAAGTCTGGATAGTATGTTTCAACATGAAATGAAACACAAAACATTGATATACAACATCCGCTTTATTCTTGAGTATATCCATCTATATACAAAAAAGTGTATTTTCAATTTCGTAATCATACAAATTGATTTTTATCACCAAGTTGCAGTTTTTAAGTATGATTTACTAATGATTTATACCAGCGGTCGACAACCCGACACTGTTTCCACTGATTAATTATCTAGCCATAACAATGATGTGTAAACCAATCACTGAACTATAGCAAATGATGATTTTAGTAGCATCATTCAAATTAATAAGAATAAACATCAGTATGAACAAAGTACGTAATGGACGTTTTTTATAATAGTCAATTATCCGATTTATTCGAATATTTTATTTGATCCATTGGACGAAGTCCTACCATTTAACACAATATGATTGCAAATTCATTTTTTCGGCTTGCGCCGATAAGCCAATATACATAGTTTAATATAAACGACGGACAATGTCCAATGTTTAGCTTCAAATACATTATTTTATCATATATTCATTTTGTAAAGGTCAATATTTACAATGATGCCACTTTGAAAATATATAATTATCCGTCTTTATGTATTCTGGCTATATTTACAATACTCAAGAAATATATTTTGCAATCTTAAACATCAATAGTATAAATATCACAGAATAAATAAAAATAATTTTCAATATGTGCATGCCAATATATTCATTAGTACTTTACTTATATAAAAACCCGATACACTCCGTTAATAGGCGTCATGTATACAATAATATTGACATCACATTGACACAGAAAGAAGGTAATTATAACTCAGCCATTCAACTTCTTTAGTCGGCTTGCAACCGAAAAACAACGGGTTGAGCGAACCATCCGGCTATATTTGGACCAACTAAAGTGACATATTTGTGCTGCAAGATAGAAGTCTCGCAGAAGTGTAGGATCATTGAAGATTTTTAGAACTAAAAAAAAATTTAAGTGAGGAGGAAGAACCATCGAGTACCGTATAGACATAGGTGGAGTGTGATGACAATTGTCATCGATTGTGAGTATCTTGTTTGCATTTTGACTAATCTTGTGTAGGTCGATCATTTGATTGTTTTTTCAATTTAATCGATAAATTGAATATAACTTATACATCTTTGATCATAAGTTGCTTCCATATATTTAAACAAATAGGATTTTGAAATATCGATCAGTATTGAAATATCATTTGGCATTTTTTTGTGACTGCTTTTGGCGCCTCAGCACTTTATAACAATTGCATTTCTGGACAATCATTTAGTATTCAGTTTCGTCAGCGATGAAAAGAGAAACATTTTCTACACATGTTATGTGCTGATCATGCAGTGTTTTACCCATGATCATGCGGCTGTCTGATATGTATATGTGCTTCGTTATGCTCTTGTTATGCAATATACCCACGGTGAAATCATGCGATATCTTACAACACATGTCTTGTTTTAGTTATTCTGCGTTATGTCATGCAGTGTCTACGTTATAGATGTATCGCGTGCTACGTATGTGCTGCTCATATAGTGATGCGCGTTATCCGATGCGATATAATGTGTCGTTATGTCTTGATTGTGCAATGTCTACGACATGTGCTACAACTCATTACAGTGTGCGCGTTATGTGCTGATCATAAATGCAGTTCTACTACTATACTGATCATGCAATGTCTACACATGTCTTGATCATATAATGTCTTTGTTTGTATCTTGATCATGCGATGTTTACAATATAACATGTTCACACAATCTCCCATTTATGTTTCGATCATTTCGCGCCCATGCCATCTTCTTTTCACTTGCCTTTTTAATAATACTTTAGAACTACTATTAAACTTTCAGTGTGAGTATATTTCGTATGTTTTTTTTATTAATGGAAAATTGCTCAATTCTACGGTTTATTTAATCAACACCATTATTTAAGATCGCCATACAGCAATATGCCTGGCGCAGGGTAGGAGTCTATTTGGCCTCCCTCAGTCTACTTTCTCATAATCTGGGTAGTGAAAGAGAACGTACCATCAGATTGAATTTATAATATGCATTCTTAGAAAATTTGTTTATATATGCCCAAGAGGAACTTTTTAAATATACATTTAAATTTTAAACTAGTGTAACAATTTATTATCATAGATTGACTATTATTTTAGCATATGATGGTAGAGATGAGACTGCTAAGTATGAAACATAATATTAGCGAATAATAATAATAACGTGCGTAAAGTAGTTTTAAACTGACATAAATTAGATCAGTGGTGTAAATATGGGCTAAACATTTATTATGTGACGTGACAAACACAATCTGGAAAGACCCGTCTTGACAGGGGACGTTGCTAGATGGCAGCGCGCATTTCATTTTTATTGTATGGGCCAAACTGTTATGGATTATTTATTACAGAGAGTAGTGAAATGAAGGAGGCTGAGGAGGTTGCTGTTTGTGGTCAGCGAACCGCCGTGTCTCGAGTGCTGACCCTGCGCACGTCACATTTAGTGAATGGGCTGTAACTGTTGTTTTGCTGCTTCCACCTTGTTTCGACTCGTGAAACGCGGAGCTGCAGTTGGGTGCATCAGGCGCTGTTTCGAACAATGCTGAAGCTATTTAAGGCCTGTCTGGCCTGTAACAACAAAAACCATATAAATTCGCTTCGACCGGCCTACGTTAATTCTTTCACTAACCGAGCCATCTAAAACGACAACTTCTTTCATGTGGCCTATATTTTTACTATGTTGGGATGCTGCACTGCTGTCCATTTATATGCCGCAGGCACCTGTGGAGTTGATTGAGAGTGTCGTGTCTCGCGTAAGTGACGTGACATCTGAAGGTGCTATGCAGGCCTGGTATTTTTGTCTGTGATTACTCAGCCCTGACAGGTTATTCCACACTCGTTGACGATGGTGGACTTCGAATTCTTTCGGAGAAGTGTATCAACCTCTGGCCATAGCAAGCCGCCGTAGAAGCCACTACGAGCGCCGTGAAGCCTAAGCCGGCACAAAAAAATTTTTCACAAACCGTGGAAATTCAGGCCTGTTATGTCATTTTTAAAAACTGACAGAACGTACTACATTTAAAATAATTGGCAGAAACATTTTTTTGAGTAAATATGACTTGAAATCTGAGCACTTTGTACATTTTTTTAAATTGGTTATTATTAAATTTTTAACATAAATCTATATTAACTTATTATATACAATAAATTATAAAGTATTATTTATTTATTTCCAAAATTGTGTTGTACATGACTAAGTAAAAGTATAAAATAAAGCATAAAATATTTTGTATGAGTTACCTCCTTATAAAAAAAATATCGGTGACATATGATACCTAGTGAAGTGATCGTTGGATCCACCTCCAACAGAGGTGCTACCACGGCCCAAAGCCGCTATTAACTATACTACTAAAAAAATATTCATCAATTCTACGGCATATATATATGTCAATGTTTTTGTTGTTTTTTTGCGGAGAACGAAATTGCCTACATTATGAGATCAAACTCACTTACATCGTGGGAGAAGGCAGGTGTTGTCCGTCTTCGGTGTGTGATGTCAGGCTGCTTTATTGCGATTTATTTCACCTGCTGTTTACTTCGAAATATGATATACTACTATAATCGTTAACAACACACACAATTAAGTTTAGTCCATTGTACGTCTACACACACACACACAATTAAGCTAACTGGGGTGACTTCGAGACAGAAGTTTAATTCAATAAATGTCACACTGCAATCACGCACGCACACACACACACACAATTAGCAAACTGATAATCGGAGAACTTCGGGGGATGACGAGGATATCCAGAAATGAAAATGTATACTTTTCTTTAGTTAATGACATCTAGTACTTAGATAATGACATCCCCGGCTTTTACTTTTAGATATGACATCCCGGCGAGGGAATGTCATCCCCGGCTCTGCCTTACTTTTTTCATCCCCGACACTGGTTTTTCTTAGAATTGAAGCCCTGCTGACGATGACGCAATTCAATTTCGTGTGTAACCCCGTGTTGTCTTATCTTTCTTTTGTACCCTCTGCGTGGCGATTCAAATAAATGGCCTTAAATATAATTCTGGGCTCAGTAAAATCTTTCTTAAATATGTGTTGAGCTCATGAAACGCCCCAATCAATACACAAATATCAACATGAAGCAGGACTTGTATTGATATGTGGCAATATTATTTTTTATTTGGCATTATTATTGACAACATTATTTAGTATTGGCTGGTACTATTGTATTATTGTATTGACATTATTATTAACATTGTGTAGAAATCCCGAATACCTAATATTCAATAAAATATACCTATTCAATTAGTCTCTCTATGCTATGGGGGAGTACCAATGTCAGGTGAGCCACGAATTAAGTTTGCCACAATCTAAACAGCTTTGAAAACGATCTAAACTATCACTTCAACTGACGGCAGTGAAGCGAAAATAATTTGATTGGTCTACTATAATATTCCACTTCATTATGTATAATTATGTCAGTTTTTAAATAGGAACTTAAGATATTAAAATAAATATTGAATCTAACAATGAATTGGTTGAACTAACGGAACAAGTAATTTTATCTATCAGATTATATTTTTTTAAATACTCGGATAACTAATTTTTCATCATTAGCAGCTGGAAGAATATTCTTTGTGACCAGGTTCTGTCTCTTTCTTTCTTATTGTTCTTCGCAATTGTGATAGAGTAAAACAAATATATAAACGCCTTTAAACCCAGGAAAGTGAAGCGGATAGTAGAAATATGGCGCGAAGGCAGAGCCCCTAAATGGGCTGTAAGCGAGCCGGAAGCTAAATAGGCTGTAAGTAGTATATAACGAACCATCCTATTGAACTGTAAAATATGGCGAACACAGTCCTAATTAGACTAATATGTGACAAACCTAATTAGACTGTAGAAATAGTATGGCTGAACCGAGGAGGCCTAATTGGACTTGTAGAAAATGTATGAATTAGGAAAACTGAACTGTAGATAGCATGGCAGGCAGGGCCCTGAAAAGTAGACTGTAAATAATGTATAACAATGAGACTGTAGAAGTAGCATGGCAGGCAAATTTAAGGAAATAATATAGACATTGAAAGACTGTAGAAAATGTATGGCAGGTAAGAATTTAAAATTAACTGTAAAAACCAAAGGAGAAGATAAAAAAATATTGCTTCGAATTATCTAAAGAAAATTGATTTTTTTTGGTTATATCTTTACTTATGTGCGTATATAGTGTTTGTAAATTTACAAACAAAAAAACATTCAAGTATAATCAAAAAATAATTAATTGAAATCAGAAATAATATATCGATTACAATATGTATCAATAAATTAAAACAGCAGAATAACGATAATAATCAGACAAACAATCAAACAAAAATTGCTCATGAATTTTGAAATGTAAAAAATTCATTGATTTAATCTTACTGTACGCATCTTTTTTAATTTGCTTTTATGTAAGTTAAAACAAAAGTCGAGACAAAGGTCAAAGCAAAGTCGAGGTGGATAAACGTCAAGGCCATCACAAATAGCCTGCGATGAGCAAACTTTGAAGTTTACAAAAAATGTACGTTCTACCGCGTGGCCAGTATCTACACCCAAGAAATGACGGACAAGCTTAATTAGTGATATATCATGAACTACAACATAACGAATGTCTAGGAGCATCGCTGACATCAGCGAGCTTGGAGTCGGCGTGTATGTGCGGAGGATTTTTCGAGATGACAGGATGAATTCGACGCCATTCAGAAGTTCATCTCGAAAAATAATCCGCGCGATACATAGGTGGAGGCAGGGAAAGTATGGACTGTATTTATTACATAGTGAAAAACTTGCCGGATTTCACCCGATAATTGGATGTGACCAGTGTGTGGCGCTGCAGAAAACGAAAAAAATTTCCGGAAATGGCACGAGTACGTAACGCAGATCTTTATATTTTTTCTTTGCGAAATTCTGATAACACAGAAATTGACCAACCAGTTGTTGTTTGTTTTGTTGTGTTATTTTCGTTCATCAACTTTCAAAAACATGGAACAAAGTAAACAAGTAATGCCATGCATTTGAAATAAAATAAATCGTTTTATTTGTTGATTATTTTTAAGTGTGATATTTATTTTAAAATTGGACGGGACATATGCCTGTCATCCCGGCTCTTATACAACTAATTTCATCCGCCGAGACAAAACCGTAAAATTTACGGCTTTCTGCGAAAATAATCCCCCGTTTTCTTAAATCGGCGCGACTTCGATAATCATAGAGCATATTTCAAATTAAAAAAAAATTATTAAAAACAGAAAAATATCAAGTATACCTCCAATATACATCAGTATATAGGCCTACTAATTTTGCCACCAGTATACCATAGCATACCACACATATTTTTCGATGACAAATATTGATAATGAGCAAACTTTCGAGGTTGATGTTCAGCACACCCCTCTGTGGTGTATAGCCCTACCTGAGGCAAATCTCGTGCGCAATTTGGTGAGTGCGCGAAGCATTTTATGAGCACCTTCCTGTAGGTTGTCGGCTTACATTTATTTTCGTTTCCCCACCAATCCGTTTTTTCAGCATTCCTTGATCATTTTCCTCCCCAAGGAAGCATTTAGTCGTAAGTGAACATTTTTAAGCCGAACATGGGGTTTTCCTATGTTCTAATTTGTTTATAGCTTTCAAATGACAGCGAGTGAACACTCTTTAACACTAAAGTATAAATTCAAAGAAAACGGCAAAAAGACCTTAATTAATTCTAGTGAACTTAAGTATTTTTTGGTAGATCTACAATTACTATAATATAAAGCAAGCAATTTTAGACAGTATTTGAAAATGAAAATATATATTTATGTACTTAAAATTTAAGTATTCCAACTTTATTTATGGCTAAATTAAAAAATATATTAAAAAAAGTTTTAATAGACTTTATTAAAATAATGATAAAACGTAAATATTTCTTTATAAAATAATCAGCAAATACGGCGAGTCGAATATATTTCTGCATAAAATGTCGGCAAATATGAGCATGAGTGTAACATCCTTTATAAATGTCAACAAATATGGTATGATTCAAAGAAATATTTCCTTTATAAAATGTCAACTAAACTTCAGTATGAGTCAAGCTCCTTTATAAAATGCCAACAAATATGAGTCGAAATATATTTCGCTTTTATAAAATGGCAAATACATTTATGAGTCGAAATATATTTTCGCATAAAAATGTCAGCAAAATATGGTACGAGTCGAAATATAACCATATAAAAATGTCAACAAGTGACATGAGTCCAGAAGCATAAAAATGTCAGCAAATATGGTATGAAGTCAAGAAATAATATTTTATTTTTAAAGGCCTACTTTAAAATATGTTGTTTTAATATTATTGTATTTAATACTTTGTTGAAGGTATATGATTTAGTTTGTATGAATTATTACAAACTAATAGTGGGATTACATAGTGTGACGAAAAAGACTAAAATGTTTCATAGTCGTAACAAAGTTTATGTATTTAACTTTTAACCAACTCGCTATAGATGATCCTTTAAGCTGTCCTGCACCTTTACGACTAGGGCAAATTTCGTAAAAAAAAGCATATTTTGCTCCTTTTGTTACTACAGTATTTACTTAACATTATATTTATCTCAATTTATTTTTATTTCCCTGTCAATTGATTCTTAAAAAATACCAATCGATTTTTTTAAAATATTTCGACCACTTTACCCGACTCAAGAGCGGAGAGAGAGAAGAAGAAGAGGAAATAATCGAGTGCTTTTTTAACGCTCTTCACCCCTTCCCGCCTTATTTAACTTAATATATATATAGTTGTCCATCATGACCGATGAACCATCAATCATCAGAAGGTGGAATGATTGGTGAGTGACTCATTGTGTGCACCAGATGACTGACCTAATCAATATCCTTCTGATGAAATACCATGGCGTGAGGGAACGAAGAGAATGGTGGCTTGTCGAGATGGTCACGGCTTTCAGGCGTCGCGTTTCAGCGGCTGCTCGCTCCGGCATATATGTGACGCCGCAAAAATACTTATGTAAATCTTCCTCCGGCAATCGGGATCGAAGCCTTCAGGGATTTCAGCGTGTCCGCTAGCGCTTTTTCGACATCGAAGGCGCTCTCTTGCGGTTCTCGTGAAGATGGCATGCGGCAATTATTGCCGCGAGTGAAAGCGCGATATGGTAATGAATGCTGGACATCGACAAACAAACGTGCGAAATTTGTGCCATCCCCGATCTCTGCGCCTGAAAGTGGGGCCCGTGTGAATGATTTAATTTCTTTGGCATGGCACTGGCCAAACTGTCAGGTTCGCTGCGTATGTTGGGAGGACGATGGCGTGTTTACAGCGTAGGCTGGCCTCTCTCTGTTCCGTTGGAAGTGAAGTCTACCCAGGGCTGCTATTCGTGCGACCTTCGTCGTCGAGAGAGTGGAAACAGATATTTCTCCGCCGTGTTGTATCGGCGGCAGATGTTGGGTCAATGTGACGCGCGGGAGCTGATTTGGCCCTCACTTTCGGTTTTCGTAACAATGAGTGAGACAAAAGAATTGTTCGACGCAATTTTTATATTGATTTCTGAATGCCGTTTAAACGCGATCAGCGAGACAGAAATTCTCTCGCGGTGTCCTGTCAGGACGCTGATTTGGCTTGGAGCATATGAATGTCAATTTGCGGCTATCTGGCCCAATGCCCATCTCCCTGCCAACGAGGCGGCATCGATCTGCGGCGAGAACAGCTGAGACGGAATAAGTCGGCACTAGAGACGCAACCCTGTTTCACTGCGAATGAACGGATGCTCCGCCACCTATCGTGGCACTTTGAGCTGAGACATCCATATTTAGCCATGATCTCCATAAACCATCTCACAGTGACGATGATCAAATAAAACTTTGGTAGTCCCAACATAGGAAATAGAGTACAGATCAGTGATCTGTTCCCTGTCTTGGAGCTGCTACTGGCTTTGAACACCATGTGTGTTCCCGTTCTTTTCTGAATTACACTGACTTCGAGGCAGAAGACCTGTTGTTCAGATATTACATTGAGGAGGAGGAGGGTGAGTTTTTGCTAGACAGGGAAAATAGGTAGTATTGTCCTTTTTTAATGATGATCTAATTGTAATACTTATAAATGAAAATTTAATTTTTATTATATTTTCCATAATTTGCCGGACGGCATCGATCAACATTGGATCTATGCGAGTGATAACGAAAGTGGATCAGCAAATGTGTATTAGTGGCGACCTGAAGATTAAAGCTGGATCGCTGATAGACAAAACGATTGAAGCGATTGAAAATGTTCAGCTTATCTCTGCAAAAATTTTCCTTTTTCTGTAATCAAGTGAACCAGCTCAACTGAGCAGCGATGACAAGCTCAGAAAATCAGGCCAGCATTTCGAACCAGCATATAGAATTTTTTCATGTCGTGCCTGTCAACAAGGCCTGGATATTTATGTATCTGGCGAAGTTTGAGTTGACAAGTACGCGTGTTGTAAGCAACTTTCTTATTTTGAACAACGTCGTCAAAGTGGCAAGAAAGTAGCTTGATCTCCATATCGTCAAGCGATACCTGGGAGAAGGCTATTCAGCGGCGGTGAAAAACTGTGACAGCTTGCGTCTCAATAACTCTACCCAATGTGTCTAACCTAAACACAATGACGTGTGTGAGAGAGAGAGAAGAGAGAGAAGAGAGAGAGAGGAGAGGAGAAGACAATATAACAGTGGTGACCAGTGCTCGATTTAGAAAAATAGAGCCGGGATGACAAAGAAAGTTTCTGCAGAAGTCGGGGTAAATGTCATCCCCTGCAGGATGAAATTAGCAAACACAGAAGGATAGCGTCCCAAGTTGCTGTCCCAAATTGTCGAGCAGTGTGTTTATGATGTTGGTATTTTCCGGAAATTGTTGATAATAAGCGGAGTGCTATAAAGAAAAACGATTACTAAATTTCTTATTTGATATAATAAAATTGTATTCACGCCTGTATTAAACTGCGAACAAGAAAAAGTATTTCATTCCAGTGACTATACCGAAGGAAAACTACAAAAAATAATTAAAATTAAAGCGTCTTTGCTGTGATAAGTTTTCCACTTTACTGCAGATTAACATATTTTTAGATTTATACAGCTGTATTATACCAAACATGGACCTTGAAAAGTTAATCCTATAAATTTATGTAGGATGTCTATGGGACATGAATTTAAATTGTTGTTTTGTTCACTTTAGCTTGATAATTCAATTTTTTGCTTTGCGAGTACCCGGCAACTGCAAAAATGAAACTAAATAATTCTACTTCCGAAATGAAACAAAATAACAACAAATTGTTTGAGTGAAATTACATGTAATATTAACCAGAATATTGGAAATGACTTCTTTTCCTGAAACCAAATATAAGGATGGTAACTTTAGATTATTCATTTGTTTAAAATTAGAAATTGAGCATAATTATATGATGGTCAGTCTTTTCATTCACGTGCATGGCAACTATCTATTAATAATTACTATGAATACCACAGTTTGAATGCGATTTTAGATTTATTTTAAGTCTTAAGCTTTCAGGATTATTATTAGCTAAACGCATCTCTTTTATCTAAGATTATGTGTATTGATAATAATGATTAATTGACCCTGTGTCCGATACACAGTCTACTTACAGAAAGTATGACATGAATTAAATAGTTAACCATGTCATTTCAAAGATCTTGGAGTAATCCCAAATCTTTACCGACAATTATAATCTTAAATTTCTTTAAAACTAATTACTCTTTAACTTGCACCATTACATTCACCATACAAAACTATATACAACTAAAAACTATGCTTTAAAAACAACTAACTAACTTTAAAATACATTGAAAAAATCAAGGTTAAGAAATAATTTTTAAATTTAAGAACTTGGAATTATTAGCAAAGACTATCGATAACAATTACCAAACTGATTGGTTTATTTTATCACTCATTATAGAAAAGATTTCTCAGACATTTTAATATTTATTTATAAACGCAGTGACCGCACCAGCCAAAACCATATATTAGCCTTATTAGGGTTTAAGGAAACATGGCATAAATAATCCATTTTTTTTTTTTAGGGCGGGGATGTCTAAGTTAGAATTGATAAACAACCCTCCATGGCTGGTACCACAGAAGTAAAAATACGAGGTTGATCCGGTCGACCGAAACCAGGAGCTTTCGCCATATTTATAATGTAGTTACCTAAAAGATCTAAAATTACTAGCACTATCTCTTAAAAATTTATTTTGAAAGATACTGTAATAAATTCTGGCAACAAAAAGCCATCTTTGATCTTTAAGAAAATCATATAGGTGCAAATGAACTCAGCTATTCAAATTCTAATAAGTGGGAATTAATGATAATGCTAATATGCGATTTTTAAGACTAGCCATTAATGGCCTGTCCGGTTCTCATATTTCCATCTTCGTTAGATATATATCCATCTTCATTATTCAAACATATGTTGTTTCTTTTTCTCGACAGATATTTACCCTGGATAAAGTAACTTTGCATAACCAAAGTTTTCCTTCAAGAAAGACTCGACTTTGTAAATTTTTACATCTCACTATTGTGCTTAATAAGGCTTTTTATACATATCATAAGTTTATTTGCATCTGCATATTGATTTATTAACATATAAATAAAGTACTTTATTTAGTACATCGACAAACTAGGAAAAACAAACGATTTTATAAATTAGGAACATTTTTTACTTCAAATGCAATATTCATAAATATGATTGGTAAAACAAATACATCAATGCCAAAAATTGTACAGGGTATATTACTTATTATTACAATATAGGTATATTCCCTTTAAAAAATTAACTTCACCACCACCGAGGGCTAACCAGATGAAAAATCTATTGAGAGTTACATTTTTTGGTAGCCTACTTTCCAATCTGAAAGTGCAAAAACATTAGCCTTATTATAACATTTCCAGTCAAATAACGCCACATAGAGCTATTCTGGTAAAGTTCATTAAAAGTAGTGTGATATCTTTAGGCAAATAATTCAGATGCTGAGTTTAATTATATAAAGCATACTTTTTTTTTTGGAATTACTGTTCCCATGATTCATCCATTGGTTAGTTGATGGCTTCAAACCTACCACGTCCGATTTGATCATGTTACTACAGTCACTTGCAAAGTCTGTCTACTTTTCGTAATTTCTTGCATTTAACGAGTTGTGTAATTACTAATGGAATATATTTTCAAATTATATACAAATTTTCGTAATTTCTAACATTTAGCTATCTTTTGTTTACATCTTATGAATAAAAAAATAAGCTTCGTTGTCGATATTTTAGTTTGGCTAGCGAATTGATTATATCAGCAATACTGCCTTTATTAAAATAGATAATTTCGGTATAACATAACTTTCTGCATTTTAAGTGACCAGATAACATAAACATGATATCATTTTAGAGCCATTGTAAATCACATCGTCCGTACATGTTTTCTTGTTTAAAACCAGTTTTCTTTTAAAAAGCAATTTTAAAGTTATTCTAGTATATCATTTTTTTACTGTTGGTTTATTCTAATCTCGTTTATTCAATATAATTGGTTCATTTGTACTTTGAAATATGATGTCAGAAAGGATCTAACGGCGAGACCGACTCTGATTCACAAAACTCTGAATTCCACCAGAAGCGACAAGGATTGATGGCAATATTGATGAGAATTCGTAGAATTCCATCCAGAAGTTATCTGAAGGACTGAATCTGCTTTCAAATCAATCAATCAATTCCCAAACGTGATGACTTATTTGATTGTAGATGATCAGCCTTTGATTAGATTAAAATGAGAATTGGAAACAGTTTATTGTGTACTGTGCTGTACATGAATTGGAACCCAGAAAAGATGGGAAAGATTTATTCATTTTAACGACCAATTGTTATATGTAATTTATTAATAACTTTTAAATCAGGCTTCTAATTGATGACCTTCTTCCTAGCAATTTGTCAATTCCTATCAATATTATCAGTGGATGAACAAATGATAGGCAAATCTCAGGAACAGATATGTAACTGGAAAAGCCTCGCCAAATGGGGCTACAAGATGTTTGTACTCTGTGGTACAAATGGCCTTGTTCATTCGTTAGATCTGTCTTGCGGAAATTTCCCCGGTGCTAGTGAACTTGACATAGAGCTAGGGAAATATGAGACTGAAGTTGTGGCAAATGAATAAATAACAATGTCCTTACCACATTTTACGATTGGTTTAACTATAGATTTGAGTTTCTGTTGCACTGCTAAGCAAGGCACTGTCTAACTAAATCGTTTAAAAAGATGTACTTTAAAGACTAAACTAAAAAAATAAAGCGAGGCCATTTGAAGAAAAGGGTTACTACTAGCCTGCGACATTTGCCAGCTACCAATCCTACAGCTATAGGAAGATGGGACAAAAAAGCAATGGGAAGTGTAACAGTAAGATTCTTGATGTTGTCACCCAATACTAATAAGTTGATGGGATGGAGTCAATCGCCTATACTGTATACTACAGAATAGATATTAATCCAAAAAATACTGCCACCAGGTGTTGATGATTGTTTTTTTCACTTTGTTGATATGGTAGTGTGAATGCAGTCACTGAATGTAACGTGTGATTGCAACTTATTGAGGGTGCCGAGAAACTAAACAAAAGGTCCATTTGAACTAAAGCCTCAGCACTACACATGTTTCTGTAGAAGGAAGGCAAGGATGCCTCAAAGAAAAAGAAAGGGACTATCCCATCTACCATCAGAAAATGAATTGTTACCAAAAAAGTACAGAGACTAAGAAGGCCTAGACCAACACAAGAGATTCTATTGGCTCTTAATCACTGGTTGAAGATAAGCAACAATAACTCAATGGTAAGGAAGTAATCAATCATCAAATGCTCAAAGTGCAATGCCTACCTCTTGATCTCAAAATGTCAAAAATGGTTTTATTGAGCTTCATTGTTGATATTCTATTTCTGAACTTGTATTTTTCCATAAAGTAAGAGTTACAGAAATTAATTCAATAAACCAATCTATTATAATTATCTATTTTTTGTACTTTAAAAAAGTTTTGAGTTCTTTTTTTTCAATTATTGTCTGTTGTGTCATTGCTGCATCATACTTACCAACAATGTTCCCCTCTAAGTAGAGCGCGTGAGTATCGAAACTCACTTATTCAGAGTGTCAGCCAACTTCACATACGTATGAAACAACTCAATCACAGACTACATCGCTTAAATCGCTTCACAATTCCCAGCCCTCAAACAAAAATATCAGAAACACAGAGATAAAATTTCTGCTCACTTCATACACCACACCTTTAGAGGGATTGCATTGCTTTGTAACCTCTACACCAGTCAGTTGTGTCAATACTTACATCATACTTACCAAGTCTGTTATGTAGCTATTGCTACATCATACTTACCAAATATTTGTTTAAAACAGAAATTCAATTGTGAATTATTTATTAATTACTATTAAATTATTGAAACACCTACAAATACAGAATACACTGAGATGAGAAATTTGAAAAGTATGTATTGTGACACATTTGCCCAGCAGGGCACATTTTCACATCATGCCAACTAGTACATCAAAATCTCAAACATTTTTTTTCAAAAATGAATTTGGGGTTTATTTAGGGTCTATATGATGACCAAATCCAACAGACACATTTATTTTTACTCTACTGGCAAAAGAGTGAACCATAAAGCTATTTCTGCACCCCATCCTGGTTTTGCCCAGTGTATTGACAACCTGAAGTACCATTCTGCTGCTGGCTGTATGTATACCGGTTGAAATGCTCAATACCCGCCTTAGGTGGCAGAAAGGGGAACCACTAGCAGCCTATAGTTTTTTTCTATAGTAAGCATATGTATACGACATGGGTATTTCACCGTAAGATCACCATTTTTTCCATAGAACCAATTATCCTGATTTTATGCTATATACAGCTTTTTTCGAGATTTCTTTTTGTTAATTTTCGGTACAGTTACCTTTTCCAATGTTAAATGCTAATGAAATAATTAATAGTTAAATTGGGTAATGGTACAGGTACAAACTAAGTTCATGTTTTACAACAGTTATGATAGTAAATTTGATATAGAATATAGATATACAGAGTGAGACATTGAACTCATTGCCAGCTTTTGCACCAGAGTGGATATTCGATATTGATCCTGTGTAATGATAGAATCTTGAAAAATAAATACTCAGGTAAATTGATTTAGATCAGGTTAGGACATTGTTACTATCTGCCGTTATTTTGTTAATTTTACAAATCTCATGTGATGCAAGTATTTACAATATTCTTTGCAATTTTTTTAACTGAAAATACAGAGATCAATATCACATGCTAAATAAACTAAAGTTTGAGTTAAGCTTCAAAATAAAACTACTTAATTTGACACGGAGATATAAACCCTATTTAGTTGTTGACACATATGGAGATATAAAAGTCTTCTTAATTCAAACATCTGTTACAAAAAAGAACTATTCATCATATATTCTGAATATATTTTAAATTAAATTTTGAAGTAAATGATAATGGAAAACACACAAAAAAACATACAAATAAATAAAGAGGATTTTTTTACATAAAGTTGAGGGTGTCTTGAAATACCTGTCTCTCATCAGAATTCAGTTACGCTTCTTATCAGACGGGTTTTTGAACTGCTTGTTGTGAGTGTGATAAAAAGAAATAAATCACTCACCATCATCAGACATTTATCTTATTTTTTAATTACCTAAAAAATTTTCATGCAGCTATGGAGTCATCACTTAAACCTAGCTGTAGTAAGCACTTTAGATTTCAACAGATTTGAATCCAACTGGAGGATATAAGTTGAAGACATACGAAGAGTGACGAGGCAGAAATGTCAAATTTAGTTGAGCCAGAAGAGGAGACTGAAGGCAGGAGATGTCGATTTAATCGAGCCAGAAGAAGAGACGAAGGGTGACATGGCGCTTTGGGTAGAGCCAGAAGAAGTTATGTGCAGATGAACAAGAAGATGTTGATGAGAATGAAGAGGGATAAGCTTCTAAAACGGGTTGAAAACAATGGACAAGCTGATAGATTTGATTCTGATGAATTTGAATTCCACAAATGAGCTTGAGAAAATTGGTGCAGTGAATTAGGTATTAATGAATGCTATTACACAGTTCATTTGATACGATACAACATTTTAAACTTCTATTTTATAAAAGCTCTTTATTAACTTTTTAGTATCATTCATTTTTGTATAAGTCATTTTAGTTAGCTTTTTTTTTATTAAATGGAGTTAGTCGTTTAACTTTATAATTTTTGTGACTGACTCATGGCTTACCGCCAAAGGAAGAAGACACTGTTAGGACAAAATCCTCTTAAAATCTACAATTACTTACTATCATACAATGAAAGTCTATGGTCCTGAATTATTTGATTATATATGAAAAACTCAATACAAATGAAATAGTTATTGTGTATATGTATACTATCAGTCATCAGCTTCCATATCTCAGTAGTTCTTGCTGTAGATGTATACTATAGTCATCAGGACCTATCAGGGTAGTTCTTGTATATGTATATTATAGTCATCCTAGGGCCTGTCAGGAAAAAATCATTCAATGGCGCTACCAAAACATTACATTGAAAAATTAAGAATGTTTGATTAATGCAGTTATCAATATAAGATCTTCGTTTTAATATTTTTGTTTATGAAACTATTCTTGTTATTTATATCACTTTTATTTAAACGTTGATGTTCAACTTATATGTGATGGTGCTTCTTTTTTAATGTTCTATATATTTAATTAGCATTTCAAAAAATGAAAATTAACAATGTTCACATCCCATGCTATTTCTGCATTCAGGAAATAGCTTTGATGTGGGGGAGGTTGACTCCACTGAGAGCAATAAAGCCCCAGTTCAAAAAGGTAGAATCTCAGCAAAATTTGTTTTGAAATGGAGTACCCAGGAGTTATTAAAAATGATGACAGAGCCCTAAATACCTTTGGTGGTCCACAGACTATCTGCAGTAAGTTAGTTATTTATTGTTTTCCTTCAAACCAAAATTTTACTATATATTTGTGTTTATAAACAAGCAAAAACAATGTTCGATAATATTTATTGCATAAATGAAGATACATGCTGGTACTACAGTGCTCTAAAGAACCATAGGCTGGAGTTGTTCTTCCCACCACCAAGACCCCTATTAAACCTGTCATTTCATCTGTGTTTCCTTCTAGAAATCTTCTTTTTGAAAATACTTAGGAAGGCCAAGCAAAACCAAAATCCAGTAGTGATCCCGATTAAGAACCATTTTAGAATATCAGCCGAAAGTAATGGGGGCAGTTACAGTATTCACAAATTTGATAGTAGTGTTAATATCTGAGGTTTTTTTTTTAACCATGACCAGTTGCTTTAAGGTGACGATACGCTTACAGATGCACGACATTACCGCACCTTTTTCAATGTGGGAAAAAATCATTACTTTCTTTGTATTTTAGCGTGTATTATTAATTTATTAGAATTGAATTATTTTAAAAATAAATGAATAAGAACTAAACTAGACGCTTGGGTTTTAGCTTAAAATTTAGGTAAATCCATACACTGAGTACTGGCACCTATTTTTTTACAAAAAACCACTTAACGTGACTATCCATTTTCTGAATCTGTGGCTTGGTTAAATTTACTGACATATTAATTTGTGATCAAATACAAATGAGACCTAATAATTTAAATATTAATCTTGTCAATCGAGAATGATTACAATTTTAAAATTGTGCGAGCAATGTAAATACCTGTTGCGAGTAAAAATTTGAACGCCGCCGTGACGTAATTTCGGTAGGCTTAGTTCAAGAAAATGCCATTGAATTTAACTCTAAGTGTTGGTTGGAGTATAAACTAGGTCAATACCACTTTGAAAATGTCTTGGTGCCTGAAAATCTACAATCCCTATTAGATTCCAGGATTTAAAAGTTGCATTTACTTGAATTGAAAATGATTCAAGGTTGAATGAAACATTAATACTACCTTCGGTCTTTGGCCCATCATTTAATTAATAAAATGAACTTGTAGTGGTGCTTCGCTTTTGTATTTAAAATCTAGTGGACTCATCTATTTAATCCAACAGAAATGCGTGAATTCTTCAGTATCTACCAGTTTTCAGAAAGCTGCCCAGATGGTCAGTACAAAGAAATCGTCCATTTTCATTCAACTCAAAAGTGATGATGAGCGGAAATATATTTTCCGGCAACTCCCTCTTTTACCCCTTATTACGATTTTCACGACGAGCCGTGCCAATTCATTTCTTTTTGATAATGAAACTGTCCGTATGGAGACACAACTTAAAATGTTAGTAAATTAGGATTGACTGTGTTTTAAAAGACAGTGAAAAAACCAAGCTTTTTGGACGATTTCTCCTTAAAGCGATCGACTAAACAGTTTTTCGGGCTTTTTGTAAAAGCTGGTTTTAACAGAGAATTGAACAATTAGAGCAAAATGTTGAAACATTCCATCTAAATTATAGACAATAGCTTGGGAAATTTCAATTTCCAATCGAACTGCCTCGTCGAAATAGATTTGAATTGTTCAGTTTATCAGATTAAACTTGAGTTGTTCAGTTGAATCATGAAGACTTGAGCGCGTCTGTATATCATGTAGACTTGAGTTATTCAGTTTATCATGTAGACTCAAGTTGTTCAGTTAATGATGTACACTTTGTTGTTCAGCTTCATCGCCAGACTTGAGTTGTTCAGTTTATCATGTGGTGACTTGGTTGTTCCGGTGCCGATCATGTAGACTTGAGGTGTTCAGCGCCATCATGTAGACTTTGAGTTGTTCAGTTTTTTATCGCGTGACTTGAGTTGTTCAGTTTATCATGTAGACCCGAGCGTTCAGTTTATCACGCTCAACAGATACTTGAGTCGTTGGGTTTATCATGATGAACTTGAGATGTTCAGTTTATCATGTAGACTTGAGCGTTCAGGTTTATCACGGAACTCTAAATACGGCATTGCAGCACCGAGCGCATGGTTGGGACCCAAGGAGAAGAACTTGTCGAAATGTTGAGAGTACAATTGGTGCCACCCCAACTGAGTATGGATGTGTACCACCCAGAGTTCGCCCTCTTACGGAGATGCCTCGGCGATAGCAGGTATACCGTAATTGCTTTCGTACATTTTGATAGTACTAACATTTCTAGCAGAATTTCTTCAATAGGTCTAGTTCTAGAAATAAATTAAAAAAAAAAATTAACCTTGCACTATGGGTTCTGTTTTTCCACTTAAAATTGACCAAGCCGTTTATTCCATTGTAAAATTCCCTAGCATTATTATAAATACTAAGATATTATTTATGTTGAAAGCTTTAAGGTGCGTTTCAGGCAAGATATTTTCAGATGAAGTAATTTGATTTGTTTATTCTGTATCTATGCCCATTCTACTCATGGAGTCCACATACACTGTATATGCAGCTATCCAGCTTAAAGTGGTGAATGGGCATGTCAGGTATCCATGAGACAATATATGATGTTCATACCCGCCTCTACCTATTCCAGGGTTCTACATGTTACGTGTGGGGTACGTTCATGAGCTATATAGTATCATCACACCGCGTATACCATATTCCAGGTTTCGCATTCACACATGTGGGGGTACACCATGAGCTCCTATATAATATCATACCTGCGTCTCTACCTATTAGTGGGACGGTTGGCACAGTGGTGTAGATACTCATCGCACTGTCAACCTGAGAGTCCTGGGTTCGATCCTCGGTGAGGCCCTTGGAATTTTTCCAGGTGAATTTGGTGCAAAGTCGTCCCAAAAGTCCACTTAGCTTTAAATGGGTACCTGACTAAAGTTGGGGAAGTAAAGGCGGCTGGGCGTTGTGCTAACCACACAATCCCTTCAGATGCCGAGGTTATAGAAACAGATGAATTCTCACACTTCATCTGCCTCGATGGCCCTTTAGGGCACAAGAAGGGAACTTTTACTTTACTTATTCACCTATTCCAGGGGTTCTATTCACACATGTGGGGTACATCTTGTTAGATGCACTCACATCTGCCCTTTTTTTCATTATTTTAAAACAATAAAATACTCTTAATATCAGTTTTATTCAATTGTCTTATTCTGTTTGAATTCAGTATGAAAATAAAAACTGGAGCATTTAAAAAAATTGTTTAGTATTTCATTTTTTTTGTTTTTTAGTCTTTGTAGGTTTGTTATTTGAATCTTTTATTTTATTTAGACAGAAAGAAAAGATTTCTTGGTGTCATCCACCGGACTTACAATAATCCAGATGTGCCTGCACGGCCTGAACCAGCTGCTGCTGAGAATGTTGCCAAATTTCCAGAACACAACCAGAAAGTCATTCTAGACTTACTTACTAAAGTAGGTCAAACACATGATAATAACAGAAAAAAAACTTTTTGTTTTTCTAGCCATATTTTTTTAAAATGTTCAGCCCCGTTCATAACAATCAGTTCCCAGGCTCTGCTACAGTAATTGAATTGTCGCACAAGTTGATTCTTAGTTTATAAATGGAATATTTTCATTGTTCAAGCATTAAAAAACCTACTTCTGATCTCTAAGTACAATTAGTAATACTATTAGAGCCCTCAAGAACCATATAGAATACCACAATCAGCCAACCATTACAATTGCCCAATAAATGGGACCCAATAAGAAATAAAAGACATGATAAACATAAAAATATATTATTTTTTAGTACATATATAAAGGCTATGATAGGTTGAAGCTGCATAAGTTCAATGTGTGGGGTTTAGTAGTATTAATTTTTTGTTCATTTGTTGACAGTTTTTTGAAGAGAGACCTCTGTGGATCAAAACAGCCATCATCGCACGTTTAGATTTTGCATATCACAGATTGCTGAAAACACCTCCTTCCCCTGGTGGCTTACTGCATTACTGACTCGTCCTTGGAGAAACTGTGGTGCAAATGCTTGAGTTACGACCTAGAGTAAAAGATCCAAAAAGCTCTAAAATTTCATCAAACACTCCGACTTCAGGTTACGAACCAGTGTAGGTGTCATTTTATCTCAATGCATTATTTAACATTAAGGAAATCAACTGACTGAAGACAAAGTATTATTTTTTATGCTTAAATTATTCTAAAGATGCGGCTATATTCATTTAAGGACAATGAACAATCTAGCTGTAGGTTTGTTTAATGAAGATAATATGTATATATATAACTACTGTATTTTATTTAACTAAAATGTTCTATATTTAGCTTAAAATATCTATATGGCTGCTGCAGTTTAACTAGGTTATATAGCTACTGTAATTTATTTAACTGAGATTATCTGTAGGCTGCTATAGTCTGTTTAATTGCTGGAATTTCGTTGCTCTAATTAGCAACAACTAAGAACCATGAAGGCCAAAAGAGGTGTGGGAAGCTCCAATACATATTCACTCCACAAATACAAGTGTACTTGTCCATAAGATTCCAATACATCATGTAGTAAAAGAACAAACAGATATTCCACCAAAACTCAATCCCTAGTGGCTTGGCAAGAAAAACTTTAACTATATATCTTTTGTGAACTTAGAACAACTTTTTTAATATTAGCAACTTTTTTTGAGTTTTGACAATATTATAACTTGCTGTTCCTACAAAAACTTTGCTCCTTCAGCTTGATTAGCAGGCTATGTGTATTTTTAGTTTGATGATCCATAGTTATCAACCACATCATTGTATTTTTAAACTGGATTACTGTTGCATTTATTACTCAGTTTTCATTTAACGCGAGAACTAAATTGAACTATTATAATATTACATTTTTTCCATATATTTAACTATTTATTGATGATGTAGTGATAATTATACAAGGATGACATAGTTACAAAAAATTTAGGAAACAAATAAATTAAATAACGAGGCAGAGTATACGTGGTGATATTAGAATGTTACTTATATCTGGTCATTTTCTTAAGAATATAATACAATCTTAGTCCATTATATAAAATTAAAGAACAATTTTTATACTTATATTAGTTTAATACATGTAAAAATAATTGTTGATCTAAGGAACGTTAGCATTAAAAGCTTTACTAAAGAAACTTACTTTATTTTACACAAAAGAAGATAAAATATTAAGAATTTCAATAAGGCATAATATAATGGGTTTTGGAAAATATGTGAAATGAACAAGAATTTGTTTTGTTACCTTTTTTTTAATTTATTGGTTGCTCACAAACATGTTAATTCCAGTAAATTTAAATTTTCCTTTTTGTTAGAGGTATGTTTTTTGTTTTTGTTATTTTTCCAGATCTGACCTATATATTTAGCCCTGCTTCACAGGCCGTACTATAGACAGAGATGAGATATCAGGCTACTAGGATGTCATGGATGACTGAGTTCAGAAAAATGCTATATGAAAATGATGGGAAAGTAGATTATAATATTATGTATGCGCTTAACTATTGTCCACACTGTCTTTTTATTTCTGTACTTTAAAAGACCAAATTGAGGATGAAATACATTCCGGTGCGGTGGGGAAAAGGTTACGTCAAAACTGTCCAACGAGAAATGGAGGAAAATTGAGAATAGAGCTGAAGGCGCATTACCTGCCTTCTCTCCATTTTGCCTTTCATGCAACTGGTTCTCCCGCTTTCTCCTTTCATGGGTGATTGCAGTACTGGTGGCTAGCAGCTCTGTGGTTCTTTATTTTATGTTTCAGCTAATGCCAGGTAATATTTTTAACTGGAGCAGGCCTAGAAATCCTTGTCCAGACTTCGGAGAAATTCCTAAATGCTCCTCATGTCTTGAGCCCAGGACTCAAAGTCAAAACTAAATCAATAGTGGTCATACTTTTTTCCATAGAAGTCACATTCCATGATATTCTTATTTATTTATCACAAAATTTATTCTATTTTATGGCTCAAACTATCCTTTTAATTAACAGTTAGCTATGGATTAATAATTTAATAAACTGATATGGATGTCAAACATATTTTCATACTCACTGCAACAAAATCATCCATTTCTTCCAGGAAACAGAATGTGCCGTAAGATGGTTAGTGTGTGCCAGACTTCACAGATGAATGATAGAGTTATTTAGAGCGAAGCTGTAGAAAAACTTTTCTCAAACTGACAATTGAACCATATGTTTGGAAAGTTGATGTACATATATGTATGAACATGAAGAAGTATAAAGAATCTTTCATTGAAATGGTGACCTGCCATTACTATGTTTCTTCATCACTTTGTTTTATGACATTTTTTCAGATAACATGAGATTTATAACCAAGTCACAACATACGGCTTCAGTGGAAATGAATATTGATGAATGAAACTTTCATAATATTAAAACACTTTGTCCCATACACTAAAGTTGAAATGAAGATATTTATTTAATCAAACTTTCATTATTTAAAAACTTTTTTGGTCCTATACATTTCAGTGGAAATGAATATTGGATGAATCAAACCTTCATTATGAGAAATTTCTTTTGTCCCATATATACTTCAGTGGAAATGAATATTGATGAGTCAAACTTTCAGGTTATGAGAAAACTTTTATCCCATACACTTCAGTGGAAATGTGAATATTGATAGAATCAATCTTTCATTATGAGAAAACTTTTGAGTTTTCTTTTTTTACCCCATACTACTTTCGTTGAAGCAATTCAGACACAAATGGTCTACTACTGGTTTCAATTTTTGTCTCATTAGCTTACGAATAACATTTTTCTTTCTTGTTTCCGCTGTATGCCTATTATTTTTTGATAAAAGAAAATCACAAAATAAAATATTAAAACATATAATTTGTAATAATCTAATTTATTGTTGTAAATAAACTGTTTTGACACCAAACTATGTGCAAAGTAACTGTAAAAATATTTTTAATCAGAAGAAAAATATAGCTTCAAGTATTGCAAAAAAAGCACAATATGATTTATAACGCGATATTGTTATAATATGCCCGGTATAAGTTAGAAACATTAAATAACTTTCTACAGTTTCTAGTCATCTGAACATATTTAGATAATGCAAACATTTTAAACAGACAATCCGCAAGCCGTCAATGCAGATAGGACTCTTGATATTTAAAATATTCAGGCAACTTTTAGTATTGGAATTATGAAGCTGGAGATATATTGTGATGCTATTTAGGAGCCTATGAAGAAAAGGTAAAGACATCTTAACAAAGTTTATCTATTTCTTAACCACTACTGGGCCAGTTTAACCCCAAAAAATCTCAATATATAAAAATGACATTATCTGAGTCACGTGTGAGTATGTCAGGTAATTCAGTCAAGAAATCTGCATCACTGAACTGCCAAATGCTAAACTTTTTGAATTTATTCATGCAATATTAGCTCATTATTGTTCTTTTTTAAATTATCAGTTTAAAATAATGAATGAATTTTAATATTCAAATCAACATTCTTTATAGTGTTAAGGGCGAACTTATTACTAAAAAAACTGCATGAATCCAATTAAAAGCAATTAGTGGATAACTTGTTAAAAAGGCATGACTTATTCAAACACCAGAACAACAAATGTTGGATTGTGAGGATAATGCGTGAGTTAGGTATTAAAAACAGCCACCTATGAAAGAAGTGAACTAGGGCTTAGTGTAGATTTACTTGCACCGTAATGGCCCCAGAGCCATGGGGGCCGCCCTGCTATAGTGGAGTGCCCCCCCCCTTATGTAAGAGGAAAATTAAAGAAAAAGTAACTAAAATGAGAAGATAATTCCCTGCGTTTACTTTGACCTGGCTACTGGGCCTGTACCGTAATATTTGATGGTGAATATGAATAGCAGTGTAGTGCCGGTGCTGGGCCCAATAAAGAATCTATTGTTCCATTCAGACATTCACAATCTTTTGCGGTATTCATTGTGGGATGACTGTTTTAGGTATTACATCCCTCTATAGTTAGTCAACCAAGTAACATATGCTATTTTTTTCTTCAGCTAGTAAGAAAACCTTACCATATCGAGTAAAGCATGATGCCATTGATTACATTAATTTGGAATTATTTCCATATTGATAGGAGGAATGGGGCGTGGTGTTTCGGACCGCGGAACAAGAATCAAATATGTATGGTGTTATAGAACAGACTGAGTCACTTTGAAACTGGAGACGAGGGTACCCACCCCTGAAAAGAACCTTCGTAAGTCATACTTTTGTCCCCTAACTATTGCAGAAGACTAAATTATCGGATGTATAGTACTGCGTATACTACACCCCACCTGCAGTTAGCTGTTGTCCCATAGCTCTGGTCACTAGGGAAAGTACACTAAGAAGTCCTAGGTAGTCTGGTTGTCCCAATACAGCCTCTAGTCCCTAATACTGCCTTCTGACCCCTTTTTGCCTCTGAGTCCCCAATACATCCTCCCTTTCCTAAACACTCTCAGTCCCTAATACAGCCTCTAGAGTATTAATACATTTTCACAGTACTAATACGGCCACTGTCCCTAATAAAACACCACTGTCCCTAATACAACCTGTGATCCCTAATGCAACCTCTAGTCCACAGCCTCTAAGACCTAGTCTTTTCTCTTGTCTTTAATACAGCCTCTAGTACCCCCCCCCCCCCCCCACCTAATACAGCCATC
This sequence comes from Bulinus truncatus, assembly GCA_021962125.1. NCBI lineage: Eukaryota > Metazoa > Mollusca > Gastropoda > Planorbidae > Bulinus > Bulinus truncatus. The sequence continues at coordinate 83,052 of JAGDYQ010000300.1, forward strand.
TAGTGCCCTAATACGGCCTCTAGTCCCTAATACAGCCTCTAGTCTTTAATTTACAGCCTCCTGTACCCTAATTGCAGCCTCTAGTCCCTAGCCTAGCCTCTAGTACCTAACTTCTAGCCTCTAGTCCCTAAGTACAGCCTCATAATACCTAATACGCCTCTAGTCCCTAATACAGCCTCTAGTCCCTGATACAGTCGCATGTACCTAATACAGCCTCTAGTCCCTAATACGCCTCCTGTACCCTAATACTGACCTATAGTCCCTAATACAGTCGTATGTACCTAATACAGCCTCCTGTACCTAATACAGCCTCTAGTCCCTAATGCAGCCTCTAGTACCCTAATACAGCCTCTAGTACCTAATGCAGCCGCCTGTACCTAATGCAGCCTCTAGTCCTAATACAGCCTCATAGTCCCTAATACAGCCTATAGTCCCTAATGCAGCCGCCTGTACCTAATACAGCCTCTAGTCCCTTAATACAACCTCTAGTACCTAATACAGCCTCTAGTACCTAATACAGCCTCCTGTCCCTAATACAGCCTCTAGTACCTAATACAGCCGCCTGTACCTAATACAACCTCTAGTCCCTAATACAGCCTCTGATCCTAATACAGCCTCTAGTCCCTAATACAGCCTCTAGTCCCTAATACAGCCTCCTGTACCCTAATACAGCCTCTAGTCCCTAATACAGCCTCTAGTCCCCTAATGCGGCCTCTAGTCCCCTAATACTATTTTTTGAAAAATCGTCCTCCCACACACACACCTCTCTAAAGCCCCCCCTCCCCATCTGTTCGTATTTTTCAGCCCTGTCCTGCTGTCCCGCTTACCCTGCGCCCTCTCTTGCGGCTGTGGCTTTGCGCAAATACGGTGAGCCCCCCCCCCAACAACCGTGTGGTCCCAAGCAGCCGCTTGGTTTGTCGATCCGTAACAACGGCCCTGTCCCAGCTTTTTAGGCCGCCTCTGCATACAACATTTTCTCTAGTGGCTATTTTGATTCTTGTTGTATCACCCCATTAGAAGTAATGATGATAACTATACTTATCTAAAATAATTGTATGGAATTTTAGTCGCGTTGTCCTTCATGATAGTCCTATGTATAGGCGTCATTTTTTCTTGCATGCTGTGCTGTATCCACTCCGCCAGTTGTTAAATGAACTTAAGCTCCTATTGGCTGATATTCAACACACCCTTCTTCACAATAGGCCTGTACCCTTTATCCTTTTCATTGTGTTTGCCAAGTGTCCAAAAGCTAAACACTGTGGAATTTTTAAGTTATGATTCATATTGTCAACTTCTCATAGCGTAGGCGTAATTCTAAATTTAGGATTATTGCTGGGAACGTATCACTCCATCGCTACTACGAGGCGAGAATAATAAATAGTTCCATATCATTTTACAACGAAATAAACTTTGAATAGGGAAAAGGTTTGTGAAATGGCTGCCATCTTGGGTCTTAGACAATCTCCATCAAATGGCAACAGACACGCCCATTCTTATCGTCATTTTACAAAATTACTTGTGGCAAGACGAGATCACTAGTAACGGGATCCCTGACAATGTGATCGAATTGAAACCCCCATTCCCCCACCCTTGCAGCGCCCTGACCTTGACAAAATCGATCCCTTATTCTCTTTAATGATGTTCAGTATTAGTTTGAAGTATGCATTAAAAAAGACGTAAGTAAACAAAAGAAATGTGGAATTATTATATCAGACTATTTTAAATATCTTATTTTTGAGGGGGTCAAGGGCAGGGTCGTCGCCGGGAGGGGAGTGACAATCACATAGTTGCCTGGGCTCTAAGCTTATTGGAGGAGGGGGGAAGAGTTCAGTTAATTTTGAAATATATTTTTTATTTGTGTATTTAGCTGCAAAATTGAAGGACCGGGGGGGGAGGTTCCAGAATGCCATCCGTTGTTTAAACTAGTCAGGGGACCCAAAATTTCACAAGCCGGGTGTTTACATAAGGTGTGTTGTTTGCAAGTTTGGATGTTTGATAAATTTTTACTGTAGTCATAGATCATCACTTTTAGTTAACATGCAAGTGACTGCTGAGGAAATCTAAAAAAAAAATGAAGGAAAATTGATTACAGGTATTTGTAGAAAAAAATATAAGACAAACAAGAATTTTTAATGATTATTATTATGGAACAGACCTGTGGACGGCTGGGATGTAGGGGGAATTAATGCGTGGCTTGATGGTATTTAGACGAACAAGTGGTGGATGACATATAGGGTGGCATATAGACAGACTGAAGGTGGATGGCATATAGACAGACTGAAGATGGATAGCATATGGACAGACAAACTGATAGATGGCATATGAACAGACAGATTGATTACATATGAATAGATGAGGATGACATATAGACAGATGGATGACATATAGACAAACAGATGGATAGATGGCATATAAGACAGACAGATTGATGACATATAGACAGATGGATGACATATAGACAAAGATGGATAGATGGCATATAGACAGACAGATTGATGATGACAGATGGATAGATGGCATATAGCAGACAGATGGATGACATATAGACAAGCAGATGGATAGATGGCATATATACGAACAGATGGATGACATATAGACAAACAGATGGATAGATGGCATATAGCAGACAGATGGATGACATTAGACAGACAGATGGATAGATGGCATATATACAGACGAATGGATGACATATGAACAAACAGATGGATAGATGGCATATATACAGACAGATGGATGACATATAGACAAACAGATGGATAGATGGCATATATACAGACAGATGGATGACATATAGACAAACAGATGGATAGATGGCATATATACAGACAGATGGATGACATATATACAAACAGATGGATTGACATATAGACAAACAGATGGATGAATGGCATATAGACAGATGAGCTGATGGATGACCTATTTGTTCCCCAGGTCACACTGTGCAGCGCAACGTGACTGAATAAGTTCAGCAAACTATGCACGATGATAAACACAACATATTCATACTGTTGTTCACTTTGATCTGCTCTGAGTTCCAGTGAATGGCAGTATTGTTGAATAAAATCACATACACGCGTGACATTTAATAAACTGAGCAACTTGGATGGAAACCAAGTCAAAGATCTGCGTCAGCGAATATTTTTTTTTGTCTGCGTTTATCGTCAACCAATGTTTAAGTATTGATGAATGGACCTGTCATTGATCTATTATAAACACAATGAAAGTAAAATCAATGACCTCACTGTATAATGTTTATTGATGTTAAAATAATCGATTATTTAATTTATTATTTAGGTAATTGGTAAATAGACACTTATTTTATTGATGTTTTACATAAATTTATTTTTACCATATTAATAAAAAAAAAAAAAAAAGTGGCTGACATAGCTGGGCACTGGGCAGAAACATGAACCTTAGGGGGGCCTAATTTGACGGTATAGCATACATAGCGTTAGTGGCGTCTCGAGTGTACTCTAAAGTATGCCAACCCTACTCCCAAATCTCAATATCATAAAGTAATGAAAATGCTGCCCATAGCTAGTGGTAAAGTGCGCGTCGCCATGGAACGCCAGCCCCTCCCTAGCAACGCCTCTGGTCCTAGGCTATTGCACTTAAAGGCGTCCCGAAAACAATTAGGGGCCCTAAACAGATTGACTTTCCATGAGAAAGGCCACTTAATGCACTAGGTAGTTCGCCACATAGAAATATATGGCTGTAATGTAAGCATTATGGAGACATAAACAATGGAAACATATTTAACTAATGTGTTTATACATTCTACTTTCAGCATAGTTTCTGCCACTTGTGCGTTTGTTTTGTTTTTTTACAGAAGAAATTAAATTTTTGTTCAATGTTTTGTTAAAATGTGATTTTACGTTTTAAGTCAGTGGTGTGACAGTCTATCCCAGGCAAAATGCCAACTCTACAACTATATTAGAATTCTATTGTATTACACCGTCAAGAAATTCGCTTTACATTTTTATCACAACTAGCTGTAAGCTTTTTGATCAGAGTGCAAGCCCCTGATGTAAGGTCAATTCACCGGCGGCGGAACGAAATATTTTAAGGGGGGGGGGGCAAGCCAAAATTCAGGGGGGGGCGCCGCCCCCCTTGAAAATTTAAGGAGGGGCAAGACAAAATATGACCGAAAGACATATTTTACCCCCTTAATTCTATAATAGAATATAGTAATTCTGTAGCAAGTATTTAATCGATATTATTAAAAAATAATATATTAAAAAAGATAAAAATGAACATTGAGCACTTCTGTCGTCAACTGATTCGTAATGTCAGTTTGTTTACAAATTTAATAGTGAAATTAGATCAGAAAATTACTGATAATTATCATGAATGATGATGAATATGAAACCGGAAACGGGAAACTCAATAAACAAAAAGTAATTTATGAAAAGATAATAAATAATTGTATTTTCTTTAAAAATTACATTTGCTGTCATTCGGTAGATGGCAATACTTCTCTAAACTTATAAGACGCATTTGCTATCTGTCTGTCTGTTCCCTTAAAACTCAAGATCCAGACAACCAAATAACGTGAAATTTGATACACGCAGTGGCGCAACCGGGGGGGGCAGGGGGGGGCTTGAGCCAAATCATCAATACATAATGTACGTTATAAGTTACAAAAAAGACATCAAACTGTCAAACTGTCAAACTGTCAAACTGTCAAACTGTCAAACTGTCAAACTGTCTTTTTCAATATGTGAGCCCCCCCCCCCCAGCATCTTTTTTTTGCTGGTTGCGCCACTGGGTATTTTTACGTACACAAAATTACATGGGGAATGTTCTTAAACAGGTTTCGTTCCATCTCAATTGTAATTAATTATTTTGGATATCAAAGACAAAAAAAAATGGCAAACCTTTAGCCCGATTTCAGGTTTTACAGAGCTTCTCTCCCACATAGGTAACCTACTATAAATATGATCGGTACGGGGAACCAAATATCACATTACTTACTACATTATTCCATTCCATTCCTTCATCCATAGGAATGGTCATCTTTTGATACAGTCATGCCTAAAAGAGAGAGAGAGGGAGGGAAAGAGGGAGAGAGGGAGGGAAAAAGAGGGAGGGAGGGAGGAGGAGAGAGGGGGAAGGAGGGAGGGAGGGAGAGAGGGAGGAAGGGGAAAGAGGGAGGAGAGAGAGGGAGGGAGAGAGGAGGAGAGAGGGAGGAAAGAGGGAGGGAGAGAGAGGAACTGCCAAAAATCTTGTGTATCACATTGCTTTAAGATAAATGTACCCTTTATTGCAATTTGCATGCAAAAAAAACCCTTTTTTACGCGTCTTATTTTAAATCTTAATTAAACGTCAAATTACGCTTCTTAAATAAACAGAAAACATTATTTAAACCCGGGCAAAGCCGGGCACTTGCAACTAATTTCAAAATATGCCAAACAACTCTCAATAATGTGATTACTGTAAATGTCAATTAATTATAATTTCTTTCCAAATATTAAATTTAAGAAATAAATCAAATGAATTAATGAAAATGAAAATGATACATACAAACTAAAATGAATTACAAAGTTAAAATTGTAGAAAGGGGGGCAGACTGGAAATTCAGGGGGGGGCGCCGCCCTTGCCAAAAAGTTTTAGGGGGCCGCTGGCCGGTCACATAATGCTGGCCGGGGTCACATAATGCTGGCCGGGTTCAGATAATGCTGGCCGGGGTCACATAATGCTGGCCGGGTTCAGATAATGCTGTGCTTCAGGGCATGACACATCGATTTGTTATGAAAGAGGAGAACGAAACTCGATACTTTCTTTCACACATAAAGTAGATGTGAACCAGGTAAAATCCTGAGGTCGATATCAGATAAGACCGAGCCAACACTTTGAACCTCGTCAAACGATTACTTCAAATTAGTTTCCTGCAACAACAACAAAAAAAGTCCATCATCGATCAGCTTATGGTCTTAGATGTTAGTATTGAGTACAGAATATATAGGGGCCTGTGGTATTGAGTACAGAATTTATATAGGCCTGTGGTATTGAGTACAGAATTTATATAGGCCTGTGGTATTGAGTACAGAATTTATATAGGCCTATGGTATTGAGTACAGAATATATATAGGCCTGTGGTGTTGAGTACATAATATATATAGGTCTGTGGTATTGAGTGCAAAATATTATAGGCCTGTGAGTATTGAGTACAGAATTTATATAGGTCTATTGGTATGAACAACGTCTCAAAAGAAGGTGTTTCCCATGAATGTGCTTAGTATAGGAGGGAGGGTATTGTTCAGTATTGATATGTGCGATTTTCATAGCTCACTAGATTTGGGTTTTATGGAGGTTTTGTTTGACATCTTCAGAGGGAGAGAGCCTTTCAATGAGGAGGATAACGATGACTAGTCCTGGCAAGCTCAGGTACCATCAAAGAGCCCATTGAGACTCTTTTTGTCTTTTTTTGACGTTGAGGTATTTTGATAAAAGATTATCGTATGACCTCAGGCCTCGACTGCCCTAAGTCCGTCTCTTACACCTTTGTCTCCATAGGCTTTTATAAGACTTGAAAGTACATCAATTACAAATACATGAAGTTTTCTTTGGCGAATGTATAACGAATACATGTTAAGTTATGCAGGTCTGATCCAAAACATTGTTTTTATTTCTACTAGTTTAAAGCTTTTTTTAAGGCTTTTTCATTGTTGCTGTTTTTTTTCTATTACTGGAAACTGATATACTTAAGGTTGTAGAATTTGTTACTTTTATATTCTATTTGGAAACCATTATTTGATTTATTACACTTGCAAACAGAAAAATGACAAGGTTGCAATGAAAAAAAAAATGAAGTAAAGATTTTGTTTTCACTCCAGGGAGTCATATCTGTGTGTAAGGTGTAAGGTGTAAGGGGGGCTGGTTTTGGCCAGTGTGGTGGGCGGGGGGGAGGCATTCATTGTACAAATATTTCAGTACCACTCAAGCGTGCAACCAAATCTGCAGTAAATAGGTCAACTCCCAGCAAGCTATCAACAGAATTCAATTGACTTTCCCCAATGTCACATGACGCAAATACGGTCCTGTTACAAAGCTTCACACGTGACTAGGGCGGGGGTGGGATTGGGGGTGAGGGGTGGGGCAGAAGGTAGCCTCAATGGGGGGGTCCGGCCTTGGTTACAGCACTGATATGGATAGTTCATTGCTGGTGTAAAACATCGCTGATTTATACAATAACATGGATGTACGATTGTTGGTTACAACATGAGTGATCTGTACATTGACATGGAAGGACGATTGTTGGGTAGAATATCACTGATCTATTCTATACAATGACTTGGATGTACAAATGTTGGGTACAACATCAGTGATCTGTACATTGACATGGAAGGACGATTGTTGGGTATAACAACAGTGATCTGTATAATGACATGATTGGACGATTGTTGGTGTACATCATCACTGATCTATACAATGACATGGCTGAACGCTTCAGGTGTAGATCTAGCATGGCTGGTTGAGTGAATGTCACTGACATGCATATTTGATGCACAATACAATTAATCCAGTTTCCCTCCTCCCACGTACATTTAATAATTAAAAATAATCAGAAATAACTCGCTGTGCTACGTAGCTGTTGTTGTTGTTTATTTTCTTTTTTTATTTGAACTCGCGCATTGTGAAGGATGAAAATAAACTTTAACGCATGAGTTGACAGACATCGAAGAACTCATTGTATATGTCAGTGAAATGGATGTCGATGAACTCATTGTATATGTCAGTGATATAGATGTCGATGAACTCATTGTATATGTCAGTGATATAGATGTCGATGAACTCATTGTGTATATGTCAGTGACATGGATGGGCTACGGGTTTTATTTCTCCCAGTTCCATCGCGTGACGTCCATGTTCCAACACATGCAGTATTATTATTATTTAAAACCAGTCGGACATACAGTTTGTGTACAGTGTGCAGCACTGGTCATTGGAGCGGAAACGTAGAGTGGTGAGGTGGGACATTATCTTCCCGTGTCGTTTGACAAGTTACGTTAGGGTCTACATTCGAATTTTGATATATTGGATGACTTTATGGATGACTTGATGGTTGAATGAAAGTCTTATTGGTTGGGTGATTTAATAATATAGATTGGATCGTTAACTGGTGTATGGTTCGATGGATGATTTAATGGATGATTGGATGGGTAGCTCGATAAATGATTGTAAAGGGTGACTCGGTGAATGATTGGATGGGTAGCTCGATAAATGGGTGGAGATTTTACAGTGATAGACAAAAGCTAAATAAAAATTTACTAACTAATAAAGTTTAATATTTTTAAGTTCCAAGATTTGTTTAACATAATTAAAGCTCAGTAAGCTAATTTATTTTATTTAGTTACTAACTTTTAATTTTTAACTAAAAATATTTAGCTACTTTCAGAATATTTCAGAGTACTAAAATGTTACAATATATTTTTGTTTTACCTTCCCAATAATTAGGTATAATTTACCTAACGATTTCCCCATCGATCCCCCCCCCACCTTTAGTTCCAAACACATGACACCTGTCAATCAAGTGCCATTAGTCTGCAGATACCTTATATTGTCACAGTCTCGACCATTTCCTTCCATTCATTAACGTAAAAAAACATTTTTAAAAACTTCTGCAAGTATTGTTAGAACAGTTACAGGAGTATTGACATCTCAAATAAGTTGAATGACTGGCTAAGCTATCTGTATGATGATTTTTTCTTTGCTTGAAAGAATAGGATTGTAAATAACTTTAGCTCAAAAAAAAATCGTGTTAAAAAACAGTTGGAGCCAACTATCAAGTAAATTCTGTTTATGAATATAAATTATGATTTCTTACATGCACGTTCTTTTTTGTCCCTTCAGTTATAAACATGTATACATAAAGTCAGTTCTACGTCGACTGTTGAGGTCTTTTGTTCGATCTCAGGTCAGGATGTACCGGTGGATATTTCAGGTTATGGCTTAACAGGGCCTACCTAGGGTGGGGAAGCGGGAGTCCAAACTTGAAAGTTCCCCCCCGGAGCCCCAGCCTGAAGTGGGGTCCCCAAATTTTTTTTACATTAAATATTTAGTACATTATCTCATATCATGGTGTCGAATGTCAAAGCAGAGGGGCCCCCAAAGAGGTCAAGCCCCCCCGGGTCCCCAAATCACTAGGTTCGGCACTGTGGCTCCGGCATCTGCTGTATCTTCCGAGGTGCCATTGAATACGTTAGATTCAGTAATTAAACACACAAGTGCATGTGCACTGTGCACCGATAGATTTATTAATTAAACTGCACAAGTGCATGTGCACTATGCAACGTTAGATTCAGTAATTAAACACACAAGTGCATGTGCACTATGCACCGTTAGATTCAGTAATTAAACACACAAGTGCATGTGCACTATGCACCGTTAAATTCAGTAATTAAACACACAGGGTGCATGTGCACTATGCGCCGTTAGATTCAGTAATTAAACACACAAGTGCATGTGCACTATGCACCGTTAGATTCAGTAATTAAACACACAAGTGCATGTGCACTATGCACCATTAGATTCGGTAATTAAACACACAAGTGCATGTGCACTATGCACCGTTAGATTGAGTAATTAAACATACACAAGTGCATGTGCACTATGCACCGTTAGATTCAGTAATTAAACACACAAGTGCATGTGCACTATGCACCCGTTTGATTCAGTAATTAAACACACAAGTGCATGTGCACTATGCACCGTATCCATTGCAAAGACTTAGGATTCTCCCACAAAGGAATTACTTAATACCTAAATCATAAACAAGGGTTCATATTACTTTCTGAATTACGTATAAACGGTGCATTAAAATAGTTTTTGCAACCTAAGTACACGGTGTAATCCTGAAGGATTGTCTCAAGAGAAAATGTCTTCAATCCGTTTCCTTTAAAAAAAAACCGGTGTACAATTACAGGCTATGGAATTTAACATGTGTTTTTAATTAATTTTTTTACAACTTTTGGATTAACGTTGAATACGAAATGTATTTTTCTTTAATAAGAGGCTGTCAGAATAATTTAAGTTTATGTGACTGGCATACCAAGGACAGGATCTAGCTATAAATATCTGACATAATTGGAAGACAACAGCAGACATGAACAAAAGGAATCGAAAACTACTGGATCAGTGTATACATATGGTAATTTATTGGACCAATGTATTCCAACTATATGGTAAGTTCTGGACAGTGCCGATTCTGGGGTGGGGGAGGGGCTTGGCCTCTTTGGGGGCCCGCCCTCATTTTGACATTCGACATCATGACATGAGATAATGAACTTAAAATTTCATGTAAGCATTTTGGGGCCAGGGGGCTTTCAAATAGGCACCCCTCCCCTAGTTACGCCTCTGGTTCTAGACCAGTGTATATTGCTATATGGTAAAGTTATTGGACCAGTGTATATTACTATATGGTGGGTTATTGGACCAGTGTATATTACTATATGGTAAGTTATTGGATCGAGTGAGTATTGCTATATGGTAAGTTATTGGACCAGTGTATGTTGCCATATGGTAAGAAGTTATTGGACCAGTGTATATTGCCATATGGTAAGTTATTGGACCAGTGTGTATTACCATATGGTAAGTTATTGGACCAGTGTGTATTACTATATGGTAAGTTATTGGACCAGTGTGTATTACTATATGGTAAGTTATTGGACCAGTGTGTATTACTATATGGTAAGTTATTGGACCAGTGTGTATTACTATATGGTAAGTTATTGGACCAGTGTGTATTACTATATGGTAAGTTATTGGACCAGTGTGTATTACTATATGGTAAGTTATTGGACCAGTGTGTATTACTATATGGTAAGTTATTGGACCAGTGTGTATTACTATATGGTAGGTTATTGGACCAGTGTGTATTACTATATGGTAAGTTAGTGGAACAGTGTATATTACTATATGGTAAGTTATTGGACCCATGTGTATTACTATATGGTAAGTTATTGGACCAGTGTGTATTACTATATGGTAAGTTATTGGAACAGTGTATATTATTATATGGTAAGTTATTGGACCAGTGTGTATTATTATATGGTAAGTTATTGGACCAGTGTGTATTATTATATGGTAAGTTATTGGACCAGTGTGTATTACTATATGGTAATTTATTGGAACAGTTGAACAAGTGCAATGTCTGGGTGTCAATTCGGTTTAATATTTCTAATCCTGCGGCCAGTTTAATATTTCTAATCACTGCAGCCAGTTTAAAATTTCACATGTTTTGTATGTTCAGTGAACGCCCTATGGTGGTGGGGCACCTTTAACCAGTTCAACTCCACGGCTGTACTAATGAGTCACTATATATCAGATACAATCAATCACCTAGGTACATAACACTTGTATGTATAGTAACAAAAATAATTTACAATAGTTAAAGATAATGTGGAAAAAAAGAGAAAGAAAGCTCTGAGGGAGACCGCAAATAACTTTACAAAGAGATTTAAGAGCCTCGTATGGCCCACACTTGACATATACATTCTCACAGGTAAATACAATCCAGCTCATCACAGCCAGTAGCCCGAGTAACCAGACCAGTACCTTGAACAGACACTGTATGTGGCTATATCACGGGGCAACAACGAGTTCTTAAATTTGACGACAAGGAGTGAAGTAGGATCCTGGTGGATGGAGTGTAGAGTCGGAATATGGAGTGTGGGTGTGAAGTATGGAGTGTGGAATGTGAAGGGTAGAGTCGGAATATTGAGTGTGAAGTATGGAGTGTGGAATGTGAAGTGTAGAGTCAAGATATGGAGTGCGAAGTATGGAGTGTGGAATGTGAAGTGTAGAGTCGGAATATAGGAGTGTGGATAATGGAGTGTGGAGTATGGGGTGTGAAAGTATGGAGTGTGGAGTATGGAGTGTGAAGTATGGAGTGTGGAGTATGGAGTGTGAAGTGATGGAGTGTGAAGTATGGAGTGTGGAGTATGGAGTGTGAAGTATGGAGTGTGAAGTATGGGTGTGGGTATGGACTGTGAAGTAGAAGTAGTGTGGAGTATGGAGTGTGAGAGGTATGGAGTGTGGAGTATGGAGTGTGAAGTATGGAGTGTGGAGTATGGAGTGTGAAGTATGGAGTGTGGGTATGGAGGTGGAGTATGGAGTGTGGAGTATGGGTGTGAAGTAAGTAGTGTGAAGTATGGAGTGTGAAGTATGGAGTGTGGAGTATGGAGTGTGGAGTATGGAGTGTGGAGTATGGAGTGTGAAGTATTTTTTTTTTTTGGAGTGTGGAGTATGGAGTGTTAGTATGGAGTGTGGAGTATGGAGTGTGAAGTATGGAGTGTGAGTATGGAGTGTGGAGTATGGAGTGTGGGTATGGAGTGTGAAGTAAGTAGTGTGGGTATGG